>CM069441.1:127900463-128181671 GCA_035610835.1 Ophiura sarsii | reverse complement strand
ATTGAGATTTTTTTGACCATATGCCTTTTTCTGTGTGCAAAATTTTGACAGCGCGAAATTTTTGACTGCGCGAAATATCCAACTAAGTGAAATTTTTGACTGTGCAAATTATTTTTTGCTTCTACTCCCACCCCCCCCCCCCCCCCCCCCCCCCCCCCCCCCACTTACATGAAATTCAAGAGGTGATTGCCAAAAAAAATTGGGGGCTACCTTTTATAATTTTTTGGGCTGATTGTCGGCAATCGGGACCTCTACAGTACACCCCCATTCAAAAGGGTCTGGGGACAGGGTCTAAGGGTAGCTACATGTAGTCATAAGGGTCGCTAGTCATAAACCCTAATCCTAACCCTGACCATTTATACTCTAACCATATTCCTAACCCTACCCTACCTAAAAACCTAACCTAAGATACTTTCATGACTAGCGCACTCGTGGTATAGGAAAAATACACGTTATAGTTCTCATTTTATGACTAGCGACCCTTATGACTAGCGGGTGCTCCCACCTCACATGACCTAGACTTGAATCAAGTCCTTTTTCCCCTTCCATCCAACTGCCCGGTCCGGTATATTAACCCACTCCGTGCTCTAACTTCCCAAATACACCCACTATATTGCGGTTTTCTCGGCGTGAATCACGGGTTTTACAAATTATCTCGGTTTTCTAAAAGTGTGCCGAGAATTCGCGGAATTGCGTTTTTTTTGCACATGAAAAGAAAATTGAAATAAGAAATACGCAATTCTAGTCAATTGTGTCCCGTTTGTTCTATAATATACGGAATAACCAACATTTGTCATATTTACAATATATCTTTTCCCGCCCCCACCCCTCCCGCCCCCAACATTCTGCGTCTCGTCCCTGTCACCCCACTTTTTAAACATATCCCGTTTGTTCTATAATACGGAATAAACAAACATTTGTCAAGTTTAAAATATATCTTCTCCCGCTCCCACCCCTCCCGCCCCCCACATGCTACGTCTCATCCCCGTCACCACTCTTTCTAAATATATCCCGTTTGTTCTATAATAAGGAATAAACTTACAATTGTCTTGTTTAAATTATATATCTTCTCCCGCCCCCACCCCCTCCCGCCTTTTCCCCCCCTTTCCTTGTAGTCCCTTACACTTACACAACCCCAGCATGACTTATACTCTATACTTTTATAACTGAACAATATTGATAGTTGTTACAGAGGCTCCCGTCCATGACACTTTGATATCTTTCAACAACTGATTGTTGTTTTAGTAATATCTCTTAGTATCTCATGAATTCTGGATACTAGATTTCAGGTTGCGTCTCATCCCCGTCACCCCACTTTTTAACTTATATTCAATAGACCACCACAGCCTACACACTCCACCCATACACCACAACTCACTGATATCCACACTCTTCCATGAATTCGTTCGGAATCAAGGACTTGAAACTTCCGTAAATGGATCTGTCATCCCTGCACGCGTGTCACTGGGTCCCTGGTGGTTTGGGTCAAGAACAAATTTGTCTACTATATAATGTCGGTAATGTCAAGGGTCTGTGGAAGTTTTTATTATATTGTAGGAGTCGCGGTAAATATAGCAAGAGGTAGCATTGAATTATAGTCGTCAGATTTGGAATTATTTATCATAAATTAAAGGTATGTGCCATATAGGGCCTAAATATTAATACTTGTTTAGGTAATTTTTGCTACCTAATGCTGAACAAAGAGTAAAAATACGCGATATTTAAATACAATATTTCTAACATCCCTACTCGACTAATGGAATGCCCTGGCTAGACAGGGCACGTACATGCCAACATCTGGGGAGCGTGTGTGGTCTAGTGGATAAGACGCCGGTCTCACGATGCAAAGGTTGTCAGTTCGAGCCCTCGGCCAACATGTTTGTATCCTTGGGCAAGGTACTTAGTCTCGTATAAGTCACGTATAAATGGTGGTCTCGTGCATCGGAAGAGCAAAAATTCGAGCACGTTAAAAGGTCACAGACTCCTTCGTAAAGAGTAGGGGATCATCCCGGTCTGTGGCTGTACACACATTGTCCCAAGAAAACGGGGGCCTTGGCGTAAATATCCTGACTGATGGATTCTGCCGAGTATTGATGTCGATGTAGATGTCTGGTTTGTTATTTATTTCGAAGTGAATTTTGAATAACGCGAGTAATTTGAACTTGTTTGTGATTGGTCGCGTACGTTTTCTTAAGGAGATTCTTGTGTATTATATTAAATGGCCAATTACGGTTGTGCCAAGGCTACTCCTGCATTTGCCCGCTTCATGCACTAGCTGGCGACCGCTGGCGACTTCGTCTCCAAAAGCTTGTGTGGGTTAAGCTCAGGGGTTTAAACAAGTGAGATAGGGTGGGGTATTGGGATGGATGGGGTGAGGATAGGGGTGGGGTTAAGCTCAGGGGGTTAAACAAGTGAGATAGGGTGGGGTATTGGGATGGACGGGGTGGGGATAGGGTAGAGAGCGGGGGTGGGGTGAGGAGGGTGTTGGTGAGGAGGGGATGGGGTGAATCAGAGTCGCCTTGAACCAAGGCTACTCATGACCTAGCTAGGGACCGCACCAGCATGATCGGATGACTAGTCCCAATAGTGACCTGTCCTAGGTAGCTGAAGCATGAACGATAGTATAGCCACCATTGGGTCTATCGGACGGAAAAAATTCTTGGTTGCGTTTTGCCAGAAAAATGATGAAATATCAGTCATTTTGTGGCAAGTGGACATTTTGCCAGTATTAATTACAGTTAATCCAAAAGTAGCGCTTCCACACACAAAATGGCATCTTCTATCCTCCATATATCGATAGCTGAACTAGATACCAAAATAGTTTGCTTTCGCTTCAAAACAATTCATGGTTACGTTTTACGAGTAAAAAGATGCAATTACAGTCATTTTTGGCAAAAACTAAATTTTTGAAATTTCATTTTCAAGCTTTCATTGAAAGTGCACTATTATTACATTAACAAACAGAGAATCCTCTACTCTTAGGCCAAAAAAAAAAGGAGTTGACTTGCTCTTTCCCACAATGCCCCCTCCACATCTTAACCACCCCAACAACCTCCACTCCCTACCACAAATCCCCACCCCACCCACCCCAATCCCTTTACCATCACAATCCCCACCACAAACTATCTCCCCTTCCCATCCCATCCCCACCCTAAACCCCCTCCCCTTCCCAACCACACCACAAACCCCTCACCTACCACAAAACCCCTCCCCCACCACAAAACTCCCCCCACCCCACCACAAACACCCTACCCCTAGGCCAACCCTCCCCACCCCATGCATCCACGCCATGCATCCCCCTTCCCCACCACAAACCCTCTCCCCAGGGCAATCCCATTCTCGAACACAACCCCTGCCCACCACTAACCCCTCCCCAACCACAAACACCCTCACCATCACTAACCCCCTCCCAACCACATAAACCGACCCCATCACTAACCCCTTCCCAATCACAAACACCCTCATACCCTGCCTCACACCAAACCCCCCTACATTACAAAAATCACATGGTATCGATTATCGTTGCGCCGCCCATCACTACAAAAACTTTTTTACAATAGACAAAACTCTTGCTTGATGCTGAATGGATGTTTCTGACACACCCCTTGTATTTCATTGGCCACAAGTACTCATTTAGGCTAGTGGATCAACCCAGATATAGTGCTGGGAGATATCAAGCCTCTCAGTCTCAAACCAAAAATCACAAAATGTTCTTCATCTCTTAAACAAGTATCAGAATTTGCTTAATTCAAACAGAAAATGAAACTTAAACCTTTCCCCAGCAGATATTTACTCCGTTGGAACAATTATTTTGTGTTTCAAACATGAAAAATAGCGAATTTATTACACATTTTAACTTAGTGGGAGAATTTGGCCACTAAGTCGGTGGGCAAATTTGTCCACCTGCAAGAACTGAAATAGTACATTAATGTCATTATTATGAGTAGTAGATAATTGCTTGATAGATAGAATAGATTATGCTATCGACTATAAAATGTTCAATAAGTATAGAATAGAAGACGTAAGCTTACCTTGGACTTTCAGCTCATTTACTCATCGATCGATTCAAAGACAGGCCAATAATATAATAAGTTGGTGGTACATTATACATGTAGCGTTTTATTTATCGGTACCACACCATCTAGTAAAGGTCAGGGGTCAATGTCTCTTTTTATCGTAGTATCATTCTAAGTTTATACTCGTATGAACAGACTGACAATACGCAAGATACCAGTTTTGCAGTTGCGTAAGAGACGAATATCGCCCAGCACCATAAGGGAGTTAGGGAATTACCCCTTAACGGGGAAATAGATCTAAACGGGATATATTTTATTGTTATTTTCTCCGATGCTAAAGGTTTAATTATACACAAGGCGGTAAAGGCAGATGGTCCTCAGTATTGTTCTGACAGAAGATTGGTAGTGATTATCCTCTTGAGCACTTCTCCGATCGACTCAGCAGATTATCCTATCAAGTATACATCCAACAATAACAATACATTTGATTAACAGACGGTGCCGCCGTATCGATGTACATAGTGCGAATATGTGTCAATGCAAAACAGCACGGATCAATAAACCATAGAACATGAATAAACTTTTGTATTTTTAACGTGTGTTCCTAACTGAGTATGAGGGAACGAGTATAGTATAGCATAGGCTGGGGCGGCCGTTGACATGCATGTTCGGAAGGGAGGAGAGATTGGATTCAAATTGTTTACAAATAAATTACAAATACATTATTAAAATTAATTATTATTTACTAATATATGAAATTATTTGATAACTATAAAGTCAAGTGTTGTTTTTGCATATATCCAGTTTTAGGGAAACCTACCCCCCCCCCCCCCCACCCCCTACAGCGGAAACTGAAAATTACATGACCCCCCTGCTAACCAGTAACTTTTTACACCCCCTCCCCCTCCCCGAAAAAAATCAACTTGTCAACTTATTTATACATTTTGGATGGGATATAGATATTATAAGTTAAAAGTATATGGTGGGTTGGGACAAATTCGAGACTGGTATGTTAAAATACGAGTGGTTTAGTTTAGTTTAGTTTAGTTTATTTATTAGAACATACGCTTTTACAACAGCGGCACACGTCTTTAAAAACGGTGCGTTCTTAACAAAAATAACAATATACATACAAATTTTAAAAAGATGTACAAAAATGAGACCTTCAATTTTACCCATGAACACCAAGGCTATATACAGATGTGGGATAAAAATAGAGAGTCAAAAATATAAACATACATATAAAATTACTAATAAATTAAAAGTAAAACGAGGACTTCAGAGCATGAATTGAAAGCATAAACACAATTCAATGAACTGTGGACTGAGAATTCTTTAGGCCTGACCTATGTGTCCAAGCCTTTTTAAGATATGATTTACAATACTTGTCAAAAATGTTATCAATGTTAGAATACAAATTGGATAGAAAAGTAGGCAGAAATTGATGAACATTGCTACCAAGAACAAAACATTTTTGGATAGACAGATCACTGCCAATGAAAAAATCCCAAACAAAAACATAACCTGCTTCAAAAAGAGAAATTTTGAGTTTATTCATTTCAGTGTTGCGAATGTCATTATAAGACTTACATTGAAACAAAAGGTGATTGACATCTTCCATTCCGTCATTGCAAAGAGAGCATGTACCAGAAATATTAATATCCCAAATACTGATCTTCTTGTCTAATGCCAAAGTATTGGAACGGGCTTTGAATTTTAAACTTGCCCCATAAAAATCAAGTTTATCAAGAAGATAATCTTCAAGAAAAGGTGTACTTTTAAATTTGACATAATCACTTAGTGATGATTTTTGACAAGCATTGTCATACCACAACACATCAACATTTAGAGAATGAATTTGTTTGAAATTACCTACTATATCATAATTATTATCTACGTGCCTTAACATGAAGCCTACATCATTATCACAAAGAGTATTCTTAATCGATTGTAACCACTTCCACTTCAGACTACCAGTATCGTTAATTCTGTAAAGTGCATTGAAAACAAGTTTAGGCCACCTATACAGATCCATATCGATAAGTCTAGAGAAGTACTTGACTTTGATCAAATCATGCATACTTTTGAAGTTGCTCCAACCCAGATCACCAAGAAGGGCCGACGCGGGAGTATTTCTTGGTGCTTTTAAAATAACTCTTGCCATTTGAAGTTGCAATTTATCAAGCCTTTTATAATCACAATCGCTTAATGATGAAACAGCGCACGCGTAGTTGATCATGGGAAGTGCTAATGATTTCCAAAGAATATTGCCGTAGTATACGCGGTTGAAGTCATCTTGATTGTCAATAATGGATTTGATGTAACCATTTATTCTGTTACCCTTTTTAATCACTTCAGAAATGTGATGATGGTCAGAAAGATTTCTGCTAATGTGCACACCTAGATACTTGTAAGTATCTACCTCAGAAAGATAGTTATCGCCTAATTGCCAAAGTCGATGCTTATTAGTGCGCTTGCCAACGATTAGAACATTAGACTTGCTATGGTTAAAGCCAAGACGCCATTTATGCGAGAAGTTAGCGGCAACATTAAGCATGTTTTGTAAATCGTGTTCATTATTAGCAATCAAAACGACATCATCAGCCCAAAACAGACATTTAATGTTGACACCCATCATATGAATCCCTGCGTTAGAGTGTTCGTCAAGCATTTTAGATAATTCCTGAATATATAAACAAAACAGGATCGGACTCAACACACAACCTTGCTTTACACCTTCATCTACATCGAAAAAATCTGTTACAATGTCACCGAATTTGACATTACATTGAACATTCACAGCTAACTCCGGCAAGTACTGGGCTGGTGCATGCCGGTGCATTTGCCAGCCCAGCACAAGCCCAGTACTGGACCAGCACATGCAGCGACATGTACTGGGCATGTGAGTGTACCCACCAGTATTGGGCAAGCCGATGTGAGGACATGGGATGGTCCATAACATGTGGACATTAACTGGACTTGAAGCGGTGTACATGTTATAACCTAGTAAACATGTATACTTTTAATGGGCATATGGAAGTAAAATTGACTGGCCCAGATTGTTTGGATAATTTTGTTTAGCCCAAAATGATTTTTTTTAAATTTTTTTAAAAAAATTTTTTTTAATTTTTTTTAAATTTTTTTAAATTTTTTTTGGCCCCGCTACATGGATAATAATTTAGTTCTGTATCGCTTTTCAGCGATATACATGTATACCTGAAAATATAAGGGTAAATTTAAGAATTGTGTAAATTGAAAAATAATAGAGCACTCATGTTGAAAATCTACAAATAGTTTGATAGTGAAACTATCTTGAGAATCTTTTCGAAATGGGGTACTTTAAAGGAGATAATTAATGGTTGTCATGGATACCAAATAAAATAATGCATTTTTGAAAGAATAGGTCTAAATGGTTTATTTTATATCCTTTGGCACCAAAACTTTGCCAGAACCTAAACATGTACGATGATCCAAATATTCGATGTTTTTAATTTAAAAATCATGGTTTGACACCTATAATTGGTTGCTATGGAAACCATATAAAATAATGCATTTTCGGGAAAAATGGAAAAAATAGGTCTACATGGTTTAGTTTTTACCCTTTGGCACCAAAACTTCGCAACAACTTTTCTTTTTTATGTTTTTTTAATTTAAAATCTTAGTTTGCCATTTATTGGTTGCCATGGTAAAATGATTTAAAATAATGCTGTTTAGTAAAAAAAATAAGTAGAAATGGTTTATTTTTACCATTTGGTGCCAAAACTTTCTAAAAACTGTCGGGATTTTTTTTACTGTTTTGTGTCTCCTTCTCTTTTGTAAACTCCGAACTCTAACTGGTTTAAAGTTTTTTCTTTGCAGAAATCTCTAAATCTAGTTTATAATTTGCCGAATGCGGTAACCCTGCGAGCTCTGGGTTACACAGTGGACTCGCATGTTGGTAGCCCACCAGTAGCACTGAGCAACCGGTTGGGACCAACCGCTGGGCACGGGGTTGGTTGGTCCCAACCAGTGGGCGACCGATTGTGCGTTATGGCACGCCACAGCGGACAAAACCATGTTGAGATTTCTCACTCACGCCGAGTTTCACACACTACCCAAGGGGGCAGATCCAATCTTGAAAGTGGGGGGGGACATTGCCATTTTTTCACTAGACAATCTTGAACGTGGGGGGGACATTGCCATTTTTTCACTAGATCGCCACAAAAAGTGGGGGGGACATTTGATATTGTGTCAGGAAGTGGGGGGGACGTGTCCCCCCCCGTCCCCCCCGGGATCTGCGCCCTTGACACTACCTATCGAGATTTACTCGCCCGTATCCAGTTCCACACGCTATATGTCGAGTTTCACACACTACTTAGCGAGTTTACTCGCCCATACCAAGTTTCACACGCGTATGTAAAGCTTAACACACGAGCTATCGATTCTCACTCGCTGTATGTCGAGTTCCTCACTCCCGGACCCCCCTATCGAGTTTCACTCGCTATATGTGAGATTTACACTGCCTATTGAGTTTCACCCCTTATATGTCGAGCTTCACACACTGTCTACTAGGTTTTACCTCCGGTATGTGTCAAGTTTCACACACTACCTATCGAGTTCCACACACTACCTATCAAGGTTCACTCGCTATCTGTGAAGTTAACAAAAAATCATGGTCTCGCAGGGATCTGACCGCGAGTTGTTTAAACTCGACATATAGCGCGTGTAGTCAGTCGAAACTTGACATGTAGCTGGTGTAGTCAGTTGAAACTCGATATGCTGCGCGTGTATTTAATTGAAACTAGACATAGCGAGTACAACTCGACAAGCACTGTGTGACACATCAACGGGGAGCGTGTGAAACTAGGTATACAGTGGGTGACTTTCGACAAATAGCGAGGGAAACTTGATGGGTAGTGTGAAACTTGACATAGCGAAAACTCGATTAGCCGTGTGTGCAATTCGACATAGCGTTTGGAACTTGCATTAACAGTGTGTGAAACTCGATAACAGTGTGTGAAACTCGATAACAGTGTGTGGAACTCGACATATAGCGTGTTGAACTTGATAAGGGCGAGTCAAACTCGAAAGGTAGTGTGTGAAACTCGGAGTGAGTGAGAAATCTCAACATGGTTTTGTTCGCTGTGGCGTGCCATAGTGCGTAACCGGTTGCCACGCGGAAGGTCCCTTCCAGTGGGCCACCGATTGTGCGCTAGTGATGGGCTACGAGAAGTGTACTTCTTTCACTAACACTTCTTTCAAATAACACGGGAGAATTCAAGGCTGACGAATTTTGAAGTTAAAACGGGGCTTTTAATTTAATCAAAAGTAAATTTCTACATTTGGCATTTTAATATAGCTGGGGATCCAAGAATGCTTTTTTTTATGGAACCATGCATGGAATACACCACAAAATTTGAACAGTGTTTCTAAACTGAAATTTTGTGCTGATTTCAAATCTGGTGATTGTAAAATCCGAACCTGTGAGGAAAGTTGTCAAATTAAAGGGATACTACCAGAATATGTTTTGTAATGAAATTCACCTATAGTATAAATCATTTTCTTATGATTCTTTTAATATTTCACATTTCTATCTCATTACTTGTCCCAAATATGATGCTCTGTAATGTTGAGAACTGATATAAAGCAATTTTGGCTCACCTTAAAGGGGTATTACCCACTTTTATGGTCCACAATCCTGAAATTTGGTCAAAAATCTAGGAATATCATACTATAATTTGCCGTATGGTGTATGTATGTATGTATGTATGTATGTATGTATCCATAAAAGGCTCTCTCAGTTTGCAACCAAACGCCGTGAACATTGCACTGAATAAAAGATGATTATAATGTGAGTGTTATAAGCTATAAATGGCCGAAAACCGTACAGAATTGACCGAGATATGAGCAAAATTATGGCAATTTAGGGCCTTTTCAGCCCGGCTTTTGAGACTATTTTTTACGGGCCATGTTTGTTTTTCTCTGCGTACACTGTAACCATGCAGTCGGCGCGCGTAACACAAAACGCGTCGCAGTGCGCCATGCAAAATAAACGCGCACGCACTACACCCACGCACGCCTACAAAGGCGGGCGGGCAAATATTGGAGAAATACGCTGCGCCACGGGAGTTGGTTACGGTTTAGGCCTTGGGGTTGCATAAGCCACGTGGCGGGGGCGGGAGCGGGTGACGGGTTAGGGGTTGTGTGTAATGATCCTCTTATGGCCTATGTTAGGGTTATGTGGTTTGGGATGGGGTTAATAAAGAAATGTATTATTAAATTGCACATCGATGGTGTCAGATGTGGGATTTGATACTGTGCTAAATTGTAAATTGCGTAACGGATATGCCACGGGCGGGAGCGGGCGGGGCGGGGACAGGGAGGGGGAGGGACGGATGGGTTACGGGAGATGGTTAAGGTTTAAGCCTTGGAGTTGAAATATGCCACGGGAGGTAGGCGGGCGGGGGGGGGGGGGGGGGGGGATGGGGTGGGGGAGGTGCTTTTTCAAGTTTTTTTAATTGAAATTTGAAAACTTTTAAATTAGGCCTACTACAAAACCTTTTGATTTAAAACAAAAATGTTTTAAATATTGTTCTATTCCTATGAGTTTCGTTATAAATTTTCCAACACTTTAAGTTGTTTTATTTTGTAGGTGTTCTATCTGGTAGGCCCTACTCCCTAGCGGGAAAGCCCGTCCGAAGGACGGGCGTGCCGCTAGTGCCTTTAATAATTACTCTATTCTTTGATGGAATGATATACCACAAATCAAAAACATTTTTCTGAATTGAAATTTTGTGCTGATTCCAGATCTGATAAGTTTGTAAACCATTTATTTGTAAGTGGAAAATGGTCAAATTAAAGGGATACTACCCGAATTTTGTTTTTTTAATAAATTCACCTGAAGCATTTTCTTGTGATTCTTTTAATATTTCACATTTCTTTCTCATTACTTGTCTTAAATATGATGCTCTGTAATGTTGAGAGCTGATATAAAGCAATTTCGGCTTATATTAAAGGGGTATTACCTGATTTTATGGTCCGCAATCCTGAAATTTGGTCAAAAATCTAGGAATATGCCTTTAATAATTACTCTATTCTTTGATGGAATGAATGATATACCACAAAATCAAAAACATTTTTCTGAATTGAAATTGAGTGCTGATTCTAAATCTGATAAGTTTGTAAACCATATGAGAGGGGAAATGGTCAAATTAAAGGGATACTACCCAAATTATTATTTTTTTTAAAATTGAAATTCACCTACATACATGTATATAGCATTTTCTTGTGATTCTTTTAATGTTTCACATCTCTTTCTCACCACTTGTCCTAAATATGATGCTCTGTAATGTTGAAAACTGATATAATGCAATTTTGGCTCACAATAAAGGGGCATAACCCGATTTTATGGTCCACGATCCTGAAATTTGGTCAACAATTTAGGAATATGCCTTTAATAATTACTCTTTTCTTTGATGGAATGATATACCACAAAATCAAAAACACTTTTTTGAAACGAAATTTTGTGCTTATTCCAGATCTGATCAGTTTGTAAACCATATATGAGGGGAAAATGGTCAAATTAAAGGGATACTATACTCTATTTGGCCATCTCGAGACAGTGACGTAACTGAACAGGCGCAGCTTTTACGCACGCGTGTGTATCTTCCGCCTTTCAACGCTTGTGTTTGTACGCCAGCGCCGCGAGTATGCGCGCGCGTTATGTGATGCAATTAGTAGAATACGCGGTTACGTCACTGTCTCGAGATGGCCAAACAGAGTATACCCGAATTATGCTTTTTAAATGAAATTCACCTATCAAGCATTTTCTGGTTATTTTTTTTATAATTCACATTTTTTTCTCATTACTTGTCCCAAATATGATGCTCTGTATTGTTGAGAACTGATATAAAGCAAATGCGGCTCACATTAAAGGGGCATTACTCGATTTTATGGTCCGCAATCCTGAAATTTGGTCATAAATCTAGGAATATGCCGTTACATTTTTCTATTCTCAACTTAAAGGTGTATGCTCCGATCACTTTTTTGGGGCTATGAGGGTTTTTTCACATAAAGATATTTTGATATCAGAAAGAATCCCCATATTTTTCTCATTATGTCTGTAAAATCTTAGGGGCCAGAAATGTTCCATTTAGAAATTATAGGCTAAAATGTGGTGCTGCCATAGGTGGTTAATCAATTATAACCGGTCTGGGTATTACTCAATTGGCCAATATTTTGTGACCTTGTGCTTCTAAAAATAGAACCGTTGGAGTTGCAACTCAAACTTTGGAATGCGACAATTTTAAGGATGACCTTTTATGTAAAATAGAAAACATCGAGTTGAAAATCGGGCCAGCAATCGGATCATCTATACTTTTAAGGGTATTATTATAACATGAAACGTAACTTAATATTTTACTGGTCAGGCGTCTGGCTCACTCAATTTCTGATTGATTGAGAAATGCTAAATGGCAGGTGTCCGGCTTGGCTCCACATCTGCAAAGTAGTGCACACTCTCCCCTCCCGTTGTAACATTTCATTTCATATTTATTTAGCCAAATCAATTGTACATTAAAACATATAGATGAAACATACAATAATCAAATATAATAAATATAAAAGACGATAGCTTGAAAAGGACCAAGCAGTCAGTCTCAGTCCCTCTGTGGCATGGTATCTCGCCTTCGATCCTGGCATTCTGAGGATGTCCGCGCTCCGAGGAAGGTGGATGGGGTTCTGGACTGACTGGCAGCATCAGGAGAGTCCGAAACCATTGTCGTTAGGGCCAGAAGGGAGCTATCATGAGTAGTTCGCACCTGTCCTCCTGAGTCTTCTGGAGGACTCTGACGATGAGAGGGAGAGGACTAGATTGAAAAACCCAAATCAGATGAAATAAACGGCATCTGAAAGATAAGTGTTTCTCCTTTCGGTGTGTACAAACATATTACTATATACTTTAGAACTTCATGGTAAACAAGTTGTGCAAACATGTGCACCCTTTTTTTAGGGACACCCTGTACACATATACAACCATGTATAATGTATATATGGTCACACGTTTGATTCGAAGCTCGCCTCCTTTCGTGTTAACACACGAATTTTGGCTTTCGCGACATGATTTTAACTTTACACATCTATTTTTGCTCCCCTGAGGTAGTAAAAGTATACATTTTCTGAAGGGAAATTGCATGAGGAAACCAAATATTAGCTATACCAATGCCATTTTGTAGGCAGATAGCTTGTTATTAGGGCTTTAAAATGATACCAATTTTGTTCAGATAGCTTTTGTGGGTTTAAAAATATTTAAGGAATATGACAGCATGACACTACAAGGCGGTTCTCGAACGGCGCGTCTCGCCTGTTCATCAAAAGTGACTTGAACGAAATGATGATGAAACATATGATACAATGTAGCACTGTCACAGAGGTATGCATTGTAGTTAATGCAAGGGATGTAATACCTTAAGGGATGCTCAAATGTTACCCAGTACTAAAAAAATTTGCGGAACACAAACGAATCGTTTCCGCTTTATGGCTCTTCAAAGTTTAGATGGTACCCCACCCCCTTTGGACTATGCAGTGGCGGCGCCAGCATCATAATTTGGGTGGGGGGGGGGGGGGGGCAAAAGGAGGCAAGATGACCTTGAATGACCTTGAAAAATTAATCGGCAAAAATAACACACCACACCCCTTGTCTCCACCAAATATAATCAAGATAGGCCTTACAGATCTTATTTGACGCCAGATGACCTTGAATGACCTCCAAAAATTAATCAGCAAAAAGAACACACCACACCCCCTTTTCTCCACCAAATTCAATCAAGATAGGCCTTACGGATCTTATTTGACCCCAGATGACCTCGAAAAATATATCAACAAAAAGAACACACCATCCCTCTTCCGTCCACCAAATCCCATCAAGATAGGCCTTACGGATCTTATTTGACCCCAGATGACCTTGAATGACCTACGATGACCTTGGAGATTTCAACAGCAAAAAGAATACACCACCGCCTTCCCTCCACCAAATCCAATCAAGATAGGCCTTACGGATCTTATTTGACCCCCGATGACCTTGAATGACCTCTGATGACCTTGAAAATTTATTCAGCAAAAAGTACACACCACTCCCCTTCCCTCCACCAAATCTCATCAATATAGGCCTTACTGATCTATTTGACCCCATATTTGACCCCGATGACCTAGAATGACCTCTGGTGACCTTGAAAATTTAATCAGCAAAAAGAACACCCCCCCCCCCCCCTTCCCTCCACCAAATCCCATCAAGATCGGCCTTACGGATCTTATTTGACCCCATATTTGACCCCGATGACCTTGAATGACCTCCGATGACCTTGAAAATCTAATCAGCAAAAGAACTCCCCACCCCCTTCCCTGACATCAAGTCCCATCAAGATAGGCCTTACGGATCTCTAGATATCGCGTCACAACGCGTCACACAAGTTTTAAGCATATTTGACCCCGATGACCTTGAATGACCCCAAATGACCTTGAAAAATCAATCAGCAACAGAACGCACCACCCCCTTCCCTCCACCAAGTCCCATCAAGATAGGCCTTACGGATCTCCAGATATCGCGTCACAAAGGTATTTCTTAGCACACGGCAGACGCCATACGCCGGACAGAAATAGTGATAACATATAGTCTCTTTCTGATTACATCAGGCGAGACAAAAGTGTCACAGCACCACCCTATTGGGAGGCAAGCTCATAACGTGTGACCATATCAATAAATGTTTTTGCAATAGAAACAACTAGATCAAGGGTGCAATAAAACACTGCATCCAACCTTTTCCTTTATTCAAACACCACTGTGTCAGCACAGCACATATACACCTATTATCCACACAACCTTCACTCACTTCTTGATCATTTACAATGCTATGGTTTTTCATAAGTCTCATATTTCTTTCTATTCACTTTTTTGATGAACAGGCGAGACACGCCGTTCGAGAACCGCCTTGTTGTATTTGTAGGCCTTTGTGTGTGTAAAAAAAAGAAGGGAGGGGGGTCATAACTTTTTATTTTTAGTATCTAGGGAAGGGTCATGTTTTTTTTGGTTGTTACTTTCTTCCAGCTACCAGCCCCCCTCTGGTAGAAATAATGAACGGTCCCTTAGTCAAAACAAAATATTACTTATTGATCAACGGTATATTCTATAAAAAGGTATATTCTAACAGGTAACCAGTGTCAGTACAGGCACATACAATTTACTGGTGATGGAATCGAACCAACAAACTTGACCTACACATATTACATAAGTCAAGCTGTACCTTACCCCAGTACGATTTGATGTGTGCCATGCACCTAAACTTTTTGAGATACATTGTGTTGAAGTGAGGGATGTCAGAAACCAATTTAATTACCATCGCTGATCTTAATAATAATGAAATAATCTTTATGATTATGATGGAGGGCACAAATTATCATTTTTCAAACCACCCCAAACATGCCAGTTAACTTAGATTTACACATGCGACGGTGGCCACGCGAAAAACCTACATTTTGAATTCGTATAGGAATAAATAACACCTAAACGGTCCCATGTCACAAGGTGGTGTAATTTGTGTTACATGGGCAAAATTGACAAAAAAGGTATTTTGTTATATGTTATAGATATTGTCACCCTCTAATAATTCATACCACTTTTTTGATAAAAATCCCTTTCGTTAAGGCAAAATCGGCTAATTAAGAGTTAATTAGTCCATTGTTGGCAATGTAAACTTGAATTTTCAAATGCGTTTTTCTCAATTTGGACCTGCTGTACTAAAAGAAGCACACAATTGAGGTAGTTGGTTGTATCAAACTGATACATTCAGAATATGTTGAAAACATACTAATTCACAAATTGAGCAGTGAAATTTAGTAAAAAATATTGTAATTTGCATATTAATTACAATTTAATTATAACCTTAATTTAGGCGGTATACCCAGAATGAAATTATTGTTTATCACTATGTAAAATTACCAAAGTAGTTAAGTTTCAAGTTTGAGTCCACTGCATATTGATAAATAGATACATAAGAAATAACATTGTGGTGAAAAACACTTTTGTAATTAGTTAATTATGTTAATTAAGCGATCTTACTAAGTGGCTTAAAGCATTTTTACATCTTCTTTTGATATTTATTATTTAGCCAAAGGTAAATGACTTTAAAATGCTCTAACATTTCTTTAAAGCATTACTAAATAGGTCCTACATGATTGAATGTATCTCTAAAATATTTTAAACTATGATAACACATTATTAATTAATTATACAGCCATTTAATTGATAATTACCATCGCTATAAATCAGAGATAACAGAACTTCAGCATGCCCTAATGGGTTGATAAATGGCAATCATTATTCGTTTTTGGAGGAATTTGTATTTATTACAAATTTATCTTTAAAATGAGATATTAATGAGGTTGATATGACAAGGGGTTACGAAAATACAACAATTTATTCAAATCAACACTACGAAAATCTTGTATTTCCCTATGCTAATACATTGCGCGCCACCGCCTGAGCCGCCACCCGCCTGAGCCGCCACCCCTACTTTTTCAGATTGAAACTGCTGTTACTCTGTTATTTAAATTCCTATTTCAATGAGATTTTACACTGTTATAGACCCATCTCTCAGCTTTAAAATGATGCATCAACCACTTCAATAGGCCAATGGGTTGTGATGCTATAAGATTTTGATGACGAAACCATTCCGAAAAATGTAACACCGCCACCCTTTTAGCATGCCCACCTTGTGACATGCGACCAAACGTGAATGTTAAAGGTATATTATGTGATCTTTCCAGGGAACGCCCTCAACATCGAAAAAAAAATAGAAAGCAGATTTTCTTGCAGATTTACATTTCTGATCATAAATCATGCATACATTCCAAGTTACAGGGCGATACGATTCTTAATTACTTCAAAATCATGGTTTTAGAGTGAAAATAAACTGTCGGAATCCCGACACTTAATATTTTTCACTCTAAATTCACTCTAAAACCATGATTTTGAGGTAATTAGGAATCGTATCGCTCTGTAACTTGGAATGTATGCAAGGGCGGCGGAACCGGGGGGGGGGGGCCAGGGGGGCACGTGCCCCCCCATCCGTGAAAGTGGTGGGACACCATGTGCACTGTGCCCCCCTAGAAATTTGTGGCTGAACTCCTTTAATCGAGCTCCACAACATTTTTGACCCCAAAATAATTGAAAAGATTGACTTTTAGTGTCAAAAATACATGAAATTCTCTTAAACTGCAGGCAATTTTGCATTAAAACCCAAAAAAATTCGCATGCTTCGCGCGCATTTTTAAACATGCGTTTTTCCTGGCCAAAAACAATTTCACGCACACCCTCTGGCCCCATTTTTTATGCTGGTGGTGCTGCCATTGATTGAGAGCATCAATGTCCTTTTTATGTTATAGCTGAGACGAATTCGTCTCAGTCTATAGTAGTTTTTTTCCGTCCAAAAGTATGAGAGTCGCATTTTCATCTTGTTGCGGATTTAATTTTTTTTAAATTATTGCTATATAAAGTACAACTTCGTGGGCCTTTACAATGTCATGAATGTGTTAATTATACCAAAATACGCCATGAAAAGGCCCCTGAGCGCATATCAAAACCCAAAATTTCCCGGGGCCCTTAAGCGGGCCCCGGACCCCACGCCGCTAGGCGCTCCACTCGCTTCGCTTGCATGATCGTAATTTTCGTGCCCCCCCCATTTTCAAATACGCTCCGCCGCGCCTGAATGTATACATGTATGATTTATGATCGGAAATGTAAATCTGCAAAAAAATCTACTTTCTAAAAATAATCATGAATAGAGGGCGCTCTCTGGAAAAGATCACATAATATGCCTTTAATCTTAACATTTTGACCAATTCATCATAATTAGACGATTTTTAATCGTTAACCGGGCGATGACTGTTAAAAATATTTCAAAATGGTGCACTCCCTTTGCCATATTGGGTCGTCTGAGAGACGCGTGGCCAGCCTCGCGTCTTCTGCTACAACACGCCTGATGATCGGTATACTGCCACCAATTCTATGCTGACTTAATTTTAATTTGAAAGTGGCTTCCGATCGGCAAGCTAACTTAGCTAAGTGGCACACCCCTGAGACTGAGTGAATCGTATGTTCGTTTGATTTTTCATGCCGTTTGAAAGCCAACAACATTTGTGTCATCAATCAAGTGTATTGCGGTTTAGGTGTTTACACCGGTTTGTAACAGCGATACCATACGTAGCTCAAAATGTGATATAATAATGATTTTTTTGGCCTGAATCCTAGGAAAAAGTTTTTTATCCATGCCAGCCAACTTGATAAAGCCTAAAAAAGGCGAATTAATGACGACGTTATTTTGTCGTCAAAAATGGCCCTGGGTTGTGTTTCATCACATGTGGATGTGTTCATTAGTTAGTTATTACCCATTATTTCCATGGTTCATGAGGGTTATACTTAACACCAAATCTGATGTCGCATCCAAATAAAACAATAATTAGGCATAAACAGAGCACAATTATGGAGTTTAGAAAATGTTCAAACCAAATAAAATTAATAAATGATTCGACCGCAACGGCGGCGCAAGCATGGCATTTGCACGGCAATAATTTGGAACATCATGCTCCATCAAAAAGTCAAAAGTCAACAAAATTACTAGGTACACGACAAACCTTTCCTGCTCATATCATACTTAACATCAATATCTTTAAGTATTATCAAGTAACGGTACCTAGCATCTTCAAAATTCGCTCAGGTAACCTTCGATATCGCCGACATTTTATACACGATTTCCAGAACGCTGGATCACATGCAAATGTTCATGCACACATCGACTGGCAACCTACATGTGCGCACATGTACCGAGTCATTTCATGCACACATTGACTGGACACGCCGATGTCGCATTTACTGGGCTTGTACATGTATGCATCGGCTGGGAACGTTCGTGGGCAGAAGCACCAGCACAGTCCATGTCGCAAGTACTGGGCTGGTACTTGCCGGAGTTTGCCGTGTTTTCATATAAACCATTCAGTATTTTCCAAATTTTCCCTCTAATACCTAGTTTCCAAGCAACTGTTAAAAGACATATAGATGTTATGCCAACGAGTGTTTCTCGCGTCTTTTTCATTGAAATATACTCTGTAAAAGTGGAAATGTTCACGCGTGTAAATCTTCGCGCATTGCACATTTTGAACAATTTTGCTTGTTTTTATTTTCGCGATTTTGAGCTTCCATGCATAGACAGACCTATACAAAATGAATATATTCGCGCGTTTTAATTTTCGCGCTTGCTGATTTGAGCGCGAAAAGCGCGAAAATAAATGTAGCGCAAACATTTCCACTTTTACAGTAGTTGAAACAGATCCCGCTTGCGTTATGTCTATTATAGCTAGGGAAGAGTTTGATATGATGAGAGGACCTGCTGCCAATATACTCATACCCAATACAAAGTAATAATATATTTTATCTTGGTGTACTATTGAGACAGGGAACTGTGCAATCCATACACGAGGTTACTACAATAACCATACGAACTTGCACGTGAATTGTTTGTTTGTATTGAAAGGCACACGATTGAACTTAATCGATTTCAAGGAGGGTTACTTGATCGTCTATCATCAATAAAGTCGATCGGTGAGGAGCTCGAGGGATAATCTTCTGTCATAACAATACCGAGGAGTTGCTAAACAATACTGAGGACCATCTGCCTTTACCGCCTTGTAATTATACCGCTTGTTTTCTTCTTTTTTTCGAGCTGTTATAGTTCTCATTGTTAGATTGAACACTATTCGTTGTTTACATTTTATTTATGACTGTAAAAGTAGGGTCACCAGGTAGTGTCACAAAAGTAGAAACAGAGAAACGTGTATTTTAACCACAGATCCACCATCTGTGATTAAACTCCCTATATAGTAATATAGTATGCTGGGCTCTTATGCTGGGCTATGTCAATGATAAGGTCACGGGCGGTCAACCCACTCTCCCTGCTGGTCAACCAGAAATCTCTATCTATCCAAGGAGTTATTAGCCTATATTCATATTTATTAACAGTTAGCACTTGCTTTTTTTGGAATAGCAGACTCAAGACTCAACTTCCCCTCAACTTAACTCCTTGATCTGTCTATAGTATCTATTCACATTTAATTTTTATTTGTTCTCCTAATTTTTTTCTTTCGTTGCCTCGTTGCCTTGTTTTTTCATTTATTTTCATTTATTTTTTCATTTCTTATTCTGTTGCCCCGTTTCCACGTTTATTTTTATTTGTTCTCCTAATTTTTCTTCTTTCGTTGCCTCGTTGCCTTGTTTTTCAATTATATTCATTTATTTTTTCATTTCTTATTCTGTTGCCCCGTTTCCACATTATTTCTATTTTGTCTCCTAATTTTTTTCTTTCGTTGCCTCGTTGCCTTGTTTTTTCATTTATTTTCATTTATTTTTTGATTTCTTATTCTGTTGCCCCGTTTCCACGTTATTATTATTTTGTCTCCTAATTTTTTTCTTTCGTTGCCTCGTTGTCTTGTTTTTTCATTTATTTTCATTTATTTTTTCATTTCTTATTCTGTTGCCCCGTTTCCACGTTTATTTTTATTTGTTCTCCTATCCTAATTTTTCTTCTTCTTTCGTTGCCTCGTTGCCTTGTTTTTTCAATTATATTCATTTATTTTTTCATTTCTTATTCTGTTGCCCCGTTTCCACATTATTTTTATTTTGTCTCCTAATTTTTTTCTTTCGTTGCCTCGTTGCCTTGTTTTTTCATTTATTTTCATTAATTTTTTAATTTCTTATTCTGTTGCTCCGTTTCCAATAATTATTTTTATTTTTTCTCCTAATTTTTTTCTTCTTTCGTTGCCTCGTTGCCTTGTTTTTTTCATTTATTTCATTTAATTTTTTCATTTCTTATTCTGTTGCTCCGTTTCCATGTTTATTTTTATTTTTTCTCCTAATTTTTTTTCTTTCGTTGCCTCGTTGCCTTGTGTTTTTCATTTATTTTCATTTATTTTTTCAATTCTTATTCTGTTGCTCCGTTTCCACGTTTATTTTTATTTTTTCTCCTAATTTTTTTCTTCTTTCGTTGCCTCGTTGCCTTGTTGTTTTCATTTATTTTTTCAATTCTTATTCTCTGTTGCTTCGTTTCCATGTTTATTTTTGTTTAATCTCCTAATTTTTTTTCTTTCGTTGCCTCGTTGCCTTGTGTTTTTCATTTATTTTCATTTATTTTTTCAATTCTTATTCTCTGTTGCTTCGTTTCCACGTTTATTTTTATTTTTTTTCCTAATTTTTCTTCTTATTTCGTTGCCTCGTTGCCTTGTTTTTTTCATTTATTTTCATTTATTTTTTAAACCTTATTCTCTGTTGCTTCGTTGCCCGTTGACACGTTGATGTCAATTTTTATTTCTACTTCGATTTTAATTTTAAAATGGTTTTTATTTTAGTTTTTTTTAGTTTGATTTCTTTTACCATTTTTCAATCTTCAAATGAAAATATTTTTAATTTATTTTTTCTTCAAAGTTTTTCTCCAAAACTTTTTCTCCCATATAGTATTTGTAATTAATTTTCCCGCATTTTTTTTTCTCCTTAGTTTCATCTCTGCTTTTATTTTTCTTCAAAATCAGTTCTCACGCTTTTTCTCTTAATTGTCAGCTTCCACATGTGAAATGCTGTTGCCCGGGCAACAGAAAAAAGTACTCCATGCTCCAACCTCAAATCGTGCATGGTCTATTTTTTAGTTTTTATTTCATGGTGACGGGCTTTTCATACCAAAGTAAGACAGCTCGTCAACCTTAACTAAATATTACACAGTAGAGCGGCAAAGTTCATTATTTCGCCAATCACGCTGATATTTACTTGTAAGATGTTTTCCGGTGGCCACTATCAACTGTGTTGTTTTAGCGCCCATTTTGATTTTGTGACAGCGAAATTTGTATTTCAGCGGATCAAAACTGTTTGTAATCTAAAGTAGGTCTGCCATTAAAATGTTGTCTCGAAAATTTGCTTCGATTTAGTATTCAAGAGTAGCAGGCCTGGGTTTTTTTTCAATTGCAATTATCAGTAGGGCCTAGTCTTATAAACTAGAAAAATTACTTTGAAATATTGACTTTGTGTTGTCGTTGTCATTGGATTCCGAATTCGGCAACCATGCCATGTAAACTCATTACTACATGTAGCCTAGGGCCTTTTAAATATTAATTTTTACCGGTAAATTTGCTATACCTTGATCTTGTGGACGTTCTTTCAATAGATATATATACTATTACTGGCCAATCCTGTATTTTAGGGGAACTAGCGGCGTACCCTCGCTACTACGCTCGGGTCCCCGCTAGATGGTTATGCCACATTACCTACCTCTGAAACCACGCTGTCAACTCTCCCGCGGGATTAGGCGGGAGTCTCCCGCATTAGGCGGGAGTCTCCCGCATAGACACTCTTTCTCCCGCCTAGCATATAAAGTCTCCCGCCTCAACAAAATCACCTCAATTAAAATGTGTATCAACACCTGTCCTGTATACTAGCTTCCGTCGGTACATTCCCCCCCACCCCCCCCCCCCCTCCCCCCCCCCCCACTTATCAAGATTTCAGCTGCTGACGGGGAAAAAATTGTGCATGTTTTACTCTTTTTTTTTGAGTCTGTATCTCTCCCTCCCAGCAAATCCCAAAAGTTGACAGCCCTGCATACCCCCCCCCCCCTACAACCCCCCCCCCCCCCCAAAAAAAAACCAGGTTGATTTATGTGGCTACTTTATTAACCCCTACCTCTCAAACCGTATCAAGATAACCCTCGGTACTTTTAAAACCACATAAACCCCCTACAACCGCCTCCCCCAACTGCAACTACACCAACCAGTACACACTATATATAGGCCGATTTGTACTTTACATGGAAGTCAACATAGTGTACATATTAACATGTTTTTATCGATGATTCCTACCTTGTAGATTACATAGATTTTTAATTATTTTGCAACTGTGGGCTTGGTGTATATCATATATATTCTTTCGTGATTAATGCACAGACATCGGGGGGGGGGGGGGGGTTCTGTTAGAAATATTGAAATTTATAAGAGATGTGCCACTCGTTCGACTTGCATGCAATAATCTAGGTGTGGACGAACTAATGAGTTGTACAACTTGAGGATGACAGTTCTGCTTTTGTTTGCAAAGTTCATTTTGATCATGTCATTTTGGACTCTGTTTGCTTCCTTGGCAGCTGCAGCGCACTGAGACAAAGTTTTAAGTGACTTGAGAATTAAAACAGTACTAGCCTGTGTTCATTACTCCACATTTGCCCTACGTTGTTGTACTGCATTTGCCACTCTGCCCAGGTTTGACGCTTTTCTATGTCTTTCTGCATAGCCTCAATATCTTCTTGGCTAGGTACTGGATGAGAGAGTTTTGTGTCGTCTGCAAACTTACTTACTCTGGAGCCAGGGCTGATACCTACTTCAAGATCATTCATGTAGGTGAGGAAGCAGAGTGGTCCCAAGACTGATCCTTGTACAACGAAGCTGGTTACTTTCTCTCAGTTGGATTCTGCTCCTTGTTGTGACTCTCTGTTTGCAGTCTTTAAGCCATGCTTCGGTGGGCTCTTATTTTGGCAAGTAGTCTCTGTTGCGGTACTTTGTTGAAGGATTTTGCCATGTCCAAGTAGACAACATCCACTGGTAACTGGTGTTCCCTCGTCAACCTGCTTGGTCAGTCCTTCCAGGTGGTCAAGGAGATTGGTTGTGCATGATTTTCCTTTCCTGAATCTGTGTTGGGTATCTGCAATGAGGTTGTGGTTGTTGAGGTGGTCTGTGATGTTTATTCTTTATGATACTCGCAAGAGTCTTCCCGATGACTGAGGTTAGGCTGATTGGACGGTAGTTGCCAGGTTTGGATCTGGATCCTTTCTTGAAAATTGGAACGATGTGGGCTGTGCACCAGTCTTCTGGAACTGTTCCCTCTTTTACAGACTTGTTGAAGATCAATGTATTTGGAATTGATAGTTCATCAGCAAGGTTTTTCAAGACGGAGGGTGAAATGCCATCTGGTCCCGCTGCCTTGCTTGGGTCAAGTTCCTCAAGCTTCTTCTTTACCGTCTCTTGGTCAATCTGGATACTCAACAGTTTTCCATCTTCTGGACGTTTGGACATTTGGGTCGGGTAAGGTACTTCTGTATCTTCATTGGTAAAAACTGATGCAAAGAATCTGTTAAGGGCATCTGCAGTCTCTTGACCTGATTGTAGGGTTTCTCCATCATCGTTCTTCAGTGGTCCCACTGCATCTTTGACTTTCTGCTTCGAACGGACGTAGGCATAGAAGCTCTAGGATCGGTTCTGATGTTCTTTTCAGTTTCTTTTCAAAGTCACGTTTGGCTATTCTTGTCTCTTTCTTGGCTTCTCTTTGGCACTTCTCGTAGTGCTGTTTGCTTTCAATTGTCTTTCTTTTTTGATATTTCCTCCATGCTTTCTGTTTGTGTCTAACAGCTTTCAAAGCTTTCCTGGTGAGCCACAACGCTTTTTTCCTCTTTGGTTTCTTGATTGGCACATACTGATCAATCAAACTGTTGACTACCTTTTTAGTTTGGTTCCATGCTTCTTGTATGTAGTCTTGTTGTCCAGTTGATATTACTCAGACTTTGTCTCATTTTTGTATAATCAACTCTGGCGAAGTCTTTCTTGTTGCTTTCTTCAGGAGTTTCAACTAAATAATTTAGGTCCCATTGATTAGAGTTTTGACAGAATAAAGATTTCCGGAAATTTGGGTCGGTCGGAAAGGGCAAGTCAATTTTTTTCTTTTTTGGCCTTAAGGCAAAGTAAAAAAACACACCAATGTTTAGCATCCATACTTCTTCAAATAAAGGAGGCCTTTTATTACTTTTAGTGCAAAAGCACCCTTATTTATATAAGTACATATGATTTACATGAAGATAGTTGCTTACTGCTTTGTTCCAAACTGGAGACCTAATTGAGGATATTATCCAATTTTATTTAGCTAAACTAAGCTTGCTTCAGATACCATCTTTACATTCAAATAATGTGTAGCCTTTTGTACATAATTGACTCTAAATATTAAATGAATAAGTTGTTAACAGCTATTATAGGAACCTAGGGATATTATGTGTTGGCAGGGTGGTTGTTGGAACGGTAGGCACCCAGTGAAACCAGTTGAGTTAAATCTCCTACTGGACAACTAAAATGACAAATGAGACTTAAAGGTAGGGTTCAACCATTATAAACGTTTGGAGCCAATTATAAAACATTTCATTTGAATTTGTATGGTTTGCATTACAGATTGAAGATGCATTTATCCTGTGGTGTGGATATTCTTGACTCGAGGCCTTGTATTTTAATTTGTATGGTTTGCATTACAGATTGAAGATGCGTTTAACCTGTGATGTGGAAATCTTGACTCGAGGCCTTGCCACACATGGTATGAAAGCCAAGACCAGACCCATCAGATCATCATTGGCCATAGGTAGAAGACCAGGGGCTACTTGTAGCAAGGAGGGTGTGATATTCCTCATGGTTTGTACAGCCAAGGATAGGAATGGCGCAAAGTACAAGGTAAGGGTTAAAACAATATAGGGCTCTTTTCAACACATAGTGTGGAATTTTAAAACTTCTTTTCTAAAAAAAGTAATGACTTTGTTTTTAAGTATCGTCCAAATCTTTAATAAAAACAGGGGGAGAATTTGGTCACATATTTCAGTTACAAAAATATATGCACAAGTCCTTGCTATATACATGCCTGTCTAGTGTAAAGATAGACGGGCTATATTCCTCAGCTTTCTTTGGGCAATGTAACATTGTCATACTACCCATCTGGAAAATTTGTAAATGTTGCAGCGATTATAATAGTATAAGTAAACACAAATCAGTGTCAACCTTGGATGATTTACAGTATTTGGCAGTAAACATGGCATCAAAAAACACAGATTACACCAAGAATAACAATGAGATACAATGACAGTTATAAAACTGGGTTCTTTCTTCATTTTTGATGAGTTTATATTAGACCTTACTAAACTGGGGTCAAAAAGAAACTTATAATTTTTCACATGGTCCTATTTTGAAAATCTGAACATCAAAATGAACCAAAATGACACACAGGATTACATTAATACTCTACTCTAATGACATGTCAATATCCAAACGGTTACCTTACTACTGACAGAACTAAAAAATGCACTGGCATGGAACTGCTTGCTGTATCACATGTCACAGCCTGGAAATTTTGGCAACATAGAGTTTAAGGCATGTGAAAAAGTCAACACAAATTAAAATGAAGGTAATGTTAGTTACCCAAACACAGAGCAAAACATTGAACTCTTACCAAGGTGCTCTTGTTCCCCGGACATCAATCTGATTAAACAACTGCGGGATGAGCAAGGGCGATGTGTTTCGGCAAGGGACAATTCGCCTGTTAATGCACAAACACTCAGAGCAGCTCTACAGGAAGAGTGGAACAATCTCGCCCAAGCCTGCATCAGAAACCTGGTGGACAGCATGCGTAGCAGATGCACTGAATGCTTCCAAGCACATGGTGGACACAAACACTTGATGTCTGTGTTTGGGTAACTGACATTACCTTCATTTCAATTTGTTTTGACTGCTTCACGTGCCTTAATGCAGGCATCAATGTGCATCTTGAACCTACCCTCCTCAAGGTTAGTCAAAGATTAGACGCCTAATCTTTGCCTAGTAATATTTTTGAAGAGGTGAATCTTGAACTAATTTATACTTTGGACAGGTGAATCTATGGCAAATCTTCACCTATATTTCAACTTCTCCCGCATATTACTATTGAACGAACATGGTGCACTGAGGTGAATCTTCACCCTACAAATTGCAAGATAGAACCAATCTTGACCTAATTTATCCTGAAGAAAGGTGAATACAGGTGTAAGCTTGAGGATGGTAATTGGTAATAAGTTAAAGCTGCACATTGATGCCTGCATAAACTCTATGTTGCCGAAATTTCCAGGCTGTGACATGTGATACAGCAAGCGGTTCCATGCCAGTGCATTTTTCAGTTCTGTCAGTATTCGGTAAGGTAACGGTTTGGATATTGACATTAGAGTAGAGTATTAAAGTAATCAAGATATGACCATGTGAAAAATTATAAGTTTCTTTTTGAGCCTAGTTTTTATTATATAATGTTGAGAAATTTCAGTTTTTGTTTTCTTTTTAATGAACTTTAATTATATGATAACATACCTTTATACCATTGAAAAGTTCAGCTTTCTCTTGGAATACATACCTTTATACCATTGAAAAGTTCAGCTTTCTCTTGGAATCATTGATAGTAATTTTACATCTATTTTGTTTTATCAGCTAAAAGGTAATGTGGAGCAGATATTTGGCAAGTTTATGCAGAATGGTAAAGCGACAGTGAGACTTAAAGAACCAGCTAAGGATATCTGTATCAGTAAGGTGGGTGACAGTGGCTAATCAACCAATTTCATTTCAAATGTTGGGAAGGGGACAGGAGGGGTACTTGGCATGGTTTTGATACAATACTTGGTTTGAAACTTGCAAAACTCAAGTACACATACTTGGTTTTTGCTGAAATGGCACATTGTATAGCTTCTGAGCTCATCTTCCCTGCTCAAATATAGCACTATGAACAGACCATGTTTTTACACTTTGAAGCAGGGTCAAAATTCTGTTTGAAAACTTTATGATGAACAATCCCTTCAAGTTGTGTCAATCTTTCCCTTGTAATTATGAAATGTTTGGGTAATGTAATGTTGCATTGTCTTGCTTTGAATCGCATTGCCATACATTACTGTATGTAATTGACATGCGGTGCATTGCATTGTATTGCTTCTCATGTACAGAATGACTATGCACTGGTATACATTACATATTTCCATTCATTTTATGGTAATTTTGCATTTGAAACCCGCTCCCTCACTCTTCAGATGCAAACATTTTATGATTTTTACTGACCTAATTGATCAAATACCTACTTGTTAAACTTGTACAGAATTCCAAGGAGCAGTTCACGCCTGATAGGAAGTAGGCCTATATTTTAAAAAGGGAAGTCTGTTAATATCATTTTGTGTTTTATGATTCATTTGAACAGGCCGATCCTCTTCAGCTAAAGAACCTCCTATCTGTGATCAAGCTGGGTCATCTGGATAGGACCTTAGACTTGGAGAAGATCCACCTGACAGCTCTCAACCCGGCAAAGACCTCCCAAGTAGAACGTCTTCCAACAAAGATGGTGGTTCTAACAAGAAAAGACTATCCCATCACTACAAACTTTCCAAAATCTCTAGAATCACTGCAGATCATGCACTGCAAACTCACAAAAGTGGATTCCCGTATTCTAGAACTGAAAAATCTGAAATGCCTTGATCTAAGCAACAACCATATGCGTAATCTCCCGGAATCGATAGGACAACTGAGCCAGTTGGCTGATCTCAAACTAGCAAACAATCAAATTGACAAGATCCCACTTGGACTACTAAACAGCAGTCTGAAACACAGTTTACAGGCATTGGACCTGTCCTCTAATCAATTAATTATGCTTCCGCCACAGTTAACAGATTTTGCTAAACTGGTCCACCTGAAAGTGTGCCATAACCAACTGCGCTGTCTACCTGGACACATTGGTCAAATGTCAAGTTTAAGATACTTGTTTGCCACCAATAACCAACTTCACTTTTTGCCGTTTTCTTTCACGAGACTCACATTGGATGAAATTGATATGTTTGGGAATGATTTCCATGGTTCCGGAATGTTTCCCAGCACTCAGCCTGAGGGTTTCTTCCCATCATTTGTGGAAATTACTGCCAGGGCTGTAAAGAAACACAGGTATGGATTGTACTGTTTGAAACTTAAATTTAGAGTTTCTATCAGATTGTGGTGTTTGAATTGAAACTTAAATTTAGAGTTTCTATCAGAAAAAGAACCAAATTACAATAAAACAAATTAACTTCCAATCCAGATGATATTTTTTAGTTATATCAACTTATCCAGAGTAGGACTGGAAAAAATGTGGACCAAAAAATATTGGACGAAAATCATTTGGAAAAAATAATATTTGGACAAATATAATTTGGACAAATAATAGTTGGACCAAAAACAATTGGACGAAAATCATTTGGACAAAATAACATTTGGACAAAATAATATTTGGACAAATAATAGTTGGACCCAAAAAAATTGGACGAAAATTATTTGGACCAAAACAAATTGGACCAAAATAATTTCCTTGTTTGGCCAATAATATATTGGACAAAATAAGACGGAAAACTGTTTGGACAAAATAAGTTTGGACAAAACATGATTGGACAAAAGAAATTTGGACAAAGTGTATTTTGACGAAATGTTATACTCCCTAGTTATTCTATGGGAATAAAGGGAGTACATTCAGAGTATATACTACGAATACGTTGTATTTAATGTGGATTCAAAGACCTACCAATAATACCATTAAAATCACTTGTCAAGCTTGATTAAAGTATGGCAAATGCAATGACATCACAGATTTGAAAGGGTGATGTTCCATTGGGAAAGAGTAGATTGATATCATTATTAAATTTGATAGTCAACCAATTTATGCTATGTACACTTAAACTGTGAAGTCCATCATCACATTTAGGTAAAGCAACAATGCTTAGGAAATCAAAAACTGTTCAATGTCAATGTTATTAATTCATACACTCTTAGTAGTGTCGAACCAATCAGAAAGCAAGAAACTAAATTACGCTGAGTGCATTGAAATTGAAAGTGTCGTTACATTTGCGCACCATATGCTTTGTTTTGATTTGTTGTTCAGGAATCGCCGCTTCGCCGATTTTCACTGCCAGTGTTAGCAAACTTGTTAATATGTTTTTATTCGTTTTTACATAGATCGAAATGCTCAAATTGTGAATTTGATTTGTATAGCGTCATGTATGAACTGGGTCAATACATGCATATGTTTTGTTTCTCAGAAAATTAGAAACATCAATGCACTTGTGCAAATGTTGATATGCTCACAATAGCACTCCCCTTGCAGGGTCGTGCCATTATTCACACATCAAAATTAGCGCACATGCATTGACTTGTCTAATTTCTCTCGAAATAACACTTACACATTTATTGACCTATAATTATGTTATTGTGAAAAAGGAATCCTTATCTAAAGATGCTGTTTCTGTCTTTTGTATTTTATCTTCCCTTCTAGATTAGAGTACACAGAAAGAGACCTTCCTCGCATTCTTATAGAATACCTCAATCTAGCCAAATGGTGTGTATGTGGTAACACTTGCTTCCAGCCCTACGCCCAGCATTGCTCACAATTCAGCCTTCACAGAGTAGCTCACACAGTTGCTGGACTAAACTCTTCCGGAGCCACCTCTGCACCTGTTCAAGGCTTCCTCTGTTCAAGAGAATGCTGGCAGAGACTACAGGCAAACCCTAATGCTGTGTGGAAGTGTAGAAGATAACAGACAACCTTTTCACCGATGAGGAACACTTGTGTTGCCTTCATGATGGATTGATGGTTTGAACCCTAATGGGCTTTGGTCGAAATCAAGCTTATACTTTCAATGAGCAGAGTACAATGTGACCTTCGAATAAATGCAATACTTTATGTTTATTTGTCTCAAAGTATTAACTCAATAAAGGGCAATATCCACATTGCTGCCCATTGACTATCTTACAACCGAAAAAGGCTGTGAACTGTTTTTTAAGATCAGAAATGTTTATACTGCTAAGGGAGTTTGATGTGGATATTGACCATAATTATAAAATTCCTCATATAATAATGGAAGGAAGTTAGGTAGATATACATATAAGATCTCATCTTACAAGATGTCTGTCTGTTCACATAGAATTTCTATCAATATTGTTCTGCCTTCAATATGATTTTTGTTTAAAAAAATATTTTAGGATTTTTCAATGTTGGTGTACATGCTAATACATGTACCAGATATTGTAATTGTATTCACCAACTTTGATGAATCCTGAAATTGTTCAAGTACTTTCTTTTTGTTTGTGTTAGTTGAAAAAATGAAAATATTATTATGTGAAAAGTATTATTAAATGTGAATTTGTGCTTGCTTAATGGTACCCTATCATGTTAAATTATCCCCTTATATACTATCTGCTCAAGATTTTGACTCCATAAATGATCATGTTACAGACCTATCATGGCATGAGTGCTAGGCTGTACCATTAATACACTTCAGTAAATATCTCACAATAAGTTAGGGGTAGATTTTAGCTGAATGAAGTTTTGAATGGGTAAAGAATGATTTTATAATTATATACAATGTTCTTTATTACGATTGCTTATATTTTTATAATCCAAGAGTTTTAGATATACACAGTAAATGGGTGATAACTATCTCAATTTTCTGGATAATGTAAGGCAAAATAGAAAAGGTCTGTCTCACATACATTAGGACATTAGGAAAAATACACCTAACACAAAAAGTCCCTGGCCAGGTGCTTTGATGTTGGCTAATCCAAAATCAATAATCAGTGCCAAAAATCTAATATATGCAAATTTCTTCTTCGTGGTTTGATACCTCATTCATAAAAATCGAATGGATTCTTTTAAAGTTATGATGATTTCAATAACCACTACTAACGACGACAAAATTGCACTAGAATCGGTTTTCTATTGGATATCTTGATTTGTATTGTCCACTGTGTGTTATCTGAACCAGTCAGGTATCATGTATCGATATGAGAGTCTGTACACACACATTTTCACTGCATAATCACACACTTAAGCAATGATATCCCATAGAAACCCAATTTTAGTGCAATTATTTTGTTGGTCATTAAAACAATCGTAACTTGTTTTCATGAATTTGTTTTGAAATCGGAGGCTGTTGTTATGGTCTGAGGAATTGTCCCGAAGCGGACAATTCCGATCGACCATAACAACAGTCGAGGATTTCAAATAACATTCACGAAAACAGCTGTTAAGCAGTCATTATTCTCATTCATTACTGAAAAAGATGCATATTTATACAAATCGTTGATTTGTACCGATATAATCGAGCTAATAATTAATTAGTTTTCTGTTTATTATTGTGTCCACCCCTTCCTAATTATTGTTACAGTCCAGGTCGGGTCATCCCCTCATTAACTTTTTTATCATTCAACCAATCAGAAATAAGCTTTAATCGTGTTTCCTCATAACTCTTTTTTAGGGGCGTGAGGCTTTAATTTGATTAGTCAGTCAATGAGCAAAACAAACTAACACTTTGGCGCAGTACTTTCAGGCAATTATTAGTAACCTGCACTTCGCGTTCTCATAAAACGATTAATTTTATTGGAACGCACTAGGGAATGCAGCTATCGTGATTATTCCTGAAGTAATGAATTAAAGGTAACGGAAGAATCAAAATATTTTCACTTTGGAACCGAGGAATTGCAGGAGGCGTAGCCCCGAGGGAAATTCCGAGGAAATTCTGAGGTCCTAAAATAAAATATTTTGATATATATAATAAATGTTTACGCGGAGGTACTTGGTTCTCCGTTAGTGACCTGCGCTTATTTGTGTGTAACCAGTAAAGGACCGCATTTGATTGGGTCGCATGTATCGCGTATATTCATGAGGTTTTGAATGAGAATTAAAATTAATAAAATATATTATTGAAATAAAGAATAATTATTTTGTTTGTTCTGTTCTTATGGTTCAGAAGAATTATCTAAATTATCAATTGTCTTTTTGGTGTGAAAAAACCCTGTTTAATATCAATCTTGTATTTAGAAGAGGTGCAAACATACCACATATACCCTCCTTCAGGCGGTAGTGTGGGTGCAGATCACAGGTGCGATGGGTACAGGTATGTACGTGACCATGGGTATTGGTGTCCTGTGACATGGGTATAGACCATGCCCTCCTTCAGACAATCATAAATTAACCCTGATACCAGACTTGTAGTATGGGTACAGGTATGGGTATGGGTAACCCATTTTCAAAGATTTTATGCATCATAAATCAAGTATATGGATTTGATCCGAATTTGTCTGAGGAACTCAAAGAATTACAGATTAATTTAAGTGTACCAAAATCCATATTTCCCATGTTTTGCATGCTTAACTCAAGAACCTGTGACCTACTAGAGTTTATCTGCAAATCTTTTTTTGTTTGTTAAAAATCTTTTTTTGTTTGTTCCTTGAGTTTTCTATCATATTACGTCTCATCAAAGTTATCAAAAATGCATAACTTGGCAAAAATATGTACATAGTAAGCAGTGTTGTAGGACTCGGGACTCGGACTCGAGTCCGACTCGAGTCCTTTTTTTCAAGGACTCGGACTCGGACCCGGTCCCAGTACTCAAAGACTCGGACTCGGACTCGGACCCCATGCAGGACTCGAGGACTCGGCTTTGAGTCCTCAACGAGTCCGGCAAAATTGGGTTTTTCAGGTGTTTTATTTTCATTAATTTACCTAAATTATGTTTTGCTGAGGGACTGAATTCCGCAGTCCGCTGCTAGCAAAAAATAACTTCCCGATATATTGATAAATGAATGATCGAATGAACCAAGACAAATGCCCAACAAATAAATCGATTCATCCGTTATTTTGCCTGCGCTCTCGTGGAACGAATATTCAGCAGAGGGGGGTTGATCATGCGGCCACATCGCGCCAGATTGTCCCCCAAAATGGTGCAGATGCTGATGTTCCTGAAACTGAAGTGCAATGAGCATCTTCTTTAAATTCAACATATAACATTAGGCCAACTCAAACTGCTTTTGATGATTGATGAGGTCAAAACTCAGGTGTTGTCAAGCAATGAAATATTCAATTTTCTTCCCTGTTTCATTTTCATAGCCTTATTTTACTGACATGCTTATTTCAATGTAAGTACTCCCAGTTCCAGAGATATTGTCAATTTAGTATTGCTTTAAAAACAGTGAAATACAAAGAATATTAAATTGTATTCTGGCTTTTATCAGAGCAATAATTTACTTTTTTATTAGCTTGATCTGTTGTTGTTCGTCCATCGCAAAGCAAAAATGACAATGACTAAGATTAGTTCGTTAAATTTGATGTGTCCGAAGATGACTAACAATATCGACCAATCCGGGCAAGGAAGCATCTCCCACATGTGTGGCACTTGTGATCAGTATCTGGCGTTGTGACACTTGCTGCTCTCGTCTTGCGGACCTCACGTTTTCCTCCTACACTCTTTCTAATTTAAGTAATATTGCACGCAAATAATTGCAGATTTGTGAATAAAAGAACAACCACAAAGACAACACAAACCTAATAAGTTAGTTACTGAACTGACTGTGATACTTTAATTAGTAATTACAAGTAAACAGTATAGAACTGAAATTCTGATTAATAAAACGTGATATAGTATTGGTGAACTGCGTTTTGAATTTGATACATAAGGACTCGGACTCGGATATTGATGACTCGGACTCGGACTCGGACATAAAAATTGGCAAAGACTCGGACTCGAGTCCTTTCCTCAAGGACTCGGACTCGGATGATGAGGACTCGACTCCAACACTGATAGTAAGCCCTTTATCCGAGGTATCTAAGAGGTATTGAGCAAAACGTTTAAAGGTTGTTGACCTTTAGTATATGGGTTAAAAATTAAACTTAGTCTGTTTTCAACGAAGTGGTATCTCAAATTGTTCGTATATGGTCACAGAGATTCCAGAAATTATATTTTTTATTTCATTTAGCACTTGTTTTGCATCACACACGGGTCAAATGTCAATATTATGGAGGCCTGCCATAAACATAAAATGGGACACAACCCCTATATCTATGGGTATTAACTGTTATATATCATTTATTGAAAGGAAGAGTCTATTCGTACAACAGTTGTACGAATTAGCGCGGTATCGCTGTAATTCGCACAACTGTTGTACGAATAAGCGAGGTATCGCTGTAATTCGCACAACTGTTGTACGAATAAGCGAGGTATCGCTGTAATTCGTACAACTGTTGTACGAATTAGACGAGAGTCTCTGTTATTCGTACAACTATTGTAAAATAGAAGGGGAGTCCCTGTTATTCGTACAACTATTGTAATATTTTAGAGGGGAAGTCCCTTCTCATTCATTGTAAAAATTAGAGGGAGTCCCTGTAATTTGTACAACTATTGTTGAAGAGGAGTACCCTGTCAGGGGGAGTCCCTTAGTGTAATTCGTACAACTATTGTAGGCCTAAGTTGAAGAGAAGAGGGGGTCCTCTGTGGGGGAGTCCCTGTAATTCGTTACAACTATTTTGAAGAGGGGGTCTAGTGTGCATGTGGTGGGGGAGTCCCTGTATTAAATTCGTACAACTATTGTAATAAGACACGGGAGGCCCCTGCTGGGGGAAAGGTGAGTCCCGTAGGCGTAGAGGGCGGAAATCCAAGGGTGGCATGGGCGGGATATCCCCCCCCCCCCCCCCCCCCCCACACACACACACTTTTTGACCTGGGGGATGGTTAATGTAATCACCCCCTCCCCCTCCTGATTTTTCATATAGTGTATATGTGATGGCCAAGGCAAAATGAAAAAAGTGATTGCTTTTCAATAAAATATTGGTCAAAAGTACACACCAGGCGGACCACTGGGTTCGAAAATTTAAACAAAAATCCAATTCTGAGGGGGCACATTACCCATCTGACTCCCCCTGCTCGAGCTTTTAAACAATCTATACTTAAATCAAGAAAATATCAGTATATATGCTCAACTTTTTCTTGCATTGATATTAAAAAAACAAAATATTGATTGGAAATGAAGAGGTGGCTTTTCGATAAAATGTTGGTCTAAAGCCTACACCAGATCACACCAAATGAGTTTGAAAATTGAAAACAATTCTACTTCTGAGGGAGGCACATCCCCCTCATCAGACGTCCCCCTATTCGAGCTTTTAAACCATATGCAGGCTTGATGTCAAAGGCCAGTCATAGTTGCTCGAACCTCATTGGTCCAGAGTCGTTGTGCGAATTACAGAAATCTTCGTGCAATTCGTACAACAGTTGTACGAATAGCCATTTCCTTATTGAAATCGGACAAAGGTCAACGACCTCTACGTTTTGCCTGATAGCTCTGTATTTCACTCAGTAACAAAACATCGGATATATGTGGTGTGGCACTTACTTTACATTTTCTAAATCCTTTAGCTCTAAACTTAAGACTAATATACCTAAACAAGTTGGTATGCTTTTCGGATCAATTGACCCCTGCGGTTTATTAGGGTACCCATTTTGAATACGTAGAGACACAACCTGACGCGAGCCAAAAAAATTGCAACACTAAAATTGTTCTCAACCCTTATTCCATGAAGATACATAAAATTAAGTCCAAACTGCTTTTAATAATTAAGGAGGTGTCCCGCAAGCACGACATTGTGCATTATATGTTAGAAAAATAATTATCGAACCCAAATTGCTGAATTAGATAGAACAAATCATCGTACTTATAACAAAAACGAATAAAAACTGCCATTTATAAGTGCAATTTTTAAAATTCGCGGCGATTGAAAGTACCGGTGTCGATAAGGGCCAAGGGTGCACAGCACCCCCTAAGATTTTAAGATTTAAAAAAAATATACAGTGTCAGTCCAATAATATGTTAAGGGGTGCCTCTAAGATTTTATGATATAAAAACAAATATATAGTGTCAGTCCAATAATAATAATAATAATAATAATAATAATAATAGATTTAATTTGCGCCCAATGCAAGGAGCCTCCGGGCGCTTCACAAAACTAAGTACACAAAGAAATAACATACTAATCAACCTAAAAACCATAAAATATTATAAGTAATTATAATAATAAGTTCAAGAGCTGAAGGGAAGGGGTAGGCTTCCTGGTATAAAACGGGTATTACACTACACAACAATTTAATATGACCAAAGTCAAGTATTTCTTAAAGAAAACTATTTTCAAAAAGACAATACAAATCCGTTAAAATGTTCGATTATGATATTGATATTATGGACCAAGCAGTGATGTATAAGCTAGCAAAAATCACCCCCATGTTTTCTTTTAGGGGTGCACCTAAGATTTTTAAGATTTAAAAAAAAAATACAGTGTCAGTCCAATAATAAGTTTATACAGTGTCAGTCTAAAAACAAGCTAAGGTGGGGGGGGGGGGGGGATGGACCCTCAGGTATAGGCCTCCGTAAAATTGTCATAACTTCTTCAATATTTATTTATTCTATTTAAAAGTATACCATTTTTTTTGCAGAAAAGAGTTCAATGAATCCAACCATGATCATGAAATTGACCATATTGGAGAAAATTATAAAAAACACGTTTTTTGACCCATTTTAGGTTTGGAAAAGATAACTAAAAAAATATTTTTATTATAATCATAATAAAATTCCCTAGGAGGTGTTTTTTTTAGGAATATCTGATTTATATTTTGAATTTTTAACCAAAAAGTGCCAAAAATGTGATTATTTTTTTTAACCTTAACCACATTTTTGGCACTTTTTGGTGAATAATTCAAAAAATAAATAAGATATTCCAACAACAATAAAACCTACTATACTCTGTTTGGCCATCTCGAGACAGTGACATAACTGAACAGGCGCAGCTTTTACGCACGCGTGTGAATCTTCCGCCTTTCAACGCTCGTGTTTGTACGCAAGCGCCGCGAGTATGCGCGCGCGTTATGTGATGCAATTAGTGGAATACGCGGTTACGTCACTGTCTCGAGATGGCCAAACAGAGTATAGAGAATTGTTTTACAAATATATTAAATCTAGAACGACAAAACTTGAGAATATATATTTTTAGTTATCTTACCACCTAAAATGGGTAAAAAAACCTGTTTTTTATAATTTTTTCAAAATGGTCAATTTCATGTTCATGGTTGGATTCATCGAACCCTTTTCTTCTAAGAAATGTATACTTTTATAGAGATTAAATGAATAATGAAGGAGTTACAGCAGTTTTACGGAGGCTATGCTGATGGTCCACACTTTTATGAAATTTATCAACCAATGTAATTTTTAAATTAATAATGTAATGTACATAAAAGTATCAGTTTTTGATTAAAAATTCCTAAACTTCATCAAAATCATCAAAAAAAGTCAATTATCTAGGAGCGATTTTTTTTTTTTTTTGCTTAATGACCAAAAAGTGCCAAAAATGAGATTTTTGAGATAAAAAACTTTTTAAAAAAACCCTTTTTGGTCAATATTTTCAAAACAAACACATTTTAAGTCAATAATTTGTGCACGCTTCACGCATAATTACGTTAAAAGTTCATTACTCAAGCATAACAAGATGGCTTTAGGAACGTTTTCTGGACCATTTTAGTTAAAAAAGTGGAAATGTTTGCGTGCTTCGCATTCCTTCGCACGTATTCGTTTCAATGTTTAATTATTCACTTGAGCATTACAAGGTGGCTTCAAGAATGTTTTCTGGACCATTTTAGTTAAAACACTGGTAATTTTTGCACGCTTCGCGCGTAATTAAGTTCAATATTTAATTATTAAAGCATAACAAGATGGCTTCAGGAATGTTTTCTGGACCATTTTAGTTAAAACATTGGTATTTTGCGCGTAATTATGTTCAATATTTAAGTATCCAAGCATAACAAGATGGCTTCAAGAACGGTATCTGGACCATTTTAGTTTAAAAAGCTGGATTTTTTTTGCGTGCTTCAACAAGATGGCTTCAAGAACGGTATCTGGACCATTTTAGTTTAAAAAGCTGGATTTTTTTGCGTGCTTCAAACATTAGTTTCAATGTTTAATTATTCAAGCATAACAAGATGGCTTCAGGAACGTTTTCTGAACCATTTTAGTTAGGTTAGGTTAGGTTAGGTTAGTTTAGGTAAGGTTACCAGTCAGGGCAAGCTGGTTAGGTTATGTTAGGTGTTAGGTTAGGTTTATGTTAGGTGTTAGGTTAGGTTTATGTTAGGTGTAAGGTTAGGTTTATGTTAGGTGTAAGGTTAGGTTTATGTTAGGTTAGGTTATGGGTTAGGTTGGATTAGGTTATGGTTACGCTAGGTTAGGTTAGGCTAGGTTTGGTTAGGTTAGGTTAGTTTAGGTAAGGTTACCAGTCAGGGCAAGCTGGTTAGGTTATGTTAGGTGTTAGGTTTATGTTAGGTGTTAGGTTAGGTTTATGTTAGGTGTTAGGTTAGGTTTATGTTAGGTGTAAGGTTAGGTTTATGTTAGGTTAGGTTAGGTTAGGTTGGATTAGGTTATGGTTACGCTAGGTTAGGTTAGGCTAGGTTTGGTTAGGTTAGGTTAGTTTAGGTAAGGTTACTAGTCAGGGCAAGCTGGTTATGTTATGTTAGGTGTTAGGTTAGGTTACGTTAGGTTACGTTAGGCTAGGTTAAGTTAGGCTACGGTTAGGCTAGGTTAGGTTTATGTAAGGTTCTTCACTATACTTAAGGTTCTACAAAGAACCATTTTCTTGGCTTAAGAATCCTTTTCAGTTCTACAAAGAACCCATAGGTTATCATTTAAAGAAGTTAAATTTAGGTAGGCCTAGGGACTTTCTTCATGGGCTCATCACAAAGTTTAAAAGAGTGAAAAACAGTGTAAACAACATTAATCATTTTGGTTTTACATAATTATTTTTTGGCTAAGAGAAACTTTTTTCAAGAAAGAAACTTTTTTCAAGAACCTTATAAGATTCTTTACTAGATTCCCAAAAAGGTTCTTCACTATACTTATGGTTCTACAAAGATACTTAAGGTTCAACAAAGAACCATTTTCTTGGCTTAAGAACCCTTTTAAGTTCTACAAAGAACCCATGGGTTATCAGGAAAGAACCCAAAAAGATTCTTTAACCAGTGAAGAACCTTTTTGGAACCCTAGTATAAAGAACCTTTCAAAGGTTCTTGGAAAAAGTTTCTTTAGCCAGAAAATAATTATGTAAAACCAAAAAAGATTAATGTTGTTAACACTGTTTTTCACTCTTTTAAACTTTGTGATGAGCCCATGAAGAAAGTCCCCAGGCCTACCTTAAGGGAAGTGTCAACCCTATTATTTTGATGATCAACTTTTGCTTCTAAGTTTGAGAATATTGAATAAAAGTACATAAAAGTATACATTTTTAGAAAGGAAATTTGATAAGGAATCCGATGGTGATATCAATGTGATACCAAATCAACTAAATTTTGAGAAATGAACCAAAAAGCTATTTTTTTACCCCAAATTTTTCAGACAGCATAACTATAAAATAAAAAATGGTAATTTGTTCTAATATACGTTTTTGTAAACAAAACAATTTTGTCTAGGAGGCACTTTTTTCTTTTTCCAAAATAAAGCTTGGTTTTGGAAATATTGCTAAAAACATCGGAAAAGTGTAAAAGTCGTGTTTTTTTGCATACATTTCGCTAGAAATGGATGCATATCTCGAGTTTAAAATCCATAATCGAAAAAATAAAAAATTACCTCCTAGCGCTGAAAGTCCTCTACACAATGGTAGTAAAAGCTTACCTGATAGCTTGATATATTTTTAGTTATGTTGTCTGAAAATTCGTAAAATTCCTTCAAATTTGAACTTCTAGAAAACATCGATTTAGTAAAAATATTGACATTTTCCACCATTTAAAGCTAAATGTTCACGGAATACACGGGCGTGTGACCTAAATAGCGAGTATACTATTATGAACAATCATAATAAACTATCAGATTCAATTTATATTGTCACAATGTGAAGAAATTGGAAGAAAACTGAAATTTAAATGATCGTAAGATTGGCCTTTGTTTACATTTTTAGACATTGTTTTGCGCTCTTTTGTTTTTCGCGTCTACGTCGCGGATATTAAGCGGCGCGTCTAGTATTACGCGCGGGAAGTTTCAGCGCGCGACGCAATGATCGAACAGCTGTCGCAGCATTTGAAAAGCGCGGAACTCCGCTTAAATTCCCGCCAAATAACCATGCGCCTTTTCCTGACTCAAACTTATCAAAACAACAATTTAAAATCACCCAAAAGAACGGGAAATAATCGCTTTCGATTAGTTACTTATGATGGTAATGATAGAATACATATAAAAGTATTAAATAATAGTCTAATAGAGAAATATGAAATTCAATTTTTGAAACAAGTGCCGGGTTGACACTGCCCTTAATGTTGAAGGTTCTTTATACATGTAGAACCTTTTAAAGTACTTTATAGAACCTTAATGGGGGGTGGGGGGGGGGCTAGGTTGATTTGCACCAAATTTGGAAACAGATTTTCTCAATGTTACCGTGGGCTTACCCCTTAGAGCAGGCATTCTCAAATGGTGGCGCGCGCACCACTTGTGGCGCATCAAGGTATCCTAAGTGGCGCGAGAGTGGTTAAAATTTGTTTTAAACAAAAATAATATCATGATATAGCCAAATTTCATAGGCCTATGACGGTCAGATGTATTATGCGCGCGCATGTGCCCTCAAAAGAGTAATATTAGTTATTATGTTGCCTACATACAGACTGTAACAAAAAAAGTTATACAATCGCAATTTTATTTTTAGTTCGATGTTAAAATCTTGCAATGTCAAAATCCCTTACACTCTGTGTTAAGTTCCGTTTTGGCTACCAGAATCATTTTATTTGGTCTTATTAAAACTACTTGCGTTTAACATTTATGACCAATCTACTAAGTCGTCTAGAAATCGGCTTGGGCCACTTTCACAATAATATCATACAATATTGCTTGTATAAATTAAATGGTTAGGGTATCATGCAAGGAACATTAAAGAGAACAATATAATTCTTCTTCAAATAGTTTTATTTCATTTGAATAAATAAATTCATAAAATAAATAAATTATATTTGTAAAGACCTAACCTTAGTCTTTGTAATACTTTTAACCACTTGAAACGAACCATTGTTGTCTAACAAGAGCGCTCTACTGCTATGTTCCTGGTTCGATTCCATGCATATTCATCCCAGTGGTTTTACCATTGATTAAACCAAAGTGGACCAGGTGATTTCATGACTACATTAGCCAATTGATCATATCTCTGCTTACCGACCATCGATTGTCATGAAACAAAGCTTATTCGAAAGCTAAGAAAATTCCCCTTGCACACCATTAAAACTTGAAACAGAAATGTAACGAGAGATATTTTTAATATTTTTTTCAAAACTGTATAACTTTTTTTGTTACAGCCTGTACATATGTTAAAATATTTTGTGAAGGGAATTTTGCCATTGTAAATTCTAAAAAATATGACCAAGTGAGCTTCAACAAGTTGGTTACTAAAATGTGGCGCATCAGTAAATCTAGTTGAGAAAGCCTGCCTTAGAGTCATATATCAAATTGAAGCTTAGGTAACAGCGTTTCAAAAACTGCGCGTTATTTTGATCTGGTTGCTATGGTAACCAGACAAGGCCTCTGATTGGCTAAACACTGGTACAAAGATATCTAGAAAACTAAATGTTGCATGTTCACCATACTTTGGTAGATGGTGTATGGGAACAATGCGCACAAATTAATGAAGCCGGATTTTTTATACGGTTGCCATGGTAACCAGGAACCGACCAATCAGGTAATTTTACGTTATAATTCAAATTTGGAAAGATAAATTGAAAATCTGGCTTCATTGGTTTATTCCCCTATTCAAGCTTAATATCCATTCCAAATATCACCCTGATACGAGGTTGAGTTTTCTAGTTATCTTTGTACCAATATTGCAAGTTTACGTGTTTTATAGTTTTGAGATATCGTGCAAAACGTATGAAAAATATCAAAATTGGCTAGAATTTTTTTTTGACATTTTGGATAAAAATAGTTGTTCAATTATGGAGGAGCATGAATTTAGACACATTTTGAGCCATTTTGGGTGAAAATAGCAATTATATTAGCATTTTTATTGATTTTTGAAGATAAATGGCTTAAAAATAGCCGAGTGAGAAAAATAAAGAAATACATAAGAAATTACGTTGACTTTGAAATTTCGATGATTTATGATGTGTAATTAATTATTATAATATTTTATTAAATAAATTTAATCAAATGTTACAATTATTTGATCAAAAAATAATTAAAACTGAAAATGTTTAAAATCGCAGGGTGAGCGTTTTCTACATATAAATGTATACAAAATACCACCGATATTTTGAGACACCCGAAACTCAATTGACCATAACATCAGAACCAAAAATCCTATTGACCTCAAACAAAAAGCATTTTAAAGCAGAGACTTAGTAGTTTTCTACTGTGCTAATATCTCATTTTTGTCTGAAGCACTGAATTTTAATATCTGACCAACCTAGACCGCCCCCCCCTTAAGAGCTCTTAGGTAAACTACATACAGGACAGAAAAAGGTTCTATAAGTGGAACCCTTTTTTCTTAGAGTGTATGTTAGGTTAGGTTAGATTAGGTTAGGATAGATTAGGTTAGGTTAGGTTAAGTTAGGTTAGGTTAAGTTAGGTTAGGTTAAGTTAGGTAAGGTTAGTTTAGGTAAGGTTACTAGTCAGGGCAAGCTGGTTAGTATGTTATGTTAGGTGTTAGGTTAGGTTTATGTTAGGTGTTAGGTTAGGTTTATGTTAGGTGTTAGGTTAGGTTAAGTTAGGTTAGGCTATTGGTTAGGTTAGATTAGGTTATGGTTATGCTAGGTAAGGTTTGGCTAGGTCTGGTTAGGTTAGGTTAGTTTAGGTAAGGTTACTAGTCAGGGCAAGCTGGTAATGTTATGTTATGTTAGGTTAGGTTTATGTTAGGTGTTAGGTTAGGTTTATGTTAGGTGTTAGGTTAGGTTTATGTTAGGTGTAAGGTTAGGTTTATGCTAGTTGTAAGGTTAGGTTTATGTTAGGTGTTAGGTTAGGTTAGTTTAGGTAAGGTTACTAGTCAGGGCAAGCTGGTTAGGTTATGTTAGGTGTTAGGTTTATGTTAGGTGTTAGGTTAGGTTTATGTTAGGTGTAAGGTTAGGTTTATGTTAGGTGTTAGGTTAGGTTAAGTTAGGTTAGGTTAGGTTAGTTTAGGTTAGGTTAGGTTACGGGTTAGGTTAGATTAGGTTCTGGTTATGCATGGTTAGGCTAGGTTTGGTTAGGTTAGGTTAGGTTAGGTTAGTTTAGGTAAGGTTACTAGTCAGGGCAAGCTGGTTAGGTTATGTTATGTTAGGTGTTAGGTGTTAGGTTAGGTTTATGTTAGGTGTAAGGTTAGGTTTATGTTAGGTGATAGGTTAGGTTAAGTTAGGCTAGGTTGGGTTAGGTTACGTTAGGTTACGTTAGGCTAGGTATGCCAGGTGGGTGTGGATTGGTTTGTGAGGTATATGTAATGTGTGGTTCATTTATTTGGTTAAATACTGTTCTTTATATTTCCTTTTAAATAATTAGTAATGGGCTTGTGCAATTGTATTTTGATATTTATACATGTTTTTATATTGTAAAATTGTTGCAATTTAGATGTTATTCTGTTCTGCTATAACAATTATGTTAGTAAACCTTTTATGAATGAATGAATGAATGAATGTGATGAGCCCATGAAGAAAGTCCTTAGGCCTACCTAAATGTTGAAGGTTCTTTATAGAACCTTTTAAAGTTCTTTAGCCTATAGAACCTTAAGAGCTCTTTTAGGGTAAACTACATACAAGACAGAAAAGGTTCTCTAAGTGGAACCCCTTTTTTCTTTAGAGTGTATGTTAGGTTAGATTAGGTTAGGATAGGTTATAGGTTAGGTTAGGTTAGGTCTGGTAAGGTTAGGTTAGGTTAGGTTAGGTTAGGTTAGGTTAGGTTAGGTTAAGTTAGGTTAGGTAAGGTTAGTTTAGGTTAGGTTAGGTTAGGTTATGGGTTAGGTTAGATTGGTTACGCTAGGTTAGGTTAGGCTAGGTTTGGTTAGGTTAGGTTAGTTTAGGTTACTAGTCAGGGCAAGCTGGTTGGCTATGTTAGGTGTTAGGTTAGGCCATGTTAGGTGTTAGGTTAGGTTACATGTTAGGCTAGGTTGGGTTAGGTTAGGTTAGGTTAGGTTAGGTTAGGTTAGGTTAGGTTAGGTTAGGCTAGGCTAGGCTAGGTTAGGCTATGTTAGGTTAGGTTAGGTTATTAGTTTCTGGTTATAGGCTAGGTTAGTTTAGGTTAGGTTATGTTAGGCTAGGCTATTATGTTAAGTTATTTTACTATGTTATGTTAGGTTAGGTTAGATTATGTTAGGTTATAGGTTCGGTTGGGTTAGGGGGAAATGATGAGCATTAGTCCCGCAAGGAGTTATTATTTGGTTCAATTGCCCGTTCAATTGAGTAACACTCAATCAGCTAACAAACACAACTATAACTAAGACCAAGAGAATATTTAATTTCATGTCCCATTCATATGCATATGTCATATCATTTGAATGTAATTTATGATATTTTAAATTTATTTTACGTTAGGCTATGATTACAACTCGATTCAGGATCCATACAACATCCTCAAAAAATCTTTTAAACCAGTGTTTTAATTGCAATAGCGCCCTACTGTGTGTGTGTGAACACGCGGGTCGGGTGTGTCGATCCCGGTGTCGATTCCTTGCATTGTGAAATTCCCCATTTGGAATTTCCCCAAACATTCTTTCAACGGCAAGTTAAATAATTTGGAAATGCGAAATGTTAAAATTAATTTTTGATTATTTCTTTTTACATAAAAATTAAGTCAATATACTGCACCCGTGTGATTGATTGAATGGGATTCGATGACATAGCGTTTTATAAACATTTCATTACGTCATTGCCGATGATTTCACTTCTTGCTTGGTGCCCTGGTCAAGTGACGTCACGACCAAAATGGCTGCCGTGGAGTGGTCATTTGTCGAAGACGGCAGTCTGTCTGTGGGAGACCAGACTGTCGACTTGGCTTACCACCCGAAATTGAATACGGTTTTAGCAGTAACCGAAGAACCTGCTGTCCGAGTTTTAGATGTTAATTCAGGAGTAACGTTGCAGAAATCAACACTTTCGGGTAGGTACAAATTGCTCGCACATTTTTACATTACAACATTTGCGCACTTCCGACTTCTAAATTCAACATGCTTTGCATAGCACATTCCAAGACCGGTTTCCCCCATATTTGTCATTTTCTTGATAGCCTCTTATGATAGTGTAAAATATGTTAGTCGATTTCATGTATACACACATTTATATTGTATTGTTAATGAAATCTGCACTGTTTTAACCGCAAAATATTCATTCAATTCATGTAGTTTTTAAAATTGTATCATGTCAAATAAAAATTATTTTAAATTCGCATTTTTACTGGTTTTTAAATTAATGAATCAGGTCTCCCACCCACATAAGCGTCTTGCAAGGTCTAATTTTCTATAAAATACCATCAGCCCTTTCAAATTGATGCGATGATCGATCTTTAAACAATCGATAGCATCATCATCATGATCAATTGATCATTCATAATTTACATAAATAATATTGCTAACAATAACATGGCTAAAAAAAGTCTAAATAGTAAAAAGTGGAAACTAATTCAGCTGTTTGAAAATGATTGATTCGGTGTATATCATGAATTATTATAGTCACTTACCATCCATGGACCTAATTCAAGCTATTTCACGCGAGCATGTTTTGTTGCTGTTCGCGAAGCTGCGTCCAGATCATAAATGCGCGAACAACTATGAATCAATAGTATGAATTCATGCGCGTCACGATTGACCAATCAGGATCATGCGCGGTCATTTTTAAACCGCCGGTACGCACTTTCGAGTTTACACATTACGCACGCAAGTACATATACATGCATTGTTGGAATTATTATAGGCCTAGTACTAATTAATTTACTATGAATTATCGATCATGACTCATTTTTGGCGAATGATCATATCATAGTGACGACTGTTAATATTGCGCCTACTGATGTGTCTTTTAACTGTGTGTGTAGTTTGTTTATTTATCTTCCTCTGGACAGTGATTGCTCTGAATCATAGCTCTCGTGTGGAGAGCTATGAAATAAAACCCTCCGACTCGGCATCATATTTGGTTTGGCTATTTCTAGAAAGATAATATCAACTTACTTTAACTTTAACTTTAAGCTACTTTGGTCATGCATGCTATTTATAAGCTTTTCTAACATCCTACAGGAAGTATCAGCTCCATAAATGCTATTGAAAACAAAATATTAATTATTTAAAATTGGCCCTAATCTTGGCGAAAATGAAAACTGAATAATCGTCAGTGAGATCACATGAGGTCAATTCATACACTCTATGTATAATGTAGTGTTGAACCAATCAGGAAGCAGGAATTACAAATACGCGGAGTGCATTGAAAGTGTCCACTGCACTCCGCATGTGCGCCGTTCAAATCACACAGTGCGCCTTTTGTTTTGATTCGTTGTTCAAGATTCGCGGGTTCGCCGATTTTCACTGCGGGTGTTAGCAAACTTGTTAAAGTGTTTTTGGTCGTTTTACATAGATCAAAATTATGCTTAAATTGTGAATTTTTATTTGTATAGTGTCGTGTATGAATTAGGTCAATGCATGCGTATGTTTTGTTTCTCGAAAAATTAGAAAAATCAATGCACTTGTGCAAATGTTGATATGCTCACAATAGCACTCCCCCTTCGGGGTCGTGCCATTATTCACACATCAACATCAGCGCGCGTGCATTGATTTGTCTAATATCTCTCGAAACAACACATACGCATTTATTGACCTATAATTATCGGTTATTTAAACAAGTGCAGTTCTGTTGCAATTTACGGAATTGGACGCCCTCCGTTAATTGGACACCCCTCCGTTATACTGTTAAAGCAATATTATGCGATCTTTTTCAAATTTGTATACTTTTTTTTTCTCTTTTACTTTTAGGCCATCTGCAATTGATTCATAGTTAACTGTTGGCGGGCGGGTCGGAATTGGCTGCCGGGTCAAATAATTCATTATTTTGTTATAATTAATTAAAGGCATATTATGTGATCTTTTCCAGAGAGCGCCCTCTATTCATTATTTTTTTTAGAAAGTAGATTTTCTTGCAGATTTACATTTCCGATCATAAATCATACATACATTCCAAGTTACAGAGCGATACGATTCCTAATTACCTCAAAATCATGGTTTAGAGTGAATTTAGAGTGAAAAATATAAACTGTCGGAATCCCGACAGTTTATTTTCACTCTAAAACCATGATTTTGAAGTAATTAAGAATCGTATCGCCCTGTAACTTGGAATGTATGCATGATTTATGATCAGAAATGTAAATCTGCAAGAAAATCTGCTTTCTATTTTTTTTTCGATGTTGAGGGCATTCCCTGGAAAAATCACATAATATACCTTTAAATGTAATATAAGCCTGCACTGCATTTTCTGATTTTTCTCATTGAAAAATTAATGTTTTTCCTTCGATCATACTTTGCTAACTTGGGGGATTACCTTTATCGATGTAAACAAGCACAAACCTTTAGACAATCTGCTTTGAACAACATGATAATGCGCTTTGCTTCTTAACACTTGCGCGAGAGACTTTTGCATGCCCGAACTGAAGTTAACAATATAATATTTCTTTTCTGTTCCACACGGTTCCCAGTGTGTTATTTTTACCATGTTGCGCTATCGCAATTATTACAGTTTTTGGTACCACCAACCAACCATGTGGAGTGGAATGACGTATCCGCAAATGCTGCGCTGTTGTTGATGAGTGAAAGCAAACTTATAGGCGTAAAATCAAAACGGCAGAAATTAAAATTGGAATAATAATGAAAATTATGAAACCTCTCTACCAGGGATAACTTTCAAAAGTAATATGTTGTCACGCAGAGAAGAAAATTAGACTAACAGTAAACTTGAGAATTCAAGAGTGATATTTGGGGGTGATTTTTAGGTCATGATCTTTTTAAAATTTGTTTAGCGCACGACACTTGTAAGTGACAGTTTTTGGTCGCTAGTGCTGTTTTTTTCATGTCGACATGTTGCTATTTTAGAATCTCGATATCGACATGATGTCGACATTATGATCCAAATACCAAGCCGAGTGTCCCTGCAAATTAGTGTCCGCGATAGTATAGAATAGAATATTACCGCAGATCGAAAATATCGCCAAGTCAATATGCGAAATGGTGAGGGGGGAACTAGCGTAGGCCTAATTACTTTTAACGATTTGCTATCGTTGGATATTGGTTTTTTTCACAACTCTTGCTGATTTTCATTTATAAAAATCACTTTGCCGATTATTTTTTTCTCAAATCATTACGGACGATTTAATGTCAATTATATCGACATCCCAAAGTTGATATCGACATGTCGAGATAAAAGCCGATATCGACATAATGTCGACATCGTCCATGTTGATGACAGCTCTATTGGTCGCGGTTACAATCTCAGATTTGATTTATTTTCGCAGGATTTTCTCGGTTTTGGTTGCAAATCATAGGAAATCCTGTTTTTTTCCGAGACCTATACAAAATGTATACGATGTATACAGGAAGCAAAAGCCTATGTACATGTACATCCTGGTATTCAAACCGCTCAAATATTGGAAGTTATAATATTCAGTTGGAAGTCAACAATGAATTGACACAAAATTATGAATAATGAATTCTAACCTGGTTCCAATTTTAGAATCGCTAACAGGAAACTATGAATTCATTGCAGATGGCCTTATATGAAGTTTGACTATCAGGAAAGACTTTCCTGAACTCATAAATGGGTTATTCCATTTATATGGGTACCAATGGGCATTTCTAGTGGTTTTTGGTTTCATGGGACATTTTTTATATTTCCATAGTACATATGCCCATTTTTATGGTTTTAATTGTTTACTATTATTATTATCTACTGACATTAACAAACAAAAAATATTTTCTGACCTTGCATGGGCCATATTTTGAGCAAAAATTGGCAAAATGTGTCACTTTTTAAGCAAATATTTGGTACATGGAAAAACATAGTTTAAATATGGGTGGTTTTACTTTCTCTTGCAAGATTCTCTTGCTTTTTTCTAAATTTTATTGTTAATAAAAGATAGATATTCCATATTAAACTAACATTTCACCAAAAAAAAGATATTTCTATAACATAACGAGTTCACAAAAAATATGTTTCGCGCGTAAACTTTGGTGTCCCCCTTTACACGCGAAACATGCCAAGATTCAATTGAGTGTATAACCCATAAAACTTATTGTTTTATAACAAGCTTTGGATATTGATTAGCCCTAGGCATCCCTTTTAAAAAAAAACGTGGTAAGAATAAATTTAATGTTAAAAAACACATACAATGGGTCATATTACATATTGACCGACCTCTTTGGTGTCCCCCCAAATATTTACGTCGTGAAACTTTGTGATTACTTTAAAAGTTTTTTCCTGAACTCAATTGGTTCTCAATTCAACATCAATTTATAACTGGAGTGGGGTATGTAATGAATACTGAATAAATGATTGACCAATTTCTTTCAGAATTTGAATAATGTAGAATGAAGGTTTGGTGTCCCCTTTACGTCGTTTACACGCGAAACATTGTTTCTTGGGAATAAAAGTGAGATGAAGCATATGATCTATGAATCATTTGAGTTTCTAGGTGAGAAAGTGACCAGGTTACATAAATTGAAAAGAAAAATGGCACAACAAATGTTTGATAGGGACCTACAGCATAACAAGCATTTTGGTGTCCCCTTTAAAATATTTACACGCGAAACAAACAATTTTCAATAAAATCAGGATATTCTTAGTGTTTATGTGCTCTTTTTGTCCTTTAAATGGTTTAACATGTCACTGTTCTGAATTTAATCACTAAATTTAGCAAGTAGATAACTAGTTTTAAGCAATAAAGATAATTTCTGAATTTAGACCCAAAATGTGCATGTCACAATTTGGTACCCTATTAAATGGAATGACCCAAATCTATTTTGACTGTATTTTGCATTAAAAACATAACATTGACTTAAAGGTAGATGACCCGATCACATTTTCGTAACACAGAATTATTTCAAACATGCAGAGATTTTCATATCATATGAAAGCTCGTATTTTTCTCATCATCATACTGAAATTCGGCCTAAATCGGTATAATTACTGAGAAATCGATGAAATAACGTTGAATTACCGCGAATGGTGGTAACCACCGATATAGTTCGTGTACTACTCAATGGGTACAGTTCACAGCATCTTGTGCGTCTAAAATAAGAACCATTAGAGCTATGCAACTCAAACTTTGGAACACGACTTTTTTGAGGATGACCTTTCATGTAGAATAGAAAACTTCAAGTTGAAAATCGGAACATCTACCTTTAACTAAATCATAATGGAAATTTCAAATCTGCTTCCAATCTTAAGGTACATAGTTGTTTGATTTTAATCATAAAGCATTCCGTTGATATGTTTACACATTATGTACAGTTGTCGTTCTAGCCGGAAACACTGTAAATGGCGTTAAAACGGTTAGGAAACCATTTGGGCTGTGATTTTCGGGAATTAGTACTGCCGGGACTCAATTTTGTTTTTGGGGCGGGATTCCGGATTCCCGAAAATTGCTACATGTATTCCAGATTTTAGAGCAACATTGTGCAAGTGAAATACACAATTAAATATCCACACAAAAAAGAGTTTCAAACAACTGAATAAGTCCACTTTTACACAATAAAATATCCCAAAAATGTCCACCAAATTGAAGTGTGTGTTTTCTTCTTTTATTTATGTTCAATAAAAAAATGTGTGTTTATGGTAAATTTTGTGTCTTAAGCAAAATGACATGAATGAAGTGGTTATTTGCATTAACATGTAGCAGTCCAGAAAATTCACCTGTTTTAATCAAATTTCCGTACATTAGATTACAGATTAAAATTGCCGATTTGTTCCAGATTTACTATCACAATGATGTTATGTACTACCAAAATCAATAAAACTTTCATTAGTGAGATAATGCAATCACTCAATCACACAGAATCTTAGTTCTTGATCAAAATATCTTCTTGCACATGTATGTTTCTTCACCATCACATAATCATATGATCATACACATATTCATACACAAAAACTCATGTCCCTAGGTTTAAGGGGCACAGTAGGGCCTTCATGTACCGTTAATGCCCAGTAGGGCACTGTGCACAGTAGGTGTGTGTATGTAGGCCTATGGTCCCTGTTTTCAAGATGCTTCTGCTAAACTTTGGAACAATTTACCATATCATATTAAATCAGTCATACTCTCTTGAACAGTTCAAATCATCGCTAAAAACTCGCCTATTTAATGCTAATGCTTAATTGCTTTTTGTTTTGTCTTTTGTTACTTTCTTTTATTATGTACATAGTCATACTACATGTATGATCTGCTTTCTGTTTTATTTTAGAGAGAGTATGGACTTAATTGTGTTTGCGCTCAATAAGCATGGTTTATTAAATTATTATTATTATTATTATTATTATTTAAATTTGACAGCCAAAAATGCAAACATTTTTACATACATAAGTCATAAGCCAATACTCTGTAGTTTTGAAATCAAAATACTATTGAATTTTCTTTTGTTTGACTTTGAGTCAGGGTTCAAAATACACAGGGCTAACAGGCAGTTTAGCTCTTATAATCCACAAAATAGCCCCAGTGGCAAAATATTTGTCAATGGCAATATGTACACACAAGGGCTACTTTTGGTAAAAACTGATGAAAGTAGCTCTTGTAATAAAAAGAAGAAGCCTTTTGAACCCTGTTTTGAGTACCGAAACCAAAATTAATATCACCCCTCTGCCAGATATCTTTGTTTCCAACTTCGCTTATGCAAATGTCAATGTATGTAAAATGTAAATAAATAATCCTTGGGTAACTTGCCCACTCATTCATCTACCCTCATTATAATATTAAAGAATAAGCAGAAGATCCAAAATCTCAATTAAAAAGCAGAATTAATGTTACATACATTTTGTAGATTGAAATGATACTGTATACCAAAACTGACATGTGATGACCCGAATCACACCTTGTAAATCAATTATCAACCCCAGTGAATCACGACTGACCGATAATCAGTCATGATGTTGTTGTCCCAAGCTATATCATAATATGTAAAATATCAAGATTTCCAGACTATGAAATGGGTATCAAGACGATCAAGTTGTGATTTGTGGGGAGTAGGGATATAGTTGGCAGGTTGACCAACTTATAATTTGTAAAGCTGCACCCTTTTATTGTTATAATTAATAGAGCCTGAAGAAATGCAATGATTCCTGCATTCACTATTTTAGGTTGTCCATAGACTTTAATGCTGCATTCTGCTTTTTTTGTAATGGGGAAGGAGTACGTTTGTGTCAAATATGAGAGCATACTTATTTGTTATGGTTTAACTTATAATTATAATTCTGTATAATTAAAGATAAACAGATGTACTTACTTATGGTTTGAATGTGGTCTACATGTAGGTGATAAAAGGGCTATCATCATCCAATATTATTTAACAGATTAACCAAATCTCATCCTCTCGTAAAATGATTTGTTCCAGCTCAATCTGGAAGTTCAGTGAGATGTCAATACATCAGTGGAGTAGATCAGGTGTTCATCACAGATGGCAGGGTAGTGGGTCTAAGGAAAGACCTAAGTGGAGTGTTACTACTAGAGTCTGCATTACAAACTGCAGTCAGCAAAGCAGATGATCATGTTATTGTGGAATTGCCACATTCAGAGGTAAGATAAATTGTAATATAAAGTAGGTTTTTTGATAATTATATTTATTCAAGTATGGGATCCAAATAGTTTCATATTGATTCCATTTGCTGATAACATTAATCACAATTTGTTATGGTGCAAAAACAATTCTGTTTTCTTTGAGGCCTATTGATAACCAATCTATTTGAAACAATGGTCTCAAAATAAAGTTACCCAAGCACGGGCCAAGAAGGCCAATGTGTTATTCACCCAATAAACAAACATTAATTAAAAACTTCACCCTAAAATTGGATATAACATTGTCTATTTACATATAAAACTGAAATAGAAGTGAAATGAAGAAAGGGTAAAACACACCCATAAAACACTGTGTAAAAGTACTAAAGTAGACTCGAAAGGTCACAAGTAGAAGTACCATGTGAATAGCCATGGGCTTTTTCATCATTTCCCAAAGGATAGTGAATGATTCCAGTTAAAGAAAGCTATGAACATTCCTGATTTCAACTACTTAACCAGATTGAGCACCTTGTACTAGATAGATGAAAGAATGATATATATCCTTCCTGTAACCTCAAGTTTAGGGTTGATGTCAGCGCATATTCCAACAAACGCATCATGATATCATGTGACGCGCGCGTAACTCCAACTTGAACTGACACACACAGTGTAGGTGTAGAAATGAGCACACATTAAGTCCTTGAAAACTAAGAGTAAGAACATTTTAATGTTTTAAAAAACATGTGTCATGTTTCCTTTATTTTTCAGGCTAGTCAGTTGCTAGCATGTATGATGAAGCCCCAGAGACCAGGTGTGGAGTTCTGGGAGGAGGTTCAGAATGAACTGCAAGCTGGTTTGCAGAACTGCAAAGTGAATTCAGCAGAGCATACTTACCATAAAATCAACAAGGTAAGTTTGATAGTGAGACAAGACAGAGAAAAGGCAATTTCATATTCTATCATATGAAATACCTAGGGCATTGCATTTAAAAAAATGGATCATTTATTTCAGGACGAATTTGTCTAAGTTATGAAATCAAACGCATATTCTGTAGATATTGAATGTTATAGCAAGATATTTCATAAAGATTATTTTAGATACCTTTTTCGAACCATGGGTTTTTGAGCTCTATAGCTTTCGAGATCACCGCAATCCCTTCATTCAGCGAAGTGTTTACGACATATCGACACAAAATTTAACAGCACTAGAAAAAGGTACATGTATGTAAATTAATCTTTAAAATATGGTTGAACCCAATATCAGTTTACATAGTTCATGTTTTAGGGGATTTTGATGCAAATAAGGGTAAATGAACTGGTTTGTGGAATGTTTGGCCAACTAAATTTTAATGTGCTTGTAAATGTAATATTAATGAAAAGTAAAAACTATGAGTGAGTGAAGTTTAGACTAACTGTTTTATACTGTCCTGAAACATCATTTGATAATATCGTGAGCTGAACACCAACTCTGAATTTGTATATTTTTGAGGTGTTTACTAGCTGACAAATAGAAATAAAACTTTGTCAAACTCGTTGAATGGGTCGGGTCATTCAGAGCTCATATTTCAGATAAGCCTCTATGGTCCAAAACACTGCTTGAGTGTTCAAGTATTCTTTAACATCCAGTGGTTCTGTGTCCATTTGGACACTGTCCTTCAAATTATTTGCCTATGAAAAGTGAAATATTTGTCCTAATGACCATTTTGATTGTTCATTTGTTGTTCATGATGTATGTGTAATAATTACCTTTCCATTTTGTGTACGTAATTACATAACCAGTGGGCTACTGTGGTGCTAAGACTTCCTCATTGTGCCCTACGCTCCGTGTGTAAGACCCTTCTCGCCGAGCTCCGACGATCCAATCAGCATGTACCAGGATTGTCAATAGCAGCTGGGATCATGGACCGTCTACAGGCTTTAGAGCCCAACCCAATTGTGCCTCAAACTGTTGATAGGGCTCAGATGTATAGTGAGGCAGCAAGGAGGGATACATTCCTCACATGGCCGCATATGGACTACAAGTAAGTATAGCTAACAGCATTCAGGCTATGAATTTCAACACAGATCCATTCTTTTAAAGATTCTCCCCCCCCCCCCCCCCCCCCCCCATAGCATAATCTAAATGGATCGATTCTCCTTAAATTTTTAGTTTTCATAGTCTATTTGGCCATCACGAGGTAGCGATGTAACTGCGTATACTACTAATTGCAGCATGTAACGCGCGTGCTTACCTCAAGGTGCTGGCATATATACGCGAGCGTTGAAAGTCGGAAGATACATGTGCGTGCGTAAAAGCAGCGCCTCTCAGTTACGTCACTGTCCAGATGAAACCAAATAAAGTATAAATTATACAGTGGAAGTCCATGGATTTTTGTCAAATTCATTGGTGAGAATTTCTCAAAATATGTGATAAAAGTCTACCCAGGCGTTCAGTGGAGTTTACACTTATAATTTTTTTAATCTTTCCCAAGAATATGACTGAATATTGCAAATATTGAATAATAGATGTTAGTGCTGGTGAACACCTATCTGCTCTTACCACCATGCCAAATTAATTATTGTATCAAAGCATGTCTTGGAGAATAATCTTTGCGAGGATTGATCCGTGTTGAGATTCTAATTTGAAATTGAATTGAAAAATGATTGGTCACAGTTGTTGGTTTGTAGCTTTAGGTATCACATATACCATGTTTTTATCTAGTTTGGCCAATGGTCAACAGTTTGATTTGCATAGGGTAAATTGCAGATCATTGTAACCCTGGCCTCGGTTAAGGGCAGAGGGAAAATAAGACGCAAAAATTTAAAATTGTTGAAGCTGTTGCACAATCAAAAGGATGAAAACTGAAAGTAATTTCCTGTATGAATTGTTCCCCTACCCACATATTAATTATTTAGTAGTTGTGAAAGATAAAGTCTGATGAAAATAATAATAAAATCACAAATTAATTTCTGTGAAATTCTCCCAATATGATACTCACTTCCTGTTTCTGTATACTTTAAAATTGAACAGAATGAATACAGTAACATTTGACTCGTTATTTCTCTTCTGTATTTAAAGATGGGCACTTCCAGACCCGATGTCTCAAGCTGGATTTTATCATCAAGTAAGTAAAGTAAATCTGAAATTGTATAATTGCTATAATCAAGGAGAAAAATAAACGGGCTCTGGGAGATTTTTACCCAACGGTTGCCAAGATTTAGCTCCAGGCGTTTTTCAGTTTTTGCACAGTAAAGTATAGGACCGGGAGCTACTTTTGAAAAAGTAGCTCCCGGTTCATGAATGCTTATTTTTCTCCTTGGCTATAATAAAATTGTTTTGAAAATTATAGATTCCAAATAAAACATGTTTAAATGATATGATGATCCAAAAAACAGAAGTAGTTGTGACAGTGAACATAGAGTAGGCATGAGCTCCTAGAGTAGGCATGGGCTCCTGGCTAGATCCCAAATAAGAATTCAAAGATGAGAGTTAAAAATATATTTTTCTATTTGACCAAGGGAAAAACCAGCCAACTTGCCATACAGGCATAACTGCTCCACAATAAGTCAAATTCCAGATATTTTATGTATTTATTGTTTCAAAATGTTCAAAAGGTAGTCAAAATTATACAAGAAAATTGCCACCCCCAAAAATGTTGTTATGCACATTACCTGAGAGGTCAGTCTGCCTGAAAAGAGGTATTGTGGTGCCTACCTCTCAACACAGTACTTAATTTTCCCTCTATGAACAAGGAAATAAATAATGATATGAGAGTTACATATCACTATCAGTAAGGAAAAGTAAATGCAGAAGTGGTCAATTTCAAAAGCCTAGAAGTTTTATTGAAATATGAAAATTTATTATTCAACGTAATAAATGGTCCTTAATTAATTACTTTTTAAAATGTTTGTTTCAATAGCCTACAACTGCTGGTGATGATAGAGCTATGTGTTTCACATGCAGTGTTTGTTTGGTGTGCTGGGAACCTACTGATGAACCATGGTAAGTAGTGTACAGTCTGTCGATGATATAAACTTAAGTAGTAAAGAACCTCAAGGGCATTTAGTGGTTACTTCTTATGGCCTAGTAATTGTTACTCAATTCAGAGTTGCACAAATTGGCACATTCTTATTGGTGACATGTCAATCAATGGATTGGATTTAGTATTCATATCACTGGTATGGCTGTTTCATTATTAATATTCTTAACAATAACAGTTTAACACCTCGATGGTAAACAGGATAATTTGTAGGCATCAGGGTAGGCCATAAAAACTTGTATTGCATATGCAGACAGAGAATACATAACTGTCAGCAGAGGCGAATTCTACCCAATATAAATCTTAAACCTTACCTGCCTGCAATGCGCGGAGAAACAAGGTTATATCAGGATTATAAATAAAGCCAAAAATTGGTTTTGAATGCTGACCATATAAGAGGACCAAGAACTACAAAGAAACGCTGAATGGAATACCTATGGGCAATGATAAATTATGTTGCAAGATTAACATACAGAAAAAATGGTATCTGGTTCACTTTTACTAAACCAGCAAATTGAAACAGAAAATTAATCAAATTAAATGGTTGTTTTTGTTTTTGCCACTGTAGCAATTATCAGCATAATTTAACCCTGACTATATGCTTAATAAACATTGCTCTGTTTTAGGTCTGAGCATGAGCGACACTCACCCAACTGTCCATTTGTACGTGGTGAACCTACTGAGAATGTACCGCTGGCTACAACCCTGGCATCGGCACCAGCTCGCTATCATGGAACAGATGGCCAACATCAGGTACGATTTTGGAATAAGATTAAATTAACATGTATGTAGGAATGTCAATGTCAATCATAAGCAAAATACTGATAATCTATTTGTCTTAAAAAAGATTAATTATTATCATCAATCTATTTATCTGTTAGATAAATAAGACTACAAAATGTTTCAATATTAAACACTTTTACTTGAGACCCTTGTTAAGCCTCTGCCCCTAAATGTAGAAGCACCTGCATGCTGCATTGAGCATTTCCCAGTTATACTTACATTTCTGTTAAGTTTTATAGCCTCAGCTATTATTTTATTTATTTTTAATTTGAACTCCCTTTATTAATTCTTGTCCTTACTCCTTCAGATTGCCTGCATCAGCACATCCTCCTGTCCTCATCTTATGGCAACCTCCAGTCGGCATGGCAACATAAGCGTATGGAATGTGGCAAATCAGCTGAAGATGGTAACCACCTTCAATATAGATCCCAAAGACCCCGCCATCACAGGCAAAGACGCAGCGGTGGATGAGAGCCCACCAGAGGGTAGGCCACCCAAAGCGATAGAGGCGTGGACGGAGGAAACAAGTCTGTCAGAAATCAAGAGCATCCCTCTTCCATCAAGTGAAAGGTAAGCGATTTTAGACAAAATTATGTAGCGTATGAAATATTATGTAACAATAGTACATTCATTTCACTCCCTCAAGTGACCATTTTGTTTCAACATGTACACTGCAAACTTGTGCAGTGTCCACTTTAATGGTTTAGTCAGTTTCAAATTGGTAAGAAATATGAAAGTTTTATTTTATCTCTCAGCATGCAAAATTAATCCGAGGGATTAAAACATTAAATTCATCAAATGAATGTGAAATAATAACTTTATTATCAATCACCTAACATGAAATTTCAAAGGAGGAAAGAGTACATTGTGTGTAACTTAGTGTATCATCTCGTAATAATATAACAGGCTTACTTCTTAAAAAACAGAAATTCAAACGGTCTTTCTTTTTGATAGACCGTACCCATCATTTATACCCATCATTTAAAAAACATCACGGTCCATTTTATTAAGCCTGGCATTTGAGGTTAAATGTATAATTGATGCACACATTATTTTACACCGTAGAGGAATTAATTATTATTTTATTATTTTCCATCAGCACCATCAAGACTGAGATAACCGGAAACAAACCAGATGATAAAGATGAAATTCTCAACCCAAACATCGAAAAGGATCCAATCACTAATTCATCTGATAGGGGTAAGTCATTCCATTAAAAACTGTAGACTTTGTGTATATTCACATGCAAATGTTGTTGTTGGATAGCAATTTCAACTTGACACATTTATGTGAGGTTCACTGAAAAAAGTGCCTTTTTTTGTCAAGGGAAAAAGAAATATGTTATATGGGTTTGACCGATCCATGTCATTCGAATTTGAATAATATTTGTTTGCCAATCTTAGAAATTTTGGAATTGTTTGAAATTTGACCATCATTTTTACATTTTTGTTGTTGAAAAAGGAAAAAAACACCACATTAAAAACTGACTGTCTAATCCTACTTTAGAGGTCTGTCCGGTCATGGAACAAGGTTTGCTTTCTACCAATTTGTTACGCTGTATACAATTTGTCCAATTGCCATGATTAATAATTATTTAGATAATAAATATTCACCACATATTGGGATTTTATTTTCTCTCTCTATGTGCAGAAGAAAACTATGGCAGCATTGAGGTGATAGAAGTTGGGGGAGCATGGAGATTCCCAGAAGATGGGCCATCAACGGAGGTGAAAACAGTGGTGGAAGAAATTCCTACGATAAAACCATCAGTTATGGTTACTGAACCACCACCTCTGCCTGTACCAGGTATGTTAGAAAAGGAATAACAATGCCACTTTTATTGAAAGGGGCTACCCAATTGGGTTTCAGAAAGAATGGAGATAGAGAACACTATGGAATAGTTTCATGTTCAGATTCAAATGAAATTTAAACTGAACTACAAAGCTCTCAACTACAAAGCTCTCAGCTGAAGTGCCCAAAATATGCCAACATTTGAGTGATTTTACATTTTTAGCGTCAAATGTGTACACCACCAATGTTAATGAATACTATTGCAGGGATCATATCACTCCTCCCATGTAGTAAGTCTGTTTCACTTCCCCATTAAATGATGAAACACATTATACTTTGGTTCTTGATTTGGTAGGCAATAATAACAAAGTGTCTTGACGTCAGAGAAGTTCAGCACTTTCCCTACACGCGTGTGATAAATAATGAGCGTGTGGGCGGTAACATTCTTGACGCCATAGATACAATCGGGCCAATCGGATTTGCGTGTTGGTCAACTCAAAGTTGCGCTATTTTACTCCACCAATGGCAACGGCACTTCCGTGTTCACGCTTAGAACGTGGTCTTAATAGAAAAAGTGCTGAAGTTCTTTGCAGCCGATAGTGTACCAGCTCGTGACCACAGTGGAAGTTAAACCCACAACCTCTGTATTTGATTGTGTGTCTGGAGCTCTCTCCACTGCCACATGCTGAGAACTTTCACTAAAAACAAATTGAGACTGAGTTAATGATATTATGTATTTTTCTCCACAGTAATCCTGCCCATCACTGAACCCACCATAACCACACCATCTAAAGACCTGATTGTCTCATCAGTATGCATTGTAGAAGGCATGGAATCCAAGACACCACCACCAGCACAACAATCATCAACAAATCCTAACACCAGTCAGCCTAACAGTCCTAGCAAACATATAGCTGATGTTGACAATGTTGCCCCACCGTGCTTAATAGCTGGTATCAGTCTTTGTACCCCGAGAGACACTCAACAAGCGGTGGCACCTACAAGTGAATCTCTACAATTGACTAGCACTGTAGAAGGACTGATACCTTCTAGTGGGGATGACGCAGGAACAGGAGTAGACATAGGGACTAAGAAATTAATCTTCGCTGATTCATATTTTGGAGATCAAGTGGACTCCCTCTCTAACTCACCGGTTGAGGATATCAACCCAATAATGCCGTCTGTGCAACAGAGACACTGTCTAATAGTGTATAGAACTTCACCAAAGGTGAAAGAGTCCTCTTCTAGGAAAGCGGTGTCCAAAACCAAAGGGAATCTATACAAGACATCAGGGATGTACTCCTTACCAACACTGTCCATGTCTGAGATTCTAGAGATGGAAGAGGAGCAGCAAGCGTTGGTAGAGGAGCCAGGAGACCTGATAAGTCTGGGGGAACTCTCTGCAGAGCAGGCCTCTGGTTCTGTGCTCGCTGAGGCAGGCCCTATGGGTCCCAGCGCCAAGTCCAAAATAAGCAACCAAAAAGCTGTACAATGTGTTGATCTACCCAAAGTTGTGCAGCAAGATGATCTATGGATAACTAGTGTAGTACCCTGTTTAGATAGACAACATATATTAGTGATAGTTGGTCCTCACGATGGCCAACTATGCAACGATGGAACTTGTAGTAACGTAACCAAGTGCAATACTGTACAAAATGAAAGTAGGTTTAATATAAGTCAACAGAATGATCTTAATAAGGGTAGTGCCTTTGAAGATGAGGACGAGGAAGAACAGGATAAGCCCCCAAGTTCAGCAGATATCAATCCATCGTTTAGTAAGCCATTTGCAAAGTTCTTCTCTGAGAACATGCCCAATGAGGAAGCTTCCGGTGGACCATCAGTAGAAGACATAGCTATAGGTGATAGTGAATTCATTAAACCATTTGCCAAGTTCTTTGCTGAGAACCCAGGCCTTGCCCCAAAGACCAGTGTCAATGGCAGTAGTAATTTTGTGCCACAAGACCCGGGAGATGATAATACAAATGGCCCATTTGCAAAACTTTTTGCCGGGAATAGCGAAGGTTTCACTTCGACTGGTAAAACTGATTCCCGGTACTTCCCCAGGAAACAGCAGCCACTGCAACAGCAAGAGTCCAATGGTAACAAAAATGATGCTAAGTGTACAGGTGGTATAACTGAAAAAGACAATGTACCATCTTCTCTATCACTAAATCAGAATGTACACGGATATGTCTTGGTTTACAAATTACAATGTGTAGATTCAATGGTATCAATAATAAAAGAACCTGTGCATATACACTCCATGGAGGGCATCTGCAAGTCTTTCACTAAAGTAGTATCGTTACCAGCAGAGATCTGTGATTCGGGAAGTGATGAAGAGAGTGATGTTAAACCTGATGTCATCCCGCAACAGCCAGAGGAGCTGTCTTGGCAGACATTGGATGAGACTGATTCCAAAGGGACACAAGGTGCCGACGCAGGGCTTGGTAAATTTGCAGCATTGACTGACGAAGGAAAGGTGATTGTATTTGACGCTGCGACACTCAACATTCTGTCAACGTTGGTCCCGTCTGATCTCCAATCACCTCAAACAGGGGATAGGAGTAGTTCTCAAGATATATTTGTAGCCATGATTTACTGTGTGGGTATGGAGAGACTATGTGTCTGCTCAGCCTCTGGGCACCTTACATTCTTGCAGCTTGCGACAAAAGATACACACAGATTGGGAAAGAGATCAAAGCGGGTTGATAAAACCGATTCTGATCTGGACACAGATTCAACAAGGGAAGAGACTGATGCTGGGGATGAAGATACAGGTAAGAGGCTACTGCAAAAAAGCCCCACCAAAATGCACTCTTTGTTATCCTTGAGTGACCTTGACCACAGGTTTTATTTTGAAAAGAAAAAAGAGAACAATCTCAACAGGTGTAAATGTGAAATATTTACTTCATCCGTTATGAACCTAACTTCTAAATACAATTACCCCAAGAATTTTGATACCACTTGCATATGTGGAAGAAATGAATCATTTTTATCGTCTGTTCCCCAGACCTACAAGTGAGCCACACTGGCATTGTACAGTTTGTACTTCACGATAATTATGCATTTCAATCAATCCTAAAAATTAAGCAGACTGGTGATGTGACCTAATGGATGACAAGTTTAACCACCTAGCGTTTTTCTTAATATGCACATAGAACAAACTTTTTATCAAATAATAAAAAATGCTTTCATGACTGTAATCCATTAAAAGTTAAATGATTTCCAGGAAGGTTTCTCATTTTAAACATACATTGTAATTGATAAGCAGCACTATTTATATGGTGTAACTTGTTTTGAATTACATTTTGACATATCAGGCAGTGATCGATTTATGTGAAAAGATTTGTGTAGCAAATTGTTGTCAAATTCCAACCGTTCGTTAAAATGATAAACTGTATCATTGAAATGCATAAAATAAAACTGCTATTCACTTTTAGATTGTATAGCAAACTCTGCAAAATGTGGAGCATTTAGCAACGCGACACTAGGTAAATCGTACGCTGTTATCACACCTTATTTATTTGCATCAACAGGAGACGACTACCTCATAAACTCACCCCTGACGGCCGAAAACTTGATGACAATGCGGCTACTGACTCAGTTTGAGACGTTGGTGCCACGATTCTCCGCCACCGTGCCACCTTGTTGGGCCGAGATACAACAGGAGCAGCAGCAGAGACGCCACCCTCAGCATCTGCATCAGAGGCAACAGGGGGATGCCACGCAGCATACACGTACCTGGAAACTACAGCCTAATGGGTAAGTAGTGTTACTAAATCTGTGATTTTGTAGCCCAGTTGGGGCTACTTCTCTGGATATGAACATATCTCCCCTCATCCTTCAGACATTACCTTGGTTTTCCCTCTAACATGTAGACATTTTATAATGCAATGTTTCAATACTCCCTTTATCTTATTATTTCGTTTCTCAAATGCCACACAGATCTAAAGACCACCTGTTTGAGTTGGTGTTACCCAAGGCTTGCTGCGTGGGACATGTTGACATCAAGTTCACACTTCATCCATTGTGCTTAGCACCGCCAAAAATTCAACTGACACTATTGCGGCAGAGTGGAAGCCAGTGCCTAAAAATGGGTGAGTAATATTTGGTTTAGTCATCTTATTAAATGTTCCCACTTCGGGTGATGGATTAAGTGACATTCAAACTTGACTTATTTTACAGTGTGTTGCTTTGCATTGCAATGTAATTGAGTTAAAAAGCATTAAACTACCTGATAGGTTGTGATGTGTCACATTAAACCTGAAATACCCCTATTTAATTGCACACTGGATGCCAGCCCATGTGATGCCTATCAGTGACCCAGTGTGACCTTTTATGCATGCATGCTTCATACTGCAATAGAAATTAGGGTCCAGTAGTTCATCTAGCTCAGTATTTTTTTTTGGATATAATAGTCTATGAATCATATAATTGAAGTTTATACAAGTATAGCATCATGGAGTTGAGGTACCCTGTTCTATAGTCTATTTGACCATCACGAGACAGTGACATAACTGCGTATTCTAGTAATTGCAGAACATAACGCTCGCGCCTTCTCGAGGTGCTGGCGTATACACACGAGCGTTGAATGACGGAAATGCGCCTGTTAAGTCACGACACTGTCTAGAGGAAGCCAAATAGAGTATAGTCTATGAATCATGTGATTGTTCATCACTTCTCGTGATGATTATGTTGAGGCATCAATACAAAATTGGTGAGCTATCAAAAGACCCCTCTAATCCTAGCCTTGCTAAATCCAATCAAATCCAACAGAAGCGCTTGGCTCCTGCTGTCCCATCTCATGTCGCAATCATAAAAACATTTTTATGTGGTCTTCAAAATTAACAAGGCGGTTATGTTTCCTTTCCTTATAACGGACGATCTATATCAGACGTGTCTGTATTTTTAAAATCTCATGTAAAATTGTAATAATAACAACATTTTTATTCACCTATTATGTAACAGAAAGAGAAACAGATGCCATGAACATCAAATCGGCACCTGTAGATGCCCAGATTAATTTCAACATGGACAGCCCATCATCGGAACCTAAGGAACAAAATGTGGATGTCACATCATCCGAAGAGGAAGCTGGCGTGGCAGGACCAGGCCCCCACTTCCGTAAGGACTTTAATTTTGCTGAGGACTCCCTGATGAAATCTGTGTTCCTTCGTCAGCACAAAGATGACATAGTGTGTGGACCTTGCGATCTTGAATGTTTTGTAGATATGCCGAGTCACACAGGTGTGGTGACATTGACAAGCCGTGAGCTGATGTTGAGTAAGAATCGCTCGTTTCTGCTGCATATCTGCGCGCAAGATGTGCCGCCTGGTGATGCCAGTGCTGCAGGGAAAAGCACAGACAATGATAAGGGTAAGTGCTCAGGATATTGGTGATGATTACTAGAATAAGTAAACAAACCTCATCTCACTATATCAATAACAAGCTATAAATGGGGAGATTGCGCATTATTTGTAATAGCACCAACAATATGTTACTCCTTAGCATGGAATACTACATGTATGCAAACAACCAACAATATCAAACAATTTCTTCAATAATGCTGAAATGTTTGATGTTCGTTTTGTTTTGTTAATAACTGTGATAAGAGACCAAATCTAAATAGTGCCTCTGTCACAGACAGTTGCTATATTTGGTTACCAAAATACCAGACAGTATTGTTATGTTCAATGTGACCGGAGCAAGAAAATGAAGTTGCCAGTTGTAAAGGGCTGTTATAGGTGGCCTGTCCACCCAGACATTGGCCTTTCCTGACTGCAGTCCAGTGGGAAATCTTATGTCTGCATACCACTACAAAGAGTCACTTCAGTGAGTTTTTGTTGCCAGAGTTAGAGCATGAAGAGGGTGCTTGTGTGTACCAGCCTGCATCTTGGAATATTTAGTTGATTTCTTTTCTAGAAATACTTACAGCTCTTTAAACAATCAGTATTACATCAAATCCACTAATAGAATATCTTTATAGTGTGAATAGTGTATAACGTAGATGTTGTTTTACCCTTTCCGCATACTATTAGGCAAACCATTTCTGCCAGTGTTACAGAGCACATTCTCTACAGAGCGCCTGCCGTCTAACTCCAAGCTGAAGGAGATTGAACGCTACAAAGGCTGTGATTGGGTGCAGGAGCTCTCAATCACCATCAGGAGAACAAAGAAAGTCAATGTACCACGGGATAGGTCAGTTGAATGGGTTTTTGTTTGTTTGGATTATTTCTCCAGTTTAATTTTGATGTTACTAAAGGTGCACAATCAGACTGCCTCCATTTTGTTTTAGGCCCCTAATGTTCACATGTGTCAGATGTTTTCTTTTAAAATGTGTTTAGAATTTAATTAGAATGGGATTATGTCTATAAAATGTTCCCATATAGACCACTGTGTAAATTGTAAACCTAATTATATGAACTTTGGACATGTTTATTCACCAATCCTATGTATTCATTTCCACCACTTCCAATTAAATCCACATTCATTTTATGTTAGTTCTGTATGTAAGCTTACAGTCATATATTTCTTTCCTTATCACTAGGCTACAAAGAGTAATGATGCTTGAATCCACGGACTTCCACAATAATCTTGTTGAGGCAGTGACTGCAGCGGGAGCAGACAGTGACATTACCAAACTGCCGCAGCCAGACTCTTACACCAAAGAACTAGGACTAGAAATACTGTGCTGGATTGCTGGGGTGCAAATCTGCGAGCCAATCAGGTAATTTAAGTGAAGATGGTGTAAAAAGTCCACATTTTACCAACATTGAACTTATAATCAGTGATGTTTGAAACAATAAACACTAACGAAACCAATGCTAAAAATGGACATAAAAGTATATATTGGACTACTACATGTAATAAAAATAATTGTGTCTAAATTTTTTCTTTTTTTTCTTTCACAGCCCAACCAGCAATAACATGACTCTAGTAGAAACAGTGCAGAAACATCTTGAGGCATTGATCAAGACATGCTATATAGACTCAGATAGGAGTATAGCACACAAATGCAGCAGGCTATTGGCTCTGTGTATTGGGTAAGTTTGATCCTAGTAAGTGTATCATAACATTGTCTGTGAAACTCCAATGAAATGCCTTATGATTCCCAATCTATCTGGGCGATCAAACTTCAATGTAATCTCTTCCATGTATGACTAGATTATCGAGTGTCAGTTTTTATCGCATTGGAATCCGCATACTAAATTTTCTTTCCCCTCCCATATTCAAAACACAGTCTAAAAGTAAACGTCTTCCATCTAATAATAACTTACATGATAAGTACCAACTTCGTTCATACCATAATGTCTAACAGTACTGTATTAGGAGGTGTAATATCAAAAAGTTCCTTTGAGCTGGACGATCCTCTAGCGTTTAAGTTAGTTATGGTCTTATTTGTGTTGTGCATACAATTCATAGTTTTCAGCATTACAACCAGAAGCAGAAACAAGCATTTAAAACCAACACTTAGTTGTTACATTTGATATTTACCTTACAGCTGTACCATAAGAAGTAGGATAGGATACGACTCGTTCCGCCTCAGCATCCTGCAAAGTATGCTACACTGGCTACCTGTACTACCTTGTGCAACATCCGCTGGTGCCCTCAATTGGTTCTTTACCTTGCTTAATATGGTGAAGCAGGTAAATGCTGAGAGCACTAGTCAGGCCTGTGTGTCTCTGCTGACCTTAGTTGCCAAGCATCTGGAGGATAGAACGCTACCAGTACATTCTATCCTCAGGGCCAGGTAGGTTTCAGTATGGTAATAGGTTTTGTAGATTGTAGCAAGATAGCGAGCTCATGCTCTATTAACCCTTTGAACACTGGCGGCCGGTATAAAGCCTAATATGCGTATCGTATATACACTGGCGGCCGGTATAAAGTCGCTGGTGTGTGCACACTGTTTACAATCAATCGAGGGAATCCCTATCGAATATAAACATGCCCTTTGACCCGGAGAGTACTTGTGGGCTACGGGCTGCACATAGTTGGTCTGACAATGCGTTGAAGACGATATCTATGCTGATAACTGGGGGTTATTTCATCAATTTGGTCGGACATTTCGGGATTTTTCAATGGCGCCGTCGGCAGCAGATGTTTTAGCAAGGGTCATAGACTCTGATACGGAGGATATATATGATTCTGACAATAGTAATAAGGATGAACAAGACACGGTAAGCATGCATAGGGCAACTAAAAAAGTCCTAGTAACTGTTACGGCAACGTAACAGACAGTGACATTATGCCCTATTTAGGGGTATTTCGTCAGGGTGGGGCTACCGTTTACTCAGGGGTGTCAGTGTTCAAAGGGTTAACATCCAATTGTTGCTTTCATTTTAAGCCTGTTTTAGTCTTTTTGACCAAAATGTCTTGGGTTTTTTTCAAAACTTGTTTACCGCTTTTGTTTTTCACAATGTTTTATGGTATATATATTCATTCTTAAAAGTATTTGAAAAATAAATGGTTATTTTTGTATTTCCCCTCCATTTCCCATCCCAAAAAGAAACCCTTTAAAAAAAGTAACTCTCATCTGTGCCTTTGATTATACAGTCGCCGCCGCTTATTCAGGACACTTTGGGAATAGCAAAAATATCCCGATTATCTGATTGTCCTGAATAAGCGAACACGCACATTCGACCCTGAAAATGTATAACTAAGTCACCAAACACGTTTGATTTTAATGCTCTATAGATTTGATAGTCCCTTTAGAAATAAGTTCTCAGTAAAATGTTCTTCTTTTCCAAAAGTAAATGAACATTGTTGTAAAAGGTCCACAAAATGTAGCAATAATTGCCGCCTTCAGTTTCCATTTTTTTGGGCCTAGCTTCGATGTTTTGTGGAACCACTTCACTTCCGTGTTAGTTTCATTCATGTGGGCAGAGCCCGGCAGACACGTTATAAATTGAGGAAAATAGCGAAAGAGAGTGATAATTGATCTGTCATTGGTATACTTTGATTATTTTTGTTAATTAAAGTCAGAAAAATGCACATGATAGTGAAGAATACTTAGAAACTTTTGTATGTTTTTCCTGTTTTATTTGGTCAAATTACTGGCTAATGTGAAGAGAGATGTCCCGATTAACCGGTACAGCATCCCGATTAACAGGCAGTTTTTGCATGTACAGAAACGGTTTCCTGAACTAGCATAGTAGATTATCCGAAAATCCCATTTATGCGAATCCCGGTTAAACGGCGGCGACTGTACATCCTTCAAGCATTTTATGTATTTGTAATAGGTATATGATGTCAATGTATGATGTAATATTGTTCCAATTCAGCCATTTCGCTTTTATAGATAATACATTAAACAATGAATAATCAATCACATTCTCTGATCCAAACAGATTTGGCCTTTATGGAACACCGCTAGACCCAGTGCTGTTTGACATTGAACCAACGATACCAGTTGCCAAAACCAACTCCAAACCAGCTGGCATCCCTGCATCACCGTATCATCCAGGTGTCACTCCTGCCCAAGGCCCATCAGGTACCAATTTTCCTGGCAGTGCATTTGGTGATGACATCGATCATAATGGAAACCAGGTGGCATCGTCCAAGCAGAACCGGGATGGTAATGGAACATCTTTGGGTGGTTCTCATTTCATGCGAGGGCTGCTAGAGGTAGAGCCGTTACATTTCATGTGTTGCAGTACAAGTGATGGGACACATGTAGAAAGGATAGGAGCAGGTCAGTAGAATGGCTTTGTATATTTATGCAATATATTGAGCTAATATGGGCATTTAATTCTGTGGGTACATTTCAAGAAAACTAATATCCAATCAAAAAAAAAAGGATCCGGCAAACACAATTTATCAAGGGATTCACAATAAAGAAAAATAGTCAAACCTCCATGCTGGACATATGTGTACTGTCTCGGCAAAAGGGTGCATTTGTCAGTCAAATAAAATTTGAGATATAAATGGAATTAGGCATGATAAAACGAAGAAAATAGAGAAAATTTTACCTTATTTTCTCTTCATGATATAAAAAAGGAGTGTTGAATCTTCCCCACAAAGGTGTCATTGTAAAGCATTAAAAAAGCTCTTTGTGTTGGTATTAAGATCTCACCTATTTCTTTGAGACACAACTGCACCTTTTTGCCACGACAGTATACATAAACTCCACCTTTCAATAGACAATCTTGAACTATGGCCTTTGTAATATTGTGCCATCGTAACTTAATACAATGTTTATGTCTTTCAATCTTTTCTTATGTAGGCCATGAGAGCATAGCTAGTGCCATTGCCATGAGCGCTGCACCAGGAAATCCTGGCGAAGGTTTCACAGGAGGCCCATCTGCAGCCCTAGCATCTTTGTCAACAGCCATGGCATCAGCAGAACAACAGCTACAAATGCTTCAGCACAAGACACATGCACTCATCAAACTGCACCAACAGGTTAGTTCTCAAGTATAATAGGATTAGTGTGGTGCCATAGCCATAATTTGCCCAGGCTCTTCAAATCACCAACTACTACCTCATACTGGTAAATCATAGTGGGCACATGGTGTACTTTGTGTACTGGTCAGAGGCTTGGATTCCCCATGTGGGGGAACCCAAGTTGCAGACCCACAGTTTCTCCCACCCTCATTGGGCATTTGGCCCATTTTCACACTGATATATCTTTTCCTAAAACACCAAGGGAAGTTTCAGTTAATCTAGCATATCTCATATTATTATGTTCTCAAAGCTCAAGTTGGAACAATTTCTATTTAGAAGAAATTTGAATCAGATAAGTTTTAAACACCTGTAAGAGTTTCAAAAAGATAAGTACTCCAAAATTAACTTCTTGGAAAAGATCAGATTCTCATCATATTTATCAACTTGAAGCACCAAGTAGCGAAAAATCCTGGTAAGGTTTCTTAGTAATGTCAAACAACAACTTTGTTGATTTATAAGAGGGTATTTATGTACCAACCTATCTTTCTACAGAAACACAAGCTAGAGCAGAAACTGCAAGAAACCTCTAACAGTAACAGCCTTCCCAGCCAAGGCTACACAGAGGTCTTCCCAGCCACACCTAAGAACACACCATTCTTCATGACCCCGCCGTTGACCCCGCCCAATGAGAGTTCGGGACAGTTTGGTCAGTCTGCTCTGTGGGATGTACCGGACATGTACTTCCCAGGAATACCCTACATTACCAAGTATGGGGCAAAAGGAACTAAAGTCGCCCCTGGGACACCCAAGGGTAAAGGAAAGGTAAGTAGGGCTGAACATTATTTTGTCGCTGTTCTGTTAAAACCATGCCTTTTTTCCGGCCCTTTCCGGCATTTATAAAGTAAAACTGCCCAATGGTTATGCATAGAAAGTGCTGCTTTATGCATGTTGAAGGGCCAGATGGAGGTACAATATGTTGGCAGAACAGCAACTATTTTTAAGAATAGGTGATAAAACCATTGATTGTGCTATGATATTGTTGGGAATAAATTCAAAGATGGTAGTGACCGTTGATTTTGATCAGAGAGATTGTTTTAATCAATCCCCAACTTCCAAACTTAAATAAGTTCAAATCAAAGTCATCTTGTATGTATATATAGAGAACGAGATTGCCTTGTCAGCACCAGACAATGTTGATCTTGAGAGCCCAATTAATCAATGTTCTATGTCCTCTTTTGTTTTTCAGTTGACGGATTCTGCAAGGAGCAGCACAGAGGCCTTGCAGACGAACCCAACGCTGGTACGAAATCTTCTCAACCCACCACAGTCACATGTACTGGTTATTGACAGAATGCATTCGGGTAGGTCTCACTTCTTAAAATTGGTGTTATGTTAATGTTGATGATAGAGAAAAGTTTCGTAAACAGTCTTAAGACAGAAAAGTTGTTGGTGCCTTAGGTTAATCTTGATGAGGTGGTGATATCAACTCATTGATGCAACTTCAAGATCATTGAATGTAATGAAGTCATTCTATAGTTTAATCAGTTCCAAAATGGCGAAACCTCATTACAGCAGAAAATGAATACAGACGGTTGCGGGCACACATGAAGGCAATAAGCGCACTGTACATCATATGCGTGACGTGTGCATGCCACCAAAACCGTGTGGGGTGTGTGCATATGCCCATAAAGGTGTGTGTATGTTTAGATTATTTTTGTGCGCTGAGAGATAAAAATCGAATATTTCTCGCCAATTTGAAATTGATTAAACTATAGGTGGGAAACTTATTTAATTAAACATATAGTCTCATATTTTGTGTATATTATTCATTATGCTTTAGACAGACATGTGTGAGGATAAAATCATGCTAAAATAAGCTAAAAAATCCACTTGTTTAAAATTTCATTTTTTTCATTTGACCTTGTTATGACAGGTGCTAGACGATTTGCTGTACTGGACTTTGGTCGCCCAATTCTCCTGACAGATATCTATATCCCATCATGCTCTGACTTGGCCTCATTGTCTGTGGATGTTTGGAATCAAGGTGAAGAACAAGATGGTAGACGGCTGGCTGTGGCCCTCGATATCGGCACGAAAGATCTAGTCATGAATGATCTACTCCCTCCTGCTGTTTGCCGCTATCTGAAGGTACGTTGGATTGTTAAAGAAGGAAAGTTGTCTTAATTTAACCAACTCTCATGCAGTTGGGGATTTTTTCCAAATGATTGTCAAATGATGTGTATCCGTAATGCTATTATTATTATGTCTTTTTAACCCCCGTTTTTCTCATTCTCTACAGTTAACAGTTGTTGGTAGATATGGAGGCAACGCAGTACGCTCAAAGATACCTTTGGGAGTTTTCTATGGCCATACATTCTTCAGTTCTCATGAGCAAATTTCCCGGGACAGTCAAGATAGCGACTCTGGTTACTCAGATGGTCATCAGTCTCAACAGGAACAATATCTCAATCTAGCGTTGGCAGTTCAGGAAGATATACAATGCAGATACAGCCTAGCTTGCAACAGACTCGAGAAACTTCTCAGCAACATCGATATACTGAGCGGACCAGCTGCTTTCATGCGCAGTGAAAAGACAGACGGCACATCAGACATTCACAAGGCCTACCAGGAATGTATGCAGTTGCAACAGCAACTGAATGTTGTGCAGAGGACTATCGGGCGATTGCAACATAGCACAGCGCCACCAGTGTCGCAGACTGTTAGCACAAGCGCTTCAGTTCAAGCTGTAAGGCAGGCTTCTTCAGATGAGTTGCGTGTGTTTTGCGAATACCTATTGGACACTCTTTTGGGCGTCACCAACACTACTGACCCACTACCGGTTACTCTACACCACACATTGAACATTGATTCATGTAGAGCACTGTTCAAGCATCTGTGTGTGATGGGCACACCCCAGCTTCGACTCAGGACAGGAACATTGTTGGTGCGAGTATGCAGCTCTCAGTACTGGTGGGGAGAATTCCTGGCATCATCTCTTAATGAATTCTTTAACTCTGATCAGGATATGGTCTTTCCACAAGATAGGTAAGTGACAAATGAAAAATAATTGTGTAATTTTGTTTTTTGTATGGGAAAAGAGATCTTGCAGTGAATCTGTACATACATGTACATTGATAATAGACACTTCCTGTGCTTTTAGCTTAGCTAAAATCTAATGTAATAAGCAATACACCAGCTGAACCCAATTAAGTTTTACTCACATATTGATATTCAATGCTCATTGCCAGGAGATTTCATCAGAATGGTAATGATTCTCTTTGGTGGGTAGTATATTATTACTATAGGTAAATTAATAATTGAACGAACACAATTAAGCAGCGTACATTGCGTGAAGCGCGCACAACCATTCGCATGATAATTTCGGGCACGTTCGTCTTTGTATTGCGTTTGTGATGTTCGTTCAATTATTAATTTAATAGAATCAATTCAGACATTTTTGGTAGCATTCTCCCATGGTAATATATGTATGTATTGATTTGGTTTTGGTTTTTATTTTTATTTTTATTTTTCAGAGTGTTTCTCTTACTAGCTAGCCTAGGCCAGAAATCTCTAGCCGCAAACACCTCTGTGTTGGAACACTTACTGACGCTGCTTGCCAAGCTATTGTCTCCACTTATCAATGGACAAGCTCCGACTGGATTTTCAGCCAACACTGGTAAGGGAGTTGATTACAAGAAGGAAGTGCAGTATGGCACAAACAATGTACACAAATTCATTTATCAAAGCTTGAAATATGCTATCCAAAAGATTCTAGATGGTAGCACTACGACTTGTGTACTCTTGTGACAGAATAGTGGTTCAAGTTCAGCTATTGTCATCCCAGTCAACTGGCTGAATTGTCACAACATTACAAATTTCGTGAATGATTATACATTAATAAACAATGCAACGTCAAGGCAGCAGCTAAATCAGAGCAAAGTTTTGACATAACAAACAAACAACTCACAAATATTCTTAACCCCTATAGTACACATCGCGGGTTTAGCGCCAGAAGGCCGTAACTCAACTTTTGGGCAAATTTTGGTACAAAAATAATCCATATAACCTAAATTTTCAGAACCATAAAGAGATAACTCATAAACAAACTGAATTTGACTAAAATAAGAGTTATAAGTTAGTTGCTACAGTGTATTGTAATGAGTCCCAAATATTGGAAAGTCAATTATCTCAAAATAGCATTTCTTGAGTTACGGCCTTCTGGCGCTCAACCCTCGACATAAGGACACAAACATGTTGGCATCGGCGGGGCTAGAACTCACAACCTCATAATCATGAGTCCTGCGCTGTTCCACTGAACCACACATGCTCTTCAATTCTTGTACACAAGATTAATTAGTAGTGTGTTTCCTTTTTTGTGTGTATCATTTTCTATTTTTAATAACATGGAAGATTGCATGCAAGTCCTTGCCTGCTTGCAAACAATTATGCTGTACTAATTACTGTTAGTTGTACACAAGCTTGTATTTGATATTGCAATTTTGTGAACAAAACAAATAAGTTGTTCTTTTATCCAATCTGTGCAGGCCCTCTTGACCTGTCCCTTGTTGGCTGGGTGATGCTCTTCTTATCGCGCACACTGGACAATACCGTTGGGTCATCCGCCTCGTCCAACACAACTTCAACCACCGGGTCTGCAGAAGATGAACCGGCAGAAGAGAATGGTGCTAGCGGTGGTGCTGCAGCGGCAGGAGGGATTTGTGCATCAGTTGCAGGCAAGAGTAGCAGTCACTCTATTACTGATAAAGATAAAGGTATGTATGGGTAGTATGTAGGAAGGTTGATCAGCTTTAAGATATCCCTGCCATTTTGGTTGTTCATATTTTGTACGATTCTTTTAAGTATCCATTCAGAATAGATGATCTATCTATCTATCTAGCCTATTTCACTCCACTGCAGAAGGAAGGCCTCTTCATCAATTTTCCATTTCACTCTGTCCTGAGCTGTCCTCTTCCAAGTAACGTTGCCATACTCTATGATGTCGTCTATCCACCGTCTGTTTGGCCTGCCTCTTCCTCTGGTGAATGCTCTGGGGATCCAGTCTGTTAATTTATGAGTCCATCTGTTGTCTTTCCTCCTGGCTAGATGGCCAGCCCATCTCCATTTTTTTGATTTTATTTCCAGTATGATGTCCCTCACTTTTGTTTTCTTCCTTAAATCTGTGTTGGTCACCCTGTCCCTTCTTGTAACGCCAATCAATATCCTTTCCATTGCCCTCTCAGTGACTTTTAGCTTCTTCTCCAATCTCTTAGTTGTTGTCCATGTTTCTGAGCCATACGATAACACTGGGATGATACACTGGTTGAAAATTGGTCGCTTTAGTGACAAAGGTAGCTCTTCATCACGAAAGATAAAGCTGAGCTTACCAAACTTCACCCATGCTAGCTGTATCCTTCTGTTCACTTCCCCTGCTGTTTCATTTTCCAGAGAAATCTTCTTGCCCAAGTATATATAACTGTCCACTCTTTCTATGGTTTTTCCTTGAACTGTTATAGCATAATCTTTCAGCTTGTTGCACATCATCACTTTTGTCTTCTTGATGTTCATGTTAAGTCCAGCCTTGTTGCTCTCTTCACTCAGTTCTCGGATCATCTTCTGCAATTTCTGGGGCTCATGGCTGAGAAGTAGGATGTCATCTGCAAATCTGAGATGGGTAAGGTGTTCACCATCAACTATAACTCCCATACCTTGCCAATCCAGGTTTCTGAAAACATCCTCCATGGCTGCAGTGAATAGCTTTGGGGAGATCGGATCACCTTGTCTCACACCTTTCAGAATTTTGAAGGCTTCGGTTGTGGTGCTCTCCAGGTGGATTCTAGCACTTGGATCCTTATAGATTGCCTTGATTAGGCGGATGTACTTTTTATCACTGACCTGCTTTTCCAGCGCATTTAATAGAGACTGGTGGTCTAGACTGTCAAATGCCTTCTCATAGTCTACAAAACCGAGACATAAATTGAAGCGATATTCTTTCGACTTCTCTATAACCTGGCTCAATGTTTGAAGATGGTCTGATGTCCTGAATCCTGCTCTAAAACCTGCTTGTTCTCTGGGCTGGTTTTCATCAAGCTGTTTCTCAACTCTGGCAAGAATAATTCTTGTAAAGACTTTGTACATGTGAGGCAGCAGGCTGATAGGTCTATAGTTTTTTATGTCCTTCATATCCCCTTTCTTGAACAATATAACAACCTTTGATTCGTTCCACTGGGTAGGCACTTTCTCAAGTTGCATGATCTTGTTGAACAGTTTGGTTAGGATTGTTACAGTTTCTTCTCCTCCTAACTTGAGAATGTCTGATGTTAATTGATCCTCACCAGGAGCCTTTCCTTTCTTCATCTTGTTTACTGCACTCTCCACTTCTTCCTTGAGAATAGGTGGAACATTCTCTGCTTTTCTACTCCAGTGTTCGTTCTGTCTCCAGTATGATAGCAGAGATGATATACAAGGCTAAAATATTTGGTATACAATGAGAATAATGAGGACTTTGTTATCACCAATGTCCTTCAAGAATGTTTCATTGGAAATGAATGCTGCTTTTGACAAATGTTTGGAAGTGATTTGAATGCATAATTGCAATTGATAAGAGGCTGAACCTTACTTAACTGTAATTACTGGAAGTTTATTGAAACAAATCAGACTACAATTGTGTGGGTTTAGTGTGCAGTTTTAGTGTACTATCCCTCTATTCATTGAGGTTAGAGCACTCCAAGGATTGATTTGCATTTACATGTTAAATGTCAGGATTTGACCTTGTAGATATATACCACTGCATTTATTTAAACGATGTGAGCAACAAGAAGCTGTTCATGTTTTTCTAAGCTCAATTTAGACACCGCCACATTTATTCAACACAATGACATTCTCTCATCTTTTGTCGATATCTGAATTTTAGGAAGCAGCGTATGTTCAAGTCGTTGGGATTTCATGACCAGCAATGGACACAACCTGAGTGGTCATCATACCAGTGGAGGCACCATCAACCGTGGACATCTACAGAGTCGCATACAGAGTAAACTGAAGAAACAGCTACAACTGCACAAGGAACAGTTGACTCAGTTACAGGTAAATTTGACTGTAATCATATGAAAGCAACCCAAGCTAACCTAATAATAATATCCCGATCTGTTTCCATGCTCTAAGACAATGATGTCATATTATAGTGGCTGCACAAGTATAGATCTTCCCTCTTAGGATGTGGATGTATACATTAGTCTTCTAAGTAGTTGTGAGCAAGTCCATGTCTCGTAAGGCCATGAAAAGGTAAACTCTGTTTTACTGTCAGAAGTTGTTGTGGAGGTTAGTCAGTTTGGCCTTCTTTCTTTCTATTTTCTTGCATAGCAAACCTATAAAAAGGTTTTTCTTCTTTTAGGCCTAATGATGATATAAATAGCTTTCACCTAATCAAATTTGGCTTCAAAACAAAAACAGCATAAACGCATTCCAAATAGATAGTTGAAGTTCAAATGCAATGTATCTAACATTACAATGGTATGTTTATGTTCATTGACACAGTCCATGCATAAGGCCATCCAAGCTAAGGCAGTTGAAGAAGGCAAAGATAATGATCCAATGGTACAGGTACAGATCAAGAAGAAACTACAACAACATGCATCAAAGGTAGGTTGTATACTAATAATAATCATCATGACCAAAATTAATGAGACACCTTGATCCAAGGACTCAAGTGCCGAGAAAGGTCAGACAAAAACAGCTAAGAAAATAAATACCGAAATGGGGAGATAAGAACACCGTTCCAATGTCTAGGACCAGCCATTGGAAAAGTTCTGTTACCATGAACCTGAATGTCGGGCCAACAGCCAGTGTGATTGGTTATTTAGCACAGGCCTAACATTCTACTGCAAAACAGTCAATATCTTATTTTTATAATTCGTCTCATAAAACCGAAAGCCTGAAATGTGTTAACATTTATAAAAATGTTATATAAAGGTATAGTAGAAAACATAACAAAGTATACAAGATATGTTACTTTCAATACTTCTGCATCAGCAGTCTCAAACAAAGCTTCTTTTTCAATGGACATATTGCCATAACTCCATGAAAGGTTATACGTTTCCCTCAATGTCTTCAAGTAAAACATTCTAATGTACCATAGCTAGCTGTGTTAAAGATCTTGTTTATTTCATTCCATCCTTTGTTTACTTCAACAGCATCTACGAGACATCCTGCGTATCCGTCGCATCACTGAACGCAACTTGCGTGCTCGAGGCCTCTTAGCACAGCCCATGGTGTCCCATGATAAACCAACAGATAATCCTCTCTCAGAAGTCCAGCTACCGAGACAAAACTGCATCCCAGTTCTACAAGGGCTCTTGCACCTATTACTGGCCATGGATTTCACTTGTCATGTGGATCTATTCCTTGTTACATGCAAGGTATGTACATGTTGAAACAATACTATTGATTATGTGTATTCTTTAAATGCTTACTGATGGCAACATTCCTTACTGTTAGCTCATAATCCTATTTTAAACAAGTCTTTTTAATATGTTCATTCCACACTTACATGGCTTATGCTCTTAATATTGGCAAAGGTTTTATGTGTGATGTACACATGTTGTGACGTGTTTCTTGCAAGGTGTATCAATACCAAATAGTTAAATTATATCAGGGCGGGGATTCAAGTTGTTTTCACAGAGCTAAAATGTTTTATTTCAAATTAACCACTGGCCCCATATATTGTTGGAAGTTTCTTCAATAATATTAATTCCTCTGTGTCACTGAAACTTTCTTGAAGATATATATGTATCATTGTTGTGCACTCATAATCATTAGATCTTGGACAAATTCTATCTACCACAAGCATCCTACAGATTACTTGGCAAAAAAAGCAAACTGTTTATCCAGTATTATGCTTTTGATTTAAACCACCCTGAATGTTGTTGACCAGTATTCACAATCAAACCAACGTTGTGACTGTATCTGACAATTTAATTTGCCATAATCCCTCCTCAGGTTCTAGCCCGTATTGCCAATGCCACACGTCCTGCAATCACCCTGTCAGAGATAGCCACCAGTGAGCAGCTTACCAGACTACTACTTCTCTGTGTCAGCTCTGAGCATAACCAGGGGCAGTCATCCTGGGGTGGACCTTGGGCTTCTCATGCCATCACATGTCTTCTGCAGGATATACTAGAAGGTAACAGGATGAAAGATATATTTCTACACATCTTTTTAATCATGGTTTATCAGATTTAAAATACATCCTTGATGTTGCAGGAATCCACCCTGATATCATTATGTTAAAATAGGCAAATGTTGTATACTGTAATGTAAACTGGTGCATGTGCAGATCAGCTTGCTATTGTGAAGGGTTATATCCCTCATGCATTGTAATTTCCTTAATTTTAATAAGATTGTGGTTCTGGACTGATATAGGGTTGGGGTTGGGTTAAGGTTATGGTCAGGGTTAAGAGTTCAGATTAATGACCTTTGCACTCAAAATGAGATAACAACCCTTATGAACAATTCAAGATTTAAGAGCCTACGGAAAACAGGCTTTACTCTCCCTTTAAAAATGACAATACAAAGGGGAAAAGAAATAAAATATTTATTCTAAGCGTTTTAATTTCCTTGTAGGAGAACGACTCTACCCCTTCTCAGACGACTTCCACATCACAGATTCCAGCATCACTGCTTCAGAAGACACCTCAGATCTGGACAGTGACCTGACACCAGAAGCGATGCCAGACGACATGGAATCAGCAGGGGGCGCCAATGGTAGCGATGAGAGTGAGTCAAACGGAGGAGATATCTTCTCAGAAGGTCAGTTGTAGACCTTACTGGGATGTCCATACATTCCATCCATTATCATTATAATATACATGACATATTGACTCAAAAACAATATTTGCCTATATCATTTTAAGATAGAGATAAAAATCCAATCTTAAAATTTTAGGAAAAACTATGCAATATGTCATCATATCATCTTACAACAGCTTAGATTGTTTCACATTTCAATAGATGATCGCTCAATATTATCAAGTTGAAATCTCAATTTGGTTACTGTTGAACATTCTCATTTGTCTTCCACATACAATCTTTGTTTCCTTTCTTGTTTAGAAGACACATTAATTAATTTATTATAATATTTATTTTTTATCAACAGGTACTGTGCCATCTGAACAACAGTACATGTCTGCCGTGCCCGAGCCTGATATTGAATTCATCGGCGGAACCCCTATGGATCCATATGACTCCCAGTACATGGATCATGTCATATTTGGTTCCTCAAAGTACGACGACTTTGATTGGCCAGAGAAAAGCCACCCTATGAAGGTTGCATGCAAGTTTGGGGTTGCACCATCTCCCTTTGGATCAAGTTCACACAAGAGCAGAGCTAAGTATCGAGGCATTCCTCCGCCGACTGGTGACACATTAAAGGGAGGCGGAACCTTATTGCCTAGTGTATCAATGGCGATGGATGCTAGATTAGAACAAGGACTTGAATTACAAGTTGAATGGTATCTAAAAGTCACATCTCTTATGGATGCCCATTCTGTGGGTCAAACATTCTCGGCACCAATATGTGTACCTCCTGCTGCCAGCCAGCTATCCTCACAATCAGGAGATTTACCACCAACAGATGATGCATTAGCAGCAACCTTAGCCTCAGGCAGAAGACAGGTGGAACCGTCGACCAGCATGCTTAGCAAATGCTTCAACCAGCTATTTGGACAACTCCAGTACAACAGGGTGCAGTTAGATTCCCTGCTGCAACTCTGGCTCCAGCTGCTTGAATCCAATCCAGAAGTTGAGAAGCAGGACAACTCCTTTGACTCCACAGTGGTACCCAGCATCATTCTGAATCAATCCTCCATGAATAAGCTGCTGGCGTCCTTGGCATGGCAACTGAATATGCCGGTGCATACGTGGTGTCTTGCTTTCCATACTCTATCGGCAATGGCTAACAGTAGAGAGGATATGGTGGCTGGCGTTCTAGATACACCACCATCTATGTCAAACCTGATAGTAATGGATACAAACTTGTTACCAGCCTTGGTGCATTTCTTGTCTGGCAGTGCTTTACATGGGACAGCTGGTAGTCAACACTATTCACAGGTATTGTATTTCAGGATATATCATGTATTAAATGTAATCATTGGTTACCATCTGGTTATTCTCCTATTCCTTAAATTCAGTACAAAAACCGTAATGAGGTAGGATATTCACACTGCAATTGAAACCTCAAGCCAGTTTAACAGCACCATGCAAAGTCTGATTGAACAGGCTTATTCCCCCAAAGCACGATTCTTTTAAGTATCCATTCAGAATAGATGATAGCAGAGATGATATACAAGGCTAAAATAATTGGTATACATTGAGAATAATGAGGACTTTGTTATCACCAATGTCCTTCAAGAATGTTTCATTGGAAATGAATGCTGCTTTTGACAAATGTTTGGAAGTGATTTGAATGCATACTTGCAATTGATAAGAGGCTGAACCTTACTTAACTGTAATTACTGGAAGTTTATTGAAACAAATCAGACTACAATTGCGTGGGTTTAGTGTGCAGTATTTAGTGTACTATCCCTCTACTCATTGAGGTTAGAGCACTTCCAAGGATTTACTTGCATTTACATGTTAAATGTAAGGATTTGACCTTGTAGATATATACCACTGCATTTAAACTTAAATGTCAGACCTATATATATTTGAAAATAATAATAGTGCTAAGAGGTAACATATTTGGCTTTCAATAAAAAAGAAGGAATGTTTCAATTTGACCATTGCATCATAATGATCATCAATTTGAGTAGATTTTGGTATTTCAAAGACAATCCAAGGGATGGCATATTAACACATAATATTGTCATGGTTGATTGGTTGATTTAGAGATACCACTAGGTATTAATAAATTTGATGAATTTTGGATACCAAATGACTAAGAATAAATAGAACTGAGGAAATTTGAGTAAGAAAAATCCTGAATTAAAGAAAAATCTGAAAAGAGGCATCTCAGCTTAGCTATAAGAAAGCATGCTTCATTAGAATATATTGAAGAATAGTGAATAATTGACAATTCCTTGGATTGGCTTTAAAATATTGGGCTTTACTAAATTAGTATAACATGGTAAAGTAATGATCAATTTGTATTCATATTTTGAAAGGAAATTTATCAATGGTCTTTTTAGAACTACCGTTGGTTTTGAATATGCATGCCTGAAATTTTTGTGACTCATTCTCAGGGCTGGAACTTCAGATTTTTTTTCAACCAGCCAGTCAGTCAGGCAGGTAACTCACAAAAGTACCTGCCCGACAGAAATTCCACCAGCCAGTGTTCCTCACTTATACTGTGAGTTTGAAAAACTTGACCTGCCAGTTGGTTGGGTACTTTTACATCTTCACCCGCCCGACGCAAAAGTTAACCGCTATGGGAAGATGGGCGGGTGCCATTTCCAGGCCTGCTCATTCTTTCTGCTTCGCCATGAAAAATATCAATATATAAGTTCTAATGTGATGTATATGTTTTGATTGTCAGGTTGGTCCCACTGTAACCCAAGCCCTCTATGAGTTTCTGTCAAGACTTCAGATAAAGCTAGCCTCTTCACAGACTCCAAACACTCTCGCATTAAAGGAATTGCTGCTGAGACTAGTACATATTCTCTCAGAAAAAAGGTATGATATCAAAATTACACTGTAAAAATGTCCAGAAACAATATGTAAATTGAGGGATGTTATTCCCAGTTTGAATTGTCATTGGAGTTTTTTTTATCATGTTTGTGGTTTTGTTTTGATCATTTCCCTCTTATTTATCATTATTTCTTATCTCTTTTTTTGAAACAGTGGGGCATTTCACACAGGTGTAGGGCCATTGGACGCACAAGTGCGCTTTTTGGACTTTGTCGTAGAGCAAGCGTTTGGCCGTACAGAGGTCAATAGCATCGTCAGCATGATAGATTCAATCTCGCTCCTAGTTCACAACCATATCACACGCACTCAGAGAGTGGCACAGTACACAAACTCTGACACAAATGTCAATGCAAGGTCTTGCTTTGGTGGCTTGTTTGCTAGCATGCTACGACCTGGAGATGTTAGATCAAGTGGCGGAGAAGCGAGTCGTGATGTGCTGATGTGTAGCCTCTTACAGTTAGTCAACCAATTAATCAAGGTGCCTTTAGATGAAGACAATGCGTCAAGACTACTCCGAGATATGCCACGGCGAGATATCACGTTAGCGGATCTAGGCAGCCTGCCTGTCACCGATTCAAGCAAACTTAGCGCCTCTTTGCAACAAAGCATCAGTGTGGCAGCTCCTACAGATAGCCCTTTGAGTGATGACGACAAGGAACGGTCATCAGAAGCATCTGCACAATCTGCCGTACCTGTACCCCAACCACCGGGATCTGCTGCACCTGAACCACCGCATACTCCTAAGATATGCGACATTGTCCTGTCTAACAAAGAAACTCTATCATTACTTCTGTCAGCTCTTAACCACTGCAGCAGTAACACTATGGCTTCTATTATAGGCAGCTCCACCCTGTACCCATCCGCATCAGACTCATTTGCTAATGTGGATCCATTATCTGTAGGCGATAACATATTTCAGATACTGTGTACTCTAGGCAGTAAATCCTACTCTGTTGAACTGATTTTAAGACCGTTACTGTCTTACCTATCAGCTAATCAAGGCAAGAATGGATGCTCCCTTTCTGAGCCTCTACTATGGTTTATCCTGAAGATCTTAGGGGATCAGAAGTCTCTACAGGCTTTCCATGATATGGGTATGTATAAGATTGGTACTGTATTTGAAGTCATTGACAAAGCAGGTTTAAGAAAAAGGCTGATACAAATTGTGAAATAAAAGTCAAATGAAATGTGACATGATCAAAGGGAAATGAGTTGCATATCAGCAATTTTCAATATCAATTTGGATTTTCAAATAAAGGCTACTTAACCAAAGTCCACTAAAATCCTACAGTTAAATCCAAGCCCTGTTACAATCAGACATTTACTTGCAGTTAAATGAACAATTCTTTGAATTTGAAATTGAATATATAATTATATAATGATCATAATGTTCACTTTTTTGTAAAAAAACACAATATTAGCTTGTAAAATCAGTATGAGCGACATTGGACTCATTTTCATTGACCATTTCACAGATGAGCTAATATTAGGAAACTTCCAAATCGCAAGAAATACAGTCAGATTTTATGTCATTACAAAACTAAGAATGTGCTCTTAAATTAAAAATATATAAATCATTCTTAATTTGACCAACTCTTGTCCCCAACATGCAAGTAATTGAAGCATAATTCAATGAATGCTTACAAATTATAGACCATGTAACCATCCCATTCTCTTGCTGTCACCGGTATAATTTCAATTAGGCATATAAGGGTATCATTTCAATTAGGCATATAACTTGAATATTGTGTGATGATGTGTTCAATTTTTAGGTCTGGGCTTATACTTATACTTCCTCAAACATTTTAATTAACTTGCTCACACATAATAACATTTATGCCTGATATTGATGGTAAAAGCCTGTTTGAATTGAACCATATTGAATGCCTATATATAATCTGCTATCCATGAATATACCATTTGTGCAGGAGGAGTGCGAGTAGTGTGCACCAATCTAGTGATGAGTAACCGTGGAGTGATAGACACAACACCTAGTACTATATCAGCTATCATGCAGCATCTTGGATCATCATCTAGTAGCAAGTCAGGTGGTTCATTATCTGGTGCCAGCAGTAAGAGTAGTAGGACAGTTGCAGGGGCACCTATTGAAGTGGAGAATATGGATGGTCTCATCAACTTTGCTCCATATGGTAAGGGCTCAAGTGTATTTGTCTTCACAAGAAATTAAAGTGGTGCATTGAGACCGGGACATAGTATGTATTCATTCATGAGTTTTTTAGTCAAAGTACTGGGGTATCACAAAAATCCATCTTTTATGCTGCGCTCACAAAAAGATATCAGTGTCTTAAGGAAGTGAAATAGACGCAATCAAGTTATGTAGGATTTGAAGAGTTGTGAGCATCAGCAAAACATTGATTGCACTTTCGGTACATTTTCAGGCTGTGAATTAAATCTTCTTAAACAAAGTGTATCCAAGCAAGTGTGAACAAAAGATTGAATGCCCGCTGGCAATGCTTACAACACTCAATGTTCATTCAAAGACAAGTTAGACAAATGCATCAATTAATAGTCTGGTTGTTTCAATTGTTTAAGAAACGGATAAATAAGCATTTTAGTTCAAGTATTGTTTAGACTCGGGCATCCATCAGAGTCTTCCATGAAAACCATATAATTCACTTTATTCTGTCAAGGATTTGATACATGCATGGAATTTTAATACACTGTTTCCATGTTGTTAACTAACATATATGTACCATTACATTTTTATTTCTATTAGGTTCAATAAACTCTAGCAGTGCTACAGCTCAGCCAGCAGAGGTACTCTTACAGCCTACCCCTCCACATCGTAGAGCTCGTTCAGCAGCCTGGTCATATCACTTCTATCCAGATGAGGCCTGGTGTGATTTACACATCACTCTACCTAATGCTATATTGCTGAAGGAAGTGCATATACAACCACATCTTACATCTCTAGCAAGTATGTAGTATTTGATTGCTGTGTATTAATTGTCTTGAGAAAATTTAAAAAACACTTAAACATTTTACTTTCGTCCATTAGTATGAGGTAGAATGTCTTCACAGAACATGAATTAAACCAACTGATTGAATTAATCAAACTCATTCATAACAGTAATTTCATGGTCTAAACACTATACTTTGAAATATACAGAGAAAAGATTGCCTCGTCACTATTTGTTTCATTTCTCAAATAGCCATTTAGAGAAGCAGTTCTTACCAAATCACCAGTGGTATATTGGGTGCTGCTTGGTCATGGATGCAAGAAATGATGACCATTTGATTGTATACATGCTATTTAACAATTCAAGACCAGGGCGTACTAATGTTCCAATCAAGATTACAATATTGTGAATCCAAGTTATTATCTGGTAATAGGTTACAGCCACCTTTGGGGTATACTTCTCAAAGTTGGATAATATTAAACCAGAGATATAAGTGACACTATATCCCAGGCCAGGAATGAATTTTAACTTCCGGAAAAATAAACTTTTAATAAAAATACAAACAATTCATTACCAACTTTCTATTGGAAAAGCAAAATTTCTCTCTACATCCAACATTTGTTCCAAAACTTCCATGGAAGAAGCTTCCTGATTTCCACATTTTTTCTTATCACGTTACATCCATTATTATCCCTATCTATTAAAAATACTTACCAATACCCAATATTAAAAAAAAAAATTATCTCTCCAGCTTGTCCCTCATCAGTTTCCTTGGAGATCAGCCCAGACGGGTCCACCACCATCCCTGTATGTCCGCCTCTACCCACCAGCGGACTAACCTATGTCAAGCTACAGCTGCCCAGACCAGAGATCACAACATCTGTTTGTCTACGACTACACCGTCCACGGGACTCGAACACCATTGGTCTGTCACAGATCATGCTGCTTGGTGTGACGGCATTTGGCAATGGAGGGACAAATGGAAGTCACTCAGGATTACTGTTGTCCACTGATGACAACTCTGCCAAGTCGAGGTAAAATCAGCTATTCTCACCTGTACATTTGAGAACACTTGAACACTTTTTCTAACGAAAGCTCCAAAATAGACGGAAACAATCCTTAATGACACACTCAAGATTATGACACAATAAAGATTGCTAAATATGATTATTTCTATTTTAGGTCCAATTCTAAAACTTTCCAATTTTATTTTATCCCCTCTAGTATACGATGGCTGCGACTTCTACACCACTGCCTGACCCAGGTGCCACAGCTAGAGGTCCAGATAGCCAATACAGCATCCAGGATGCCAGCTTTGTTGACCACCTGCTCCTCCTTACTACTCTCCCCGCATTGTCAGGTCTATGCTGCCAACATAGAGGCAGTCATGCTGAAACTTGGGCTGTGCTGTACAGATGTTGGATTGACCATGTTTGATCTGCTGCTACGAGGCAATTATACCAGTGGCGAAGAAGGTGGGTAGTGGGGATGATTTGTTGTTATCTAGGGAGTGTTATGAGATTGGGAGTTTAAATTAGTTAGAATTAAAATTTAGTGTTTGTTTCAGATGTTATATACCCTGGGAGTGTAATAAATGATAATACAAACAATTATTCACCAATCTTTGAACAAAATGAAAAACAAACACTACTAAGTGTTTATTCTGTTTAGTCTTCGATAATGTCCATTTCGCAAACACTCTGAAGTACTTGTCTCCAATGAAGTTAGTTAGTAATAGTGCCATATAAATAATTCTTAAACAGCTAAGAAAGTTTAAGCAATCTCATTGGTTCTCAGAGAAATCGGCAACATCTAGATGAGACAACTTAACACGGGGAGGTGGGGCTTACGTTTTAACAGTGCGCCCGACCTTCACAATGCGTGGTTTGCTCCATAACGCGCACTTCTGCAGTGCGTCTTTAGCGCTTTTCCTCCGTTTATGCCGGCGCTGCGACGCTTACGCATGGTTTACTCATCGCATGTGATTGGATGGAATGTTTGTGGGCTATTCGATCCTAGCAGGGGTAAAAGTTGTCAAATGTGGACAATAAAATGTACTTATTTCTTTGATAAATGTCTAAAGTATGATTGTTTAAGAATGAGAATAAAGGTATTGTTTTTAGACCGTACCCGTGTTATATTATCTGACATAAATGCGTTCTATAGTATTATTTTTTGCGTAGAACAACTCCGCCTGCGGCGTCGTTGTTCTACTTAAAATAATACTATCGTCCGCATTTATGTCGGACAATATAACACGGGTACGGTCTAAAAACAATACCTTTATTCTCTAAGTGTAACATAGTTTAACAATAATCCATGTTCACATTCCTTTTTGTGCAGAACATGCAGCACCTATGTTGGGTCATGCAGCTGGCGTGTCATCACATTCTACGGTAGATATCATCTTCCAATTAGGAACATCACAAGATGCAGGAACCAAAGACAGGTAACACACTACATACTCTCAAGCAATACATTCCTTTGTCGCTGTTCTGTTAAAACTTCATATATTTTCGGGCCCTTCAGCATGTATATAAAGTAAAACTGCCCAACGAATATGCATAGGAATTGTTGCTGTATGCATCATCTGGGGCAAGAGCACTTACAAGGTGTTGATAGATTTGTTTTTGGCCCTTGAACATCTTCAGAGCAGACTGCCCAAAGGTTATACTGTTTACATAGGAAGTATTACTTTATACATGCTGAGGGGCGAAATGTAGATAGTGGGTTGATGCGTCACATCTGTAGGTACATCTTGTAAGCAAGCTTTACGAGATGAAGAATCAAATAGTATATAAAACATAGTGGATTAATAAAAAATACATATCTTCATTTCTTTGTATTACAAACCCAAAGGAATCATTAATATTATGTCAGTTGTTGACAATTTTTTCTGTAAAAGTAGACAAGATGTATCCTTTGATGTGAAGAGATACCAACTTTCTTGAATATAAGATATTTTGGGGTGTTCAATCTTTTGGGCTCTTTGTCCATTCGAAAAGTTTTTAAGTTCTTTATATTTTGGGATACAATCCCATGTTATTAATTTTTACACGATTTGGGCTGTTATGATAATGATACATGGCCTATACTTTGTAATAATGATAAACACATCTTGTTTCGGAACAGTTTCGAAACTTAAACCCATCTTTGTATGCTAGCTTTGAACTAGGCTGTGGAAGTCATCTACAAATTTTACCGATTAATTCATTTTAACTCTGCCAAGATACGTTATGATAAACCTTGAATCAGTGAATGAATGAATACAATTCAATGAGTATTTCTTGTTGTGTTTCCAGGGTGCAAGCTCTCCTAGATTGGTTGGGAGACACAGCTCGTGTTGCTCTACGGAAGCACAGTCACTTTCAGCGAGCTCCTCACACTCTATCCCCATCTGAGGCAGGACTACTCAGTCCAGCTCCATCACATGTACACTGTGTGGCAACCATCATCTGGGCTAGTCATCAGCAACAAACATCATACAATATTGCATCGCTATTGACCAATGAATTATTCAGGTAGGTTTGGTAACTTAGGCGTAAGATGTTAATTGTTTGTTTGTTCATTTGGTGCAAAATATCATGATCTGTTTTTGTTTGATCTTTTCACCAAAGTAATAACTTTAATCCTGAGTTCACTGGAATAGCGTGCTAGTAAATTCTGACCTGCTGTTTCAGTAGTAGTGATGAGATCATATACTGGAACAGACCAAAGAAAATATACTTTAATTTGACCAAAAATGAGTACAAGCACATGATCAACTTTAAAAAGAGAAGGCTATCATGATCTGTTGATAAGATTATTGGTTTAAAAAATCATAACCAGAAGTGGCCTGGCTAATCTTGATATGATGCCTATATGAGGTTTTGTGGAGCTCCATCACATATGGAGTTGTATGGTGCCCCCAATTGGTTACAGCACTGCATATCTTATTTGATATGTCAGCTATCCCCTTGAGTGAGATCATCTGCAACATTTTAATTTTGGGGAGAAATTCTACCTTAAGCAACAGAATATGTGGGTATAATGTCAATATGTTTGTTTAACCAGGGACAATCGAATGAAGGGACAAGAAACTATTGTTCTATTATATAAGTATGCGTGTTGCGGGGGTGCAAACATCATCAGTTGAGCAAGCATATACAATACATTCATGAATGGGCGCTGGTACAAATCTCAGCAATCATACTGCACGACACGACTGTGAACAAGATATCCACTTGACTACATACCTGTGCAATTCCTACTGAACTACTATACTATACTCTAGAAATGCAAATATATATCATCAAAGAACATCATTTTCCGATTAATTTGGATATTGGAATCAATAGGAATAAAATGTCTATAGTTTAAACTTCCCAGGAAAAATATTAATTACTTTGTTCTAGCATGTTTTCACATTTTTTATAAATCTAAAATTATCACATTTTCCTCAAATATACCGATTATTATTAACACTAGAACGTTATTTTTTGAACAAATCACGTATAAATTGTATTCAGTTTGACCTAGGCCTAAGTTTTTTGGAAAAATATATTTTGATCATTTTTCGAAAGATTATAGGGCAACCTTTAAGTTCCTTGAATAAAAACACACCCGCAACTCGCATGATTTGTAATTGAATGCGATGATGTAACGATACAATAGGCCGTTTCTTGTCCCTTCATTCGATTGTCCCTGGTTTAACCCTCCCTCATATAGAAATGCCACCTTCTGAAAACCATGAAAATATCTTAATCCCCATTTATTGTAAAACTGCATTACAATGATTATAGCAACCATCAGATATTACTGTAAACATTGTTAGCGTGATGTTAATTTCTGAATGGAAATCTCCAGAAAAATACTGTTTTCAAAACTTGATTAAACAACTGATTATTTATCTCAAGAATTATCCTTGACCCTGAGCTATTGGGGAGCCAATGTCAGAGCAACAAGCACAATTCAAGGCAAAATAATCAAATTGTCTATACACACCAGCACATATTTGTAAACCTTTTTATTACTTAACAGTTCTGTGTATGAATGGTCTATGGTTCTACCGTTAAATTCTACCCTGAAGCGTGCAGCTGATTATGTTCTATGTGCAATGTGCCATGTGCAGCTATCTCTCTTTGAGTCTCTACTACACTGGATGGGTATCAGCCTGGAGAGTGGTGTAGATCTAGAATCATCACTTACTGGTAAGTATCAGAAGAATAACTAGGACTTATGTGTAATTAGGTTTAAGATGATGTTTGTCCATGGCTCATCAAACATGACATCAGATAATTGACTGAATTCTTTGTAACCAGAGCTGACTGACTGATCAGGCCAATCCAGTCATGAAAGCACTTCCCTGATTTTGGGCACATTTTTTTGAGTTCACATAAATGCTCAAAATATACACCATATCTCTGTGACTGAGATTAATATCAGATCAGCTATGATGGGTCTATTTGGTTATTTATGTATTAGATGTTGTCCAGCAAGCACATTGATACTGATTAACCATATATATCGTCGCTGTTCTGACATAACGACACATCACTTTACTTAATTCTGTTGTGAAGTGTTGTTATGTCAGAACAGCGACGATATATATACTTGTGAAAAAAGGTTAACAGTAAAACCCATTGAAAACTGTTACCTGCTTTTGCAAGTGACGTGATATACATATCCATATTTTGGAAAGAATCATTGATATAATAAAAATCATGGACAGGATAGGGCCAAAACAGGTTTATGAATATTTCACCTTAAAACAATATCTCTTAACCCTCGTCCTACTGAGCCTTTTTTTGTAACACGAGGAGACTAATCTGCATGCCATTTCATTTCAGATGATAATAAAGATGCCCAGGAGCTGGCTGTGCGACTTGGAGAAGATCCCAATACAGAAGGACTGACAGACGATACCAAAGGAGCTGCAGCTATCCATCAAACACCCCCATCTATTGATGGCTATGTGCAATTCCCTGTGGAAGAATTTTCACATGTGATGTTAGACGAAGCCCACCTGTCCACCTTGGCCGTGGCATGCCAGAGCGAGACAGCCACAGATAGGATACTGGACTCTGGATTCCCTGCCATCCTAGCACAGGCTCTGGCAGAGTTCTGCACTCAAGAGATCATCCGTAATCAACACCCTGGTCAGTTGGCTAGTCCAGGACTGACCGATGCTTCTAAGATCAAGGCAGCAGCAAGGTCACCTAGAATGGGATTGAGCCCGAGGAGAACCAGTTCAGAATCCAGTATATCTGAGCCAGTGGTTTCACTGACAGCTGACCTTATTGCACCTGTGTTAGATTTCTTCACCGAACTATGTCGTCAATTGAGAATGAAGCACTGGTTAGGGAGCGCAGAAGGCAGTGTGTTTTGGACTCCCTTATTAACACTCCTATGTAATATCAGTGCAAACAATATACAGAGTTCATTATTAGGTAGTCCTAGAAAACACCAAGTACTAACATCTTCACAACGATCCGCCGTGGAATCAGCAACCATCTCGTTCTTCAGCAAGTGCATAACGTGTCATGAGACCAACCAGACACTCCTTGGGCAAGTCATATGCGACGTGACTTGCAGCCGTGGCACACAGACCGGCATGAGGTTTGCCATATCCGGTTTCACACGTCGTCTAATACTACAGCTTATGTTGGAAGATGAGAAACTTACGGTGTTCCTCAAGGCTAGTTTCCGACTGTACAAGGGTCAACAGGGGATTGGAAGCCGTTTGGAACATCCACAGTTTGGAACAGGTCACAACTACAAGGTGGTGGAGGCCAAGTTGGCATCGTCTTGTGGACAGCTTATCGCCCAAGTGTCAGGTAGGTTTAGAATAATGCACATATTTTATCAGTGAATTTGATGTTTTTAATCAAAAGCATTCCAAAGAATTGGAACATAGTGAGTCTTCTTGGAATGATTGTACTAAAGAGGCAGGAATTCAGTATTCCAAAATAATTATCATTTGTATCTAAGTTTAAGATGCACATTTGGGTACTGGTAAACTACTTATCATGTTTCTAAGCTTTGTCAAGTTATATTCATAATTTCTAGATTGATTGCAAAACAGATTATGGCACTCGCCTATGAAAGAAAGCCTTACTACTTATTACTGAAGCTTGTTCATTCTGACGAGTTTGGTTAACATACTATACTTTCCATTATAATTGATTGGAAGTCCTACAGTTAAACAAGTCTCCTATTGCCGCCATGATTAAATCAAGAAATTTAACATTTACCTTGTATTTATTTGTGTGTATTTCCAACAGATACATCTAGTAGTTCGTTACTCAGCGACAAGCCAAAGCCAAGCAAAGAGAATGGCGGCGGAAAGATGTCATCCCATGCCTCGTCCGGAGCGTCGGCATCAAGCAAGTCAATATTCTCCACAAAGGAAGCCAATCTTCTCTCCAGCCTATCAAGTAAGGATGACATAGAACAAGATCTGTACGGCAACTACAGCACTGGCAGTCTGGCCGCTACTAACCAGACCAGTGGCCCAGAGTCTCCGTATAGTGAGTTTCAAAGAAAAGCTGCCTTTGAAGTTTTATTCATTAAATCCCCTTCCATTCCTTCCCTTGATGTGTTATGGAATCTTGCTTGCTTTGTAATGCATTTAATTCACTTGATGCTTGCTAGCTAGTACCAAATTATCAAACTCACAATTTAAAAAGCTTTTAACGCTGAAATATAGAGAGCACAACAGACATAAAAATACTAACCAATGTTTTGTGCTTTAAAACAGGTGAAGTTTGGACTGCTAATAATGCAAATACTTGTAACCACTTCGATACTTCATTCATGTCATTTTAAAATGCTATGCATAGTTTTGCAATTGCTACACAAAATAGATATTGCTAAGCACTTTTTGCTACACAATTTTGTTTGTATACCTTGCACCTTGTCGGTAGTGGTTGTTGAACTATGAAACTATCGTTAGAAAATGTGCAGCCATGAAAGTACAGACATTTTCAACATTTTCAACATATCAAATCATTACATTTGGTTTGGTTTTGTGCACACCTTGTATATATTGTTTTGTAATGTATATTTGTGATAACAATGTAATTGTAATAGTGTTGTATAAATAAACCATGAAGAATAATGATTTACCTGTAGAATTGAAGATACCCATGGCTTGCTGCAAATTAGCTATCTATTGTTTGCATGCTATAATGCATACTGTAGATTATCTATTGCTTAATTGCTTGCCGTTATACCAGGGATTCTATTAATTTTAGGATAGGAAAGTCCTATACTGCACATGCGTAAATAACAGGTTTTGTTTCTAGGCTATTGTGCTCATTAACTTTTGTGTGAGCATAATCTTTTTTGTGCTATTGTTTGTCGTCTGCTTAAATATAAACTTAATTGCAGTTTACACGGAATTGTTGGAAAAAATCCTGGAAAATTGTGCAGTTGAAAACTGTTCATAAAAACCTTACATGCTGTAGGGTTTTAATATGATTACTCATGTTTAATTGTTTGTTTATATATGTACATTTTTAGTTGTCACTTTCCTTTCAAATATACACCATACATACCGTTGTTGTTTGTGCCTGACGGACTTGATGCAAGTCTACACATGTCTACACATAAGTAGACTACAGACAGCGCTATAGCGCCACCAAGACTATGCTCATACAAAAGTTAAAAATCTCCCAGATGTAGCTTCCGATCGGCAATTTGAGTTGCACACCCGTGGTTATACTAAATGTAGAAATGATGTGTATTGTACAGGGCAGCTCTATTTGGAATCAAACACATTCAGTGCCAGTTTGGATTGCTTTTACTCTTTGTTGTGATTGATGTGATGTTTTGGCTAAGTGAACCCCATTTGCTTTGGCTGTTTGATTATAGGTACTCATAATCTGTAACAATGACGATGATCCTAAGGAACTATGCATCAATCGTAATATTTATGGTTAATGTTTCTATAATTAAGCCTAATGAATATTTATACTTGCATATCTGCCAAAGAGACTACTCATTAATATTCATACTATATTGACTAAAATTGACAGCTACCAGAAAAGTAGTCATTTATTTATTCGTCATCAAATTTTACTCTCACAGAAACGAAACCAAAGAAAATAGCCGTATTTGACAAGGAGAGCAGTCCACAATTACCCCCTCACCCCAAGCACACATCACCCGCTACCTCCAAGCTCTTTATGTCACTACCGTCACTGGATAGCAAAGATGGTGGTCTTCAGATCCCAAGGATTCATCTGACTCATGAATTGCTGTCAGGCAAAGGGCTACCGGATAAAGTCACCCTGGCGCAGCTTATCGGAGTGTTGCAGCAGAGAGGGATGCCGCCAGGATATCCCATGGTGCAGTTTGGTTTGAATATCAGGAAAGAGGATCTGGACGGCTCCAAGACGGACAGTTCCAAGTCGGCTGAAGCCGAGGAAGGTCAGTGATAAAATAAAGAATCACATGAGTAAGATTACAAAACTGGTCACTCTTGGATGTACCTTTTCAAGATTTAAATAATCACAAGATTTGACAGATACCTTGTTGAAATACAAAATTCTGGCATGAATTTATCAGAGTTCAAATAAATTATTCGCCAAAAAATATAAAACAATTTCACTCTTAAAGATTTTTTTTCTGTTACTCCCTCAATAAAACACCATTTTAACATTTTGTTCACAGTAAGTCTTATAGATCCCTCATAACCCTTTATTTTTGCTGAATACTTGTTTCAATAATCTATCCAAATACATTTTACCCACACAGCTGCCAATGCTACAAGATCATCAGCAGACAGTAGTAACTTTGCACAAGAAGCAGCCATGTTAAAATCTCTACAAGATGCTGCACCCATCCCATCCTTCCTGCACATATTTGCAAGCCTCGGTGGTCTAGCCCTCATTGCAGAACACCTACCCATCGTTTACCACGACGCCCCACGGCAAGCTACCTCTGAGGAATCGAGGAGAGACAGACAGTCTGATAAGTGGGCAGATAACGTGAACATGGTATGGCAACTGTCGCAGATGGCCAGCGAGACCTGGGCGCCCATGGAGCCCGTCGTGGAGGAAATGGAGGTGGGTTGGCCATCAATATTTCACTCTCAGTTTTGGCTGCCACTTGATAGACACATGTTACGCTGATGTAGCAAAGGGAATATAAACACAATTTTCCACCAATTATTTGATGGACCCTATACCATATTTAGATTTTTTAACCTACAGTGTAAAGAAACTGCTTTCCCCTAGCTCACTTTTTCAACTACATGGCCAATTTGTGATGTGACGTCTCAAATATTGACTTTAAGATGTAATCAGAAAAGGATAGAAATTGCTTTGTTTTCTATTGTTTTGAAACCCTTCAACCACTCATATCTTTTGAATTATGTGTCCATTAATGATGGGGTTTTCTTCCAAATATAGCATAGCAAATAACTAATACAATCAAGAATGTTCATGATGTATAATTTATTTTGGGATGTACAATAAGCAGGGTCAACCTAAATGTGCGTTTAATCTACCCTCAACTGAGATACATTGAATTTGAAAGAGGAAGCATTTAGTTGGCGACTTAAATGGATTGAAAATTAGGTTTTATCATATTATTTATATGCAAATTTGGCTTAAAATGCGTTTGGATGCCCATTTCAAGTATCTAAATGGTAAATGAGTCCATTAATAATCCTGGACAACCTAATTATTCCTGACAAACAGTTTAACCTATTCTCTGATATTTGATCAATCTAGTAACTTTTGAACTCCCAAAATGCTTAGTGAAACACCAAATTCAGTAAATTGCAAGCATGAAAATCCCAGAGTTTGAGCATTTTGATATTTTCTGGTATCGAGCTACACTTGTACTATAAAGATTGAAGATTGAGCAAATGTTTGGGCTACCCAAATGTGACTTGCTGTTACCCAAATTAAGCTACACTGTACTTACTAATGGCATTATTTGATCTTATTCACCAGCAACAGGTGTATGAGCCCCCATCAGCCGGTGGTTCCAGCATGGTGCCTAGCTCTAGCACTGCCAGCAGTAGTACCCCAGTGGTTGGTGTTGCAGCTATCCCTCCCCATTCATTAGGAGCGTTTGGTTTGTTCCTTCGTCTGCCTGGTTATGCCGAGGTACTCCTGCGAGATCCCAAGAAAGCGCAGTTTCTCCTCCGACTTGTTCTTGGGGTCACTGATGATGGGGATGGAGGTAAGGAGGATTTTAACATCATTTCCACATTTAATGCAAAAATGTTTACTAGCCCAGAGCGAGCCAGGAAGTATTCCCACCAGCCACATCTAGAAAACTATCTTTGTATATTTTGTTTTCAAAAACAAGTGCTTTATGAAACAAACTCAAGGAGAAATTTACATAATATGAAGAGAAAAAAAATTCCAAATACATTTATTTATATATATTTATCAGAAATAATGTCCATCTTGTGTATTTGTAAGTAAAGAAAATATTTATTGTAAGGGAACAATATCACCATGCTTATTATGAAAAGTTTGATTTCAAATGGCTATTCCAAATTTGTTTGAATTATTTTTATAAGTGAATCAACTCCATGACTTTCTCATCTTACAGGTCACATTTTGTCATCCCCTCAAGCCAATGCCCTTCCCACCCTCCCCTTCACCGTACTGGTCACACTGTTTGACAACACACCTCTCACCACCGACGACGGCATGCTTCTGCGACGAATGACATTAGAAATTGGAGCCGTTCACCTCATACTTGCCTGTCTGGCTGTATTGAGTCATCATGGTCCAAGGGTCAGCAATGGTAGTGCCAGTGTACCAGAAGTAAGTCAGAGTTAAACAAAACTATTAGAAATACTGTTTTCAAAAACAAGCCACACAATCTGAAATAGTCACAGACTGAAAACACTATTTGATAAAACTATTTTCAGCCTCATAGTCTGAATACACTGTCATAGAAATATGAGACACAATATCTTGTGCATTTAATGTTGTGGTTCATGATACAGCGTTATCATGAGCATTACAAGAAACCAGCATTACATCAATTTCTAGTTTCACTTATGACAAACCCACAAAAAACATACACTGTGTGTAAGGCCATTAATTCAATAATATTAAAGGATTACATTTTATTTATGAACGCAAATATTATATTTGCAGTGTTATTTTTACAATTTGGATGAAATTTATGATGACTCTCTAATAAACTTTTCATGGAACTTAATCTTTAAAACTAAGGCTAAAGTACACATTTAAAATTCATTTACAACCTATTATTGGTCTTTTCAGTCAATTTCATGGGTTTTTTCACCAGATTTCATTGTTTCTTCTTGTTTTTTACAAATGGCCCATGCCTGTTTGAATCGGGTTAAGAGCATGTGGTGTGTTTTATTTAAAGTTTCTGTTATGTTGTACTGGTCATTTTGTATTGAATATTGTAACAAACTATGTGACTAATTAAGATCTCTTTCCGTGATGTTAACATTGTTTATGGAAATTGTACTCACAGCAGCCTCCAGGACCTCCCACCCAGCCTACAGGGATGCCACCAGGACCTCCAGGACCTACCAGTGGAGGAGAAAAAGGCAGCCAGTCATACTGGGCAAAAGGCACAGGGTTTGGCACAGGGTCAACATCCTCAGGTTGGAATGTAGAACAGGCTCTTATCAGACAGAAAGCAGAGGAGGAACATGTCACCTGTTTGCTCAAGGTATGTCATCCATGTGTTGAATATTTTTGCTTTTTGATGATTATTTTGTAACATGTGGGACATTTTCTCCGTACAAACCCAAATTTAAATGTATAATGATATGAAATGCTCCCCAATTCAATTGGATGTGATTCTTACTTGCTGCACTTTGTATGCTTTCATAGGTTAATCCTATTTGCCATTTAAACAATAATGACATTAATTGAAAATATTGGAAATTGAAAATGGCTTTAAAGACGCACTTTATTTCAATAGAATATTTTTAGGAGATTCATACATTGGAAATTGAACATGGCTTTAAAGACACATTTTATTTCAAAAAAGATTTTTTTTTAGGAGATTCATACACAATCTTTTTTGATCAAAATTTGATTAAAAGATACAATTTTTCTTTCATTCAAAAGAGGTAAAAAAAAAATGTATATCAGTATTTGGGTTTATTAACTGGGAGTATACCTATGCCAATATCAAATTTGTTTGCATGTTTTACACTTGCCATTTATACTTATGACCGCTATTAGAGAGGATTTTGAAAAAACGATTTTTACATTTGTTAGTAAATATTACCATTTTCTTTGATTCCCATTCCTGAAGTAATAGACGAGAAACAAATGTTAAATGTGGCAGCAGTGGATGATCTATCATTGAACTTTTAAGTATGAAATGAATAAACTTTCCTGTGTGTTAAATTCATTTCAGGTATTGTCCAGTTACATCAATCCAAGTGGCAATGCATGGGAGCAGCAGGCCGGTGCCTGTGGTGGCGCTACTGCCGCTGGCGGCGTAGGCGAAGGAGCAATGGATGATAACAGGGACCAGCTACAGAACATCTTTCCAGCTGTATTTGTAGAATTGCTCAGTCAGTCCTGTTTAGTGCCAGCAATCTCATCATATCTTAGAAATGATTCAGGTAAAACAAATGAGAATATATTTCTTTATAGCAAATGTATCAGGCATTGAAAAGAAGACAACAATTTTGAGGGAAGAAAAGAAGAAAAAAAGTCAGATAGACCACCCCAAATTAACTCTGAAGGTCTGTTTGTTAGCAGAATGGGTGTTTTTTCCTTATCACTATAATGCTGATAATAAATTCCAAATCCAGTGCATGCAGAGTGATTGGTTTTTTGTTTGTTTTGTTTTTCTTATTACAAAATTTCATTACAAATGTCTCAGAATTTAGCTTGTAGAAAAATAGAACAACCCCATTATTTTGTCATTTGTATGCTTACTATGTAAATATGGTATTCCATTGACACCATTTGTGTATAATCATTTGCATCCTTTAGTGTTGGATATGGCACGTCATGTACCTCTATACTGTGCCTTGCTGGAAATCCTGCGTGCACTGGCTCTATGTCCTATGCTAGCTTCGCTCCTATTACCCCAGAATGGAGATGACTCAAACAACAGTTCAGAGACATCTGTCGTAAGCCTACTGGAAAACATGAAATCTTGTGTCGACACATATACTTCAAGATTAAAGTGAGTATGTCTATAAAAGCAAAATATTTCAGTTCATGGGGTTGGATGAAGTTTTGAATGGGATTTTGCAACATTTTGGGCATCCGTGTGCAGTATTATGACTTTCCAGATGTCTGGCCAAAAATATATTGATAGTGTTAAAAGAAAAGCTTTGCTATTAAAAGATTCAGGTTTTGGGTTTTGAAATTATTATCTTTGTTGGGTGGAGGGCACGTCCCTACTAAGACTCAAAACGAGTTCCTGAGATTTTCACGGAAATCATGACCATTTGAAAACATGGACAGAACCATTTTAGTAAAATAGGGATGTTCATTGTCTCTACATTTATGGCAATTTGAAAATAAAGGACCACACATTGAGAGTGGGAATAAACATTTCTTTATTCATGACCATTAGAATATATTGGATAGGACCACTTAAAGGTAGATGTTCCAATTGCTGGCCTGATTTTCAACTTGATGTTTTCTATTTTACATAAAAAGGTCATCCTTATAATTGTCGCATTCCAAAGTTTGAGTTACATATCTCCAACGGTTCTTTTTTTAGAAGCACAAGGTCACAAAATATTTGCTCATTGAGAAGTACACAAACTGGTTGGTGGTTAACCACCTTTGGCAGTAATTCACCACATTTTAGCCTATAATGGAACATTTCTGGCCCCTAAGATTTTACAGACATAATGAGAAAAATATGGGGATTCTTCTGATATCAAAATATCTTGATGTGAAAAATAAATCATAGCCCCAGAAAAGTGATCGGAACATACACCTTTAAGGTCAAAATGCTGCCAATGGACGCATGTTACATGATGTTGACCTCGAATACTGTATGCGAGGTTGCGCATCCGTGGTGCGCAGTATGTAAGCTCTACCTCACGGTGTTGATTGGTTACCAGATTTCGTGTGAATTTTCAAGCATGTGCGATGAGCATCAAAAGTGCATCTGTGTGTGTTTATCTGCGTCTAGGTGGATATGTGACGTTTGTCCATTGGAAATAGACATTTACAGTTAGAATAATCATTTTGGTGGAATTGGCATGTCCATTCTCGTGTTATTGACCACTTCAACGTATGGACATTATGTGGGAATTAGTTGTATCTTTAATAATTTTCATCAAGAAATTGATTTCCCACAAATATGTGTGGTGGCATGGGAAAACCCTTCACATGGTCATTTTCTAGCAACTTGGTTTTTTTCTTTGGCAGAGAGCTTCATACTCTACTGAGTATAGGACTGTTTAAATTTTTCAGAAATTCCATCTAGAACTACAGTTATAGTATTTTAAAGTCGGCAAGTTTAAACGCAACACTAAAAATTGAAACTGACAATTCAAAGGTGTACACAAAATCTTTTAAATGCTCTAATAATAATAAAACTACATTGTTATATCACATAGAATAGCTTGTCATATGAAAAGGACTTTTGATATGAACCTAGTTTTTTGCGATATTATTAACAATTGTAAGTTTCAAAATTTCAAAATCTTTACAATGCATTGTCGAAATTCACAAGTGGTTACCATGGTAACAATGTAATTTTACGTAAACATAGCATTTTACACATAAAATTTGATAAACAAGGTTCAGAAAAGTACTAAAATAAACTTAACATCTGAAATTTTGCATAAAAAACTCCCGGAGACTAAAGTTCAAGGTATAATCTCTATCTTGGGACCAAAGTTGGAAAATTGACTTGGAACTCAATTGTAAGGAATATTTTGGTATGACCCAGATATCTCAATATTAACACTAGCGACTTCTGACGGGTTTTCCTAAACCACCACACATATAGTGGAAGATTAATTGGAGAAAAAAACACCAAGAAAGCAATGTTTTTAAGCTACTAACCTGTGTCACTTATCTGTGTGCAAAGTATACAGAATTCCAAACAAGTTGAAAGAAATGTTGTGAAATGTGTGTTATTTTGTAATATGAATGACAGCAAACAGTTAATGGGCATGTACTGGATGGACCAAATGTGGGCCAGAGCAATACATAATCCATTTCTTGTTGTAACTGTCAACAGATTCAACCTAGAGGGCAGCAAACCTTCCTCCCATAGGGCCCTGCGAGAGGACAGTCTCTCTGGGGAAGACACCGAAGCAGAGACTCAGCTGGGGGCGTCTGTGCGACAACAGATTGTCAAAGAAAGGATCAGAAAAAGGTTCTTGTCCGCTTTTTTTTTTATTTCCCTGAAAGATGGAGCTTGTATGTAACCCTCTTTTTCTCATTACACGCTGATCTAATTTCTCCAATAAATATTTATCATCACTCAAGTTTGCCGAAGTATAACACTTCCTTTTTGATGACATTTATTTGGTGATGAAATTGTGTAATGCAAATCTTCTTATAATGGAAAACTAGAGTAACTGACTGATATTGGATTTGATTTGAGTTGGCACAGAACCAAATGGTTTTCATAGATTGACGAATAGTTATGAAACTCTTAATCTGTTGGTATTTTCTAAGAATCTATTTTGATCACTATTTGAGAAAGATTCCATTAACAGCGTGCATCATTGGTTATATAGAGAACAAGAGGGGAGACAATCAGGATTTGCATGCGTCTTTATAGCTCAATCAGTTGAGCGAGCATATGTTGTCATGTCGCTGTGTCTTGTATTCAGTCTCTATCTCAAACATTCCACTATGGACATATTTTGGTAGAACTAAAAGGTCATATCCTTTCTTTTCTTTCTGACAGGAGTTTTCAGGTGAAAACTCACAAGGGTGATTAATTTAAAGCCTCCATTCCTCCGCGATACGAAAAACGGACAAAATTCATGGAAATCGGGGTTAGAAAATGGAAAATGAGATATCATGAAATATTAAAAAAATAACCTTAAAATCTGTGGAAAGTTCAAGAAAATGGTAATTATAATAAAATATTTGAAAAATAAACATGCCAAGTAACTATTTTAACTCTATCGCGACACTCAATGCGCTGCCATTGCCACAACACGTTCCGCGCATATCTGTTTATCGATGAAAGGTAAAGGTCTGGAAAATCATCTCCTTTGCATGCTCTATCTCGGTCGTTTCTACACGATAAAATACCCGGTTTCGATTGCAAACATCAATTCAGAGACTGTTTATTATGACGATTCTAGGTGGCCTGTTTTGATGCAAGACCCCTAACTTTCTATATTGTGTACCATGTTGTATGATATGGTAACGGTACATGTGCTTTGTGTAAAGTTTGTTCGTGTTCGATCGGAAAACCTCTGCATCTCGAGTCACTTTCTGGCTGTTTTTACCGTCAATATGTCCTCTATCAGAAAATAATTCATTTTCTGAATCAGAATCAGAAGATACTATAATTATGTCAACTCAAATTGTGGATGTTTTATGCCTGCCATTTGAGAAAACAGAAAAACATGGAAAATTGCATTTTTAGAACACAGAATTTCGGTTTTAGAACGCGGAAGAACGTAGGCTTTAGATTAATTGTTTTTAGCTAAAAAGTGCTTGCATTTTTGGGTCATATTTTTGAGTATCCCATACTTTTAAAGGGAAGGGAAGAGGTGGGTAGAAGTGGAGATAAATCTTTCTTTTATGTGGGTGGTGTTGTTGCATGGCGTATCTATATAGACTAGTTTCACTTACGTAATACTGTATCAAAAGCTAGGGGGCTTTGTTTCATACAGTTGAAATTTGAAATCCTACACATATGAAGTAATTGCTATAAGTGTGACAATTGATATTTGCAAATAAATGTGCAATATTGTATAAACCAAGTGGGTGTTCCTGTTACACATGGCTCAATCATCAGTTACTCTGAAAAGTTGGTTGAGCTAGGGTGGTGGTAATAAAGAGTAATCACAAACCAGCAGCATGTGAGTTGATAAGTAGAAACAATTGTATTGAAACTGTTAGCAATGAGTCATGCTACAGAAATAACATCCATGAACATGTTTTTCGTTTTCTCTATGCTCTCAATGTCAATGATACACTATTGAGTCTTGTGATATTGTAATTGCTTGCAATGTGTAGATGAGGTTATATGTGGAATGATCTTGTATGGATTCTGTGGTTTTCTGATAGATATCTTGTGTTTCTATTTCTGCATGTTTGATAGAATGTCTGGATATGTGACAAGTACAGATGAGACTTATTCATAAATCATTTGTTTGACAGTTTAAAACAATTTGAAAGACAAGACTGGCACAGATAGAGAATATACACATATTATGAGAAATGTGTGCCGCAACAGTTCAAAAGTTTAATAATAAGCACAAACATACACATTTTGCCCCGGTATTAGCATTTATACAGTATCCTCAACTGTTAATCAGGAAGTAATGTAAAACAGTCATACTCCCCCCCCCCCCCTTCAAAAATATATGTATTTTCTTCAGAAACGTTTTACACTTTCAGTGCAATAACCAAACATAATACGGAAGTTATATATGTAAAAAGAATTAAAAGTTTTAAAATTTAAATTTGGCCACTGTGCAAAATCAAAATGTGCTCAAGAAATGGCATTTTGGCAAACGGTATACTTTCAAGCAAACCATTTCTTTGAACTTCATGTATTTGTCTAAATATTGAACCCAGTGAAACAAGAGATAAGTAAAATGGTTGTTTAAACCATGAATTGTCCATCTTTGGGCTACTACTGAATGCTTTATCGTTTGCATGTCTGGAAAGGAAATTGGAAATAAGGCCATGAAAAGAAACTCTGATTATTACCTTATCAACCTGAATATTACCTTTTCAAATTTCTAGATTTGTTTTTTAAATTTTCCTATCTTTTGAAAATTTGGCAAATATTTGAAAAAATATGACATTTTTTTGAAAATATAACCAATATTTTCAATACATTTTACCTGAGATATTCCAAAAATCTGCAAAACTGGTTGTTGTGTGTGGTGCTTTTATGTTCTTGGCTGATCCAATATTCACCCCTGGTTATTGTCTGTCTCTCTATGCAGGTTGAATAAGGATGGCAAATCTAACAGTAGGCGAGCACTTGGTAGAGATACTACTCCAGAGGAGGATGCAGATGCTGAAGGTTTAACACAGCTAGTACCAGAGATACAGAGAACTGTGGAGATTGTCACAAGAGCTACTAGTAAACTCATTGCAGACAGTAAAGGTGAGGGTGTGAGAGAGATAGATGAGTGAGGTATTGGGTACATGGTCAAAGCAGAGAGTGTTGGACACCAATTTGAATTCCGACATACATTATACACTGGATTGCAGAACCAATGCATATCACTGTAATCTTCTGTGAATATCAAAGAAGATTTTAAAGACACCACCACAATGCATTGCGTTTTTGCGAAATGCCCCAATTCTGGGCTCCAATTTGTCTCGGTTCCCATAGACATTATGCACACAATCATGGCTTCATAGCGCATTCAGTGTTGAAGCTCTTAGGTTCTAGTTTACATCGATGAATAAATTAGTTATCACTGTTTTGGGCGGATTTTTTTTCTTCTTTTAATTTTCTTATACCAGCGGAAGCTCAAAGTTCAGCCAACAAGAAGTTGAAATCACACTAAGAGTCGCACATATATATTATAAACACTTAGTTTAATATTCAATGCCATTTAAACTGTTAAAAAAAATCTGAAAAAGAGAAAAAAAATTGGGAAAAAACAATGGGAAAAAAAGAAGAAAATCTGAAGAAAAAAAAGAAGGAAAAAAAATTGAAGCGGCCCTAAATCTGAAGAGCGGGCGGTCAAGGACAACATAACAACAACAAAATTTGGCCTTAGTTTTCTCTTTTGTTAACAGATAGATGTACCTATATATTAATTGCAGTCTGCCATCTTGTATGAATATGTTATTTTGAAAGTATGTGCAAATTTGTTTATTGTTGATTTTCTCTTATGTTTACAGATGAGATGGATCGTGAAGATTCTGATGGATCTGCTTCGGTGAGTTCTTCAACAAAACTTAGCATGGAGGAGCACTATGTCAATGTCATGAAGAAAATGCAGTTTGGTGAGTTTATATTGGAACTATAATACACCATGCAAATTGGGTATTGAATGTTCATCTATTATTAAAATTTAAAAATTACAACTTAACTACTTTCAAGGTGGACATCTTTGTGTGTGTAATGTTCCACGCGTTGCACATTTTGAACATTTTTACCTGTTTTATTTGTGCAATTTTGAGCTTCCTTACATGACCTACATACAAAATGAATATATTTGCGTGGTTGTTTTTTTTGCGATTGCTAATTTTTAGCGCGAAATTAAATGTAGCGTGAAAAGTTCCTCTTTCAAAATAGGCATTCAACAGCATTTTATGTCAAATGTCCACAAAGTGTTTAATATTAGTAATAGCTGGTTCAGTGAGAATGTTGAATATATAATAGAAAGGTTGTGTATTTTAATCGGACTTGAAGTTTTTGTACTTTGTTAACTTCAGCCATTTAAAGTAAAAATATGAAATTGATTTATTCTAGTCGTAGTCCACTAAGAGATCTGTGTATTTTGATTACACCTATATACCTGTTACTGCATCACAGATACTTTCCACATGATCACTGAGGACGATGACGGCAAAATCAATCTGGTCATCGCCCATCACTACGCATCCAATGTGAAATCAGCAGGCAACGTGACAGATGCTAAACGTGCACGACGTCTTGCTCAGGAAGCTGTCACTCTGTCCAATTCCCTGCCTTTGTCATACAGCTCTACTGTACTGGTCAGGTGCGATGAAGACAGGTTGGATGTTATGAAGGTCAGTGTTATTTGTTTGTAAAGCAAAATTCAATATTAATTTGTGTGTTCTTATTTACTAAAGGTTCTTGTTTAACCCTAACCGCACTGAATCTCACTAAATCTCACTGCCAGAAACTATCTCCGCGCACGTGGTGTTGGCATTGCCTTGATGACGTCAACCACTCCAGCTGGGAGTTTAGCTCAGTTGGTAGAGGGACAGACTGGGGTGCGGATGGTTCCGCGATCGAATCTCGGGGGGGGGGGGGGGTGCTGGGTGATTTTTCGGGTCAAAAAGATAGCACTTTTCCCCCCTCCCCCCGATACGCACGAAAAACATAGCTTTACTGGTTAGGGTTATTGAATGTCAATTTTTCGTGTTCAATAACCCTAACCGCACTGAATCTCACTAAATCTCACTGCCAGAAACTATCTCCGCACACGTGGTGCTGGCATTGCCTCGATGACGTCACCCACCCCAGGCATATGTCGGCGGGAATTCTTAGCCGGCATATGCGCTGGGAGTTTAGCTCAGACTGGGGTGCGGATGGTCCCGCGATTGAATCTCGGGGGGTGCTGGGTGATTTTTCGGGTCAAAAAGATAGCACTTTCCCCCCGTAGTCCATATGATCTTGCATCACAATACAGAGGGTGCTCTCTCAAAAATAACTATTCAGATCCTATATATACCTTTACCACTGGTGCTGTGCTTCTGTGTGATCACATTTTTTCACATAATGTTAAATTTAATCCAGTGATTCAAACAGAACTCGAGCAAAAATTCAACCAACCCCACTTATAATGTATGTATCTGTTTTTTCTCCAGGTGCTAATCACTGGTCCGTCAGACACACCATACGCCAATGGCTGCTTTGAGTTTGATGTCTATTTCCCAGCAGACTACCCGGTATCACCCATGTTGGTAAATCTAGAGACGACAGGACAACATAGTGTTAGGTTTAACCCAAATTTATACAATGATGGCAAGGTAGGTACAAATAGGCAACAGCATTTATAATAGGATATATATCATCTGAAAATATCTACTCAATCCAATTTAATGGATAAAGTGATTGCTACATGAACATAACTGTGTATTCTTTTGATGTATTACTAAAAAAAAAAATTTTTGTGAGGTTTTTATTTTCGCGAATTTCGCGAATCAATCCTCATCCGCGAAAATATAAACTCTCGAAAATTATTGACTTCCATTGACTTTTGTTTACAAATGTTGAAAATCGCGAAAATAAAAATAGCGAAATGCCTGTTATGACCAATTTCGTGAAAATATCTTATCGCGAAAATATTGACATTTACAGTAACTGAATATGTATAGTATATGAATATAACATTTCTAGGTTTGCTAAACCACCAATACAGTTGACTTCAAAATCCTTTTGATTACTTGTGTTGGTTGGCAAACCTCATTGGACATGTCCAAGGAAGGAACAATACTTATTACTTTGTCCAGTCCAACCCGTCTTGAGTGATTGGCCATAACTTTTGAGATTCAGGATATGTTTGTGTAATTTGAGTTGTATCCAAATATTTATGACAGTGACCCAAAGTTAAGGATAACACCAATTGCATATTTGAAACTGTTACATACCTCTGTTGTCTTTTTAAACCAGATATGCTTTTCCTTCTTTCTCTTGTTAGGTCTGTTTAAGTGTGCTGAATACCTGGCATGGAAGACCTGAAGAAAAGTGGAATGCACAGACATCTAGTTTTCTGCAAGTAAGTTGAACCATTTGTTAATCACAATGAAATTTACTCCTGCAGATAGCGAATAGACCATGCGGTTCACTAATTTTGTAATGCTTATCATTGATACTCGGCTATTGTTGTGGGTCAAAATCAACATGTCATGAAACTTTACAGGCTTTTGAATTATCTAATATCCAAGAATTGAATGGATATATCTTTAATTACCAGATGAGAACTAATATGGTTTATCTTTATACTGCAAATGTGTTTTTGAGGGTTTATTTTCCAAGGGTGTTATTTTACAAATTTTGCAAATAGATATCTTTTGCAGTCTGTATTCTGTGCACCAAATGAACAAAAAGCCATTTAGATATTGATTAATGGTCATACTATATTAACTGATTTATCTTCTCTTTGCAGGTGTTAGTCTCAATCCAGTCCCTTATCCTAGTATCAGAGCCTTACTTCAATGAACCTGGTTATGAGAGATCCAGAGGCACACCGTCTGGTACTCAGAGCTCTAGGGAATATGATGCCAATATCATGCAGGCGACAGTCAAATGGGCCATGTTAGAGATGCTACGTAATCCACCAGCTTGCTTCAAGGAGGTAGGTTGGATTAAATTACTTGTCACAGACTATCCAGAGAGAATAGTCTACAACTGCTGGATTGTTTAACACTGTCCTTTGTGACAAATGGGTATTTCAGTGAGAATTTTTCAATGCAAATCTCAAGTTGTTATTCAGAAGAGCGGTCTATAGGCATTCAGCAATTAAGTTCTGCCAACTACTGAACTGAACCTTCAATATTACTGTATGATAGGCCTAGTCTTTTTGTGTTTATCATACATACTGTTTAATAGATTAAAACAATGACTGCTATTATAGTTCAGTCAGTTCCAAATTGGCAAAACCTGTTTTGCGTATGCCAAAATCGCAATTACACGTTTGAATTACTTTTGCCTGCGGATAGATAAAAAACGGCAATTTGGAACTGATTGAACTATAATCTATAATTGCTCATTAATATCAGTATCATTAAACATTATGGAATAAGGATATTATATACCTGGTGTCATAAGGCGGCATTTTCGTATTAACATGGCTTGGGTGTTTAAAAAGCAAAAAGGTAAACAAGTATAAAACATTGAATAGTCCATTTAGAGTGAAATGTTGTACGCTCATTTTCAGATGAACAGGACCATCTTTCAACATTCCGTATCATAGAGTATTTAACTTGGCCTTCTTTCCAATACTGCTATCTGACTCAGTCATACAGAAAGGTGGTTTGTAGAACTTTACACAAACCTGGGTGGTACACATTAAAATTCAGTCCACTGTTTCATCATTCTACCTATCTTGTGATTGTTTATTTCAGGTGATTCAGACTCATTTCTACTTGAAGCGTGCTGAAGTGATGGCCCAATGTGAGGAATGGGTTAGCCAACTAGCTCAGCTGTGTAATGACAAGCGTGTTGGTAGAAGTGTGGCACATCACTGGGCTGCTCTCAAGGTAAGTGTAGATGACGGTTAGGGAGCAAATCAAAACTCGACCGCGCGGCAACCGCCGGTTCCGCCTGGTTGGACCGCATATCATTGTTTAGAACAATAGAAACCGGCTGCAACCGCACAGAACCCCACGGAACCGGCGGTTGCCGGGCGGTTGAGTTTTGATGTGCTCCCTTAACAAATTCTTGTGGTGCCACAATAGACCGAGTCTCCATGTCCATTAATGCCGCCATATTTAAATATGGCAGACCAAATCAAGGGGACTGCAGTTTCCGCACTTTGACCATTTGGGCACCTAAGATGGTGAAGAGAAGCCCAGGGTTTAACTAATTGTTTGAACATTTTGTTTTATTTTGTCCCAACAGAGACACACAGCACAGTTAAGAGAAGAGCTTGCTAAGCTGAAACCAACAAAAACTCTACAAGACGAATCCAACAAAACCGTCCAGGAGAAACCTTCTGCCTCAGCCCCAGCTTCTGCCTCAGCCCCAGCTGCTACCACAGCCAGTGTTTCAGCCACTAACCCAGCTCCAACTAGTACAGAACAAAGCCCCCAGGTACCTACCCCTATTATAGAACCTTTGCCTCCTGTTTCTGAAAATGGAATGTTCCATGTCAAAATGAGCACTGAACAACCATCAACTGCTTCTGGGTCTGACCCACTTGGTGCAGGGATGATCGGTAATATACCCAATCACAACAGCGAAGGGGACGACGATGCAGGGCTGTTTTGATGAGAGGTTTCTAAATTGCCAATTAAAACTTTAGTACTTAACTGCATTGCTAAGCATCCAAAATGTAGAACTTTTGTTATCAAGTTGATAGATGTGGGTTCTAATTTGGGAAGATTACGAATGTTTGAACAGTTCAATAAAATAAAGATGGTTTCTGCATACAGGAAGTGAATGGTTAAAAATGGTGTGTTTTGAGAGTCTAATATTTACGTAGGTGATGAAATGTAATTTCATAAATGTTGGACCAACACAATTTTTTAGTCTGTGAGGTTTGGAAACGTTATTTGTGTTGTGCAATTCATAAATAAATAAAAGCATGTTTATATATTTTGAATTTGATATGTTATAGCGGAAGAAAATTATGTTTTTATGTTTTTGCATTGAGGTCTTAAATATACTGACCTCTGTATGATATTATTGATTTCTGTGTAAAATAATATGTTAAGGAAAAAAGGGATAGGGCAATCTAAAGGCGGGGTAGTACTGAAAATTGATAAGAAATTGATTGAATGAATCAAACTAGACCTATCATTGTCTGGATGTAATGATGTATTCAAATATGTGCATGGTCTTACTGTCGTATGATTTATTTATTTTTTTAAATTTAAGTTGATATTTGTTTTTTACTTTGGATCTTTAAACAAAATGGACAATTGCACAGTGAATGCACTATACAGAGGGTTTAGCACATGCTTTAACCCCCTGGGGTCTACCGGCCGATTTGGCTTCAAAGCAGTATTTTGATTGGTTACTCATGACATTATATCATCTAATGAGCCAATCTGGGATGCTGTAAGAAAGTTACTAATGCTACAGCGAGTCAACATACAGAGAAATAGACGCACTATTTTGATTGGTTACTCAGAGGGTTATATCATGCAATGAACCAATCAGAGAGACTGTAAGACTAGTCCCCAGGGGGTTAATTGCAATTGCTGCTCTATATTATGAACGTTTTAGGACACCGTTTGAAAAATCTAACCAATGGCCATAATTAAATATAGAGATTCTTGGTACTTAACATTTGAGTGAATGCTGTAGCCTGCCATTTAATATATAGCAGCAATTGCATTTCAGCCCCTGGTACATGACTTGCAATATGGCTCCCCTTTGAGAGTTTGAAAGATTTTACAGGGAGACCTTAACACTTTTCATGCGGCTATTAGTTTTACCATATACAAAATAAATTTTTCAGAAACCGTTCCCAACTTCCAAAGTCTCTCTCAAGGATTACTGAATCAATACGAGGCATGTTTGTACTTATTTTAATGCATTTTACATGGTTATTCCAAATATTGTGATGAAATTCAATGATTTTGACATTTTTTGAAACATTCTGTTAATATTTGGAACTGTCGTCTGCAGACGCCTGCCGCGTGGAAAGTGTTAAAAATAGCAAATATAAAACACATGGCAGCTATGGGCCTTCTGGTACTGACTGAATCCATAATATCTTGATGCATCTATCTCCATCATAGGAGCTTTTTAGCAGGATATTATCAAAGATGAAAAGGAGATGGCAACACCAACTGTGTCATTATGTGTGTGATAGTAGAGTTATGTAAAGAAATGAGAAGGTAGTGATTGGTTAAAATTGACATTTTTGTTTTCCCTATGCACTATTGTATTTTTATTATGTTAAGTAATATGTTTGTAATGAAAGCTAATCCTGTGATATGTATGACACAGTGTGCCACAAAGTTATCACACACTTACATGTATGTACATGCCCAATATATGTTTGCTCCTGAGTTACAAGAATATAATGTGGATAGGATTTTTATGTGTCAACTTTGACACTAATATGTATATCCCCAATATGGGTTTGGTCTTGACTCTTGAGTTTAGAAATCAATGTGGCTATTATTTTTAAATTTGGTTGCCCGTAGTCATATCTTAAGTTACAATATGCTCATGGCGTTTCTCAAATGAGTCAATATTTCAATCAGAACATTTTGGAAAACTGGTGTAGGATCAATTGACAGTGCTGCTGTTTTCATAAAAATCAACTTAATGAGGGTTTTTTCTTTATTCTTATTTACTGAGATACTGAAAACATTTATTGAAATGGATTCTCATTTTATGAAGTAAATGGTAAAAAAGAATTCACTTCCTAATTTTCTGATTGAGTAATAAGAGAATCCCTAAATATGGTCCGGTTATGCCAAACCATTTTATTTACCTCATCACAATAATAGCATTTTCTGCTCCTGCACAAAATGGATAATAGCTGAAAATGTGCTTTGTATATGTATTTCGTGATGGTTGTTAATTTAAATCCATCTTTGCTGTGCTGAAAAAGGGCAATTTTAAAAGCCAATATGGTTCTAGTGCGACAACGTATGAAACCATAGATCCTCGAGGATCTATGATGAAACCCAAGGCTCAAGTTACCGGACCATCATGACAAGTAGTGAAGATGTACAGAAATTGGTAAAAAAAGCTGATGAACTTTGGTATAGTGTATGATCATAATTATGTTCTCCCATAGTTCATTATATGTTATTGAGATGGGTTAGATTACAAAGATATCTCCCACAGTACTTTGTGCATTTAACCCATATCAACATATATTTAAACATTTAAATATGTTTTAAACAGTTATTTGCAAATTTCAACTATCTGCCTGCAACTTCTATACCTAAGTAGTTGTATTTTATTTTATATTAGTGAAAGTAAGTGAGAGAGAAATGTGATAGCAATAGTATCAATCCCAAAGGCTTAGTTCAGTGTGTCGTGTCATACTGATCAGGCATATGCTAGGATGCAAATATACACATGCATATGCTAAAGGTGATTAAACTCGCTCCTTGTTATCAGCTATTTTGTTTGGTACTGTAATGTACAACGTCTTGTAGAATATGGATGGAGGACACCATCACCAAATATCGTAAATATATATTATATTTAGCCATTTGAAAATTAAGGTTTTTGAAAATGGCAACAAAAAAAGAGTAAAGATCTATATTAAAAATGTTTAAATAAACATCAACGACATTGTGTTAGTGTATTATCGAGTGAAATTTATAAGGCTATTATTGTTAGTGTTGTATGAATGCTACACAGTTTATAGGATTGTGAGTGATATTAATGGAGTACTATACAAGTATATTAGAGCGGTACAGAGAAGGGAAAGAACCAAACCATGAAGTCTTTTTCTAACGTTTATGTACATTGTATATAATGTTAACCGATAAAATATACAAATAAATATGTAAACAATGACTTTGGGGGAAACCCAAATGTTGTAAATAAGAAGGATGGCAAAAACAAATAAAAAAATGATGGGTTAAAATGATTGAATTCCATTGGTGATTATTTGTCTACACTAGGTACTGAAAGCCCTACAAGGGTCATTCAATCAGTTCTGGGCTTGAGAAGTGCAGATTTTAAAACAAATTGGCTTGGTTGCCATTGTCAAGGCATCCACTATTTGCAGTAATTGGTGACAATGGATGAGACCTGTGTCCATCACAAGAGATAAAAGAACAATTGAATTGGTGGAGACATCATCCACATTATAAGTCGCTGAAGAAAGCACATTTCTTGACGAAAGTCATTGTGTATATTGTGTTTCAATTTGTTTAACGGAACATGATATCATAACTACATCTGGTCTCTTTCTACCTTAGACTGAAAACTTATTGAATGACCGTCATTCATATTCATTGAATATTGGCACATGCATGATGTTCTTGCGTTCTGCCGATGTAGCGTGAAAATGTCCACTTTTAAACGTATGTTATCTGAAAGCGCCATGATTTCTATCACACACTATATACTTTAGATTTGGGAATACAGAAACCTCATTAATAAAAATAATATTTGAACATCACTTGGCAGGACTAATACATTTTTTTCTCATTTAAAACACTGGCCTAGTAAGTTTTGGTTCATATCAGTACCAGACTGCTATAACCTAAATACACACACATAAAGCATTCATAAATCATAAATAATAGATAGACTCGAACAAACTGGCGTGAATTAAATTAACAAAAACCTTAAAATTACAGTCTCGAACCCGGTCCTGACCGCATTCGCGTCGATCGGATTACCCTACAAATGAACGAGCGTTAATGTTATCAAGTCTTTTTTGAGAGTTTCAAGCGGCCGAAATACATGTAGTAAATACCGTTAAACTTCATCTATAAGCACCCATTGACTAATAGTTAATAAGCAGAGAATAGATAAAAAGGTATGATCGCCCTCTTTTGATCTAGAGAAATTAGCACGAATTTGTTTAGTGTATTCGATATTCAATAATATAAAGTTGTATTACTATCTAAATAATTTCATGGACAGACGAATTGCTCAGTTGGTAAAGCGCCCGGTAAAGCGTCAACTTCAGTATCACGAGGTTGGTGGATCAATTCTCAACTACACCTTTTGCAATTTCTTTTGAAATCCAAGTGATATAGAAATTAATGCAAACTTGAAGGTAAAATTATTACTCAATTATACTAGCTTTATTGTTATTTTTCAAAAAACAAGCGCATAATTAATTTGATTGTATAAAGTAATGATCTTAATAGTCCAACCTTTTTATAAGCTAAAACACATTTATACTACAAATTAACCACAGCAAAATGTATTCATTGGCTTATTTTAAATGTTTCACACAGTAATCTTAAACGTTTCCTTCATCATGATTTAAGGGCAAATTATGATGATGCATATTAGGTTGGTAGATCAAGTTAAGCAACAAAATGAAAGTAACTATGCAAACCACTATAATCCTGGTCTCACAGGATTATAATTGAATGGCTATTAAATCAATTTATTTTCAATAAGATAGAGGGCCGTCCATTTATACCGACCCATCAATCATACATGTAGTTATAAAACAGTATCTGACATAGCACTCCCGTTTAGATCAATTGGTAAAGCCAGCGCCAACAGTTTGGGCTAGGGCAATTGTGATCGCAGGTTCCAGATGGCAAATACCTGGTTCGAATCTCACTTCAAGACTTCTTCTTTTGGAAAGTTTATAAATATTTACGGTGTATATCAAATTCTTAACTTTGTTTTTACCATGAATAAATAGTGAATCTATCTTCGTCTTTAATGTGGGTTTTCCCTCTTTTTTTTCCTCTCTTTCTACTATATTTAATTTTAATTTTAATGCTATCACAATCGTTTATAAATAGTACAAACATTTAAATCAACCTCAACGACTTAGTATTTTTGTGAAGACATGCATGGATGGAGTACAATGAGACAATACGTTGATTATAATTCACTGCTTTTCAGTTCAGCTACTTATGGTATTTTGTTAAGTTGTGGTTTTTGTGAGTAGTTGGCCATTGTTGGTTCTAGATGACAATTCCTAATTGAGTTTATAGAGACACATACATGTACATGTACATGTATATGGTTCACAGTTGATCGATACAAGCATTAGCTTCATGAAACAAGCATGTAGCATGTCTATCGAATTTGGGGCAGAGGACTTCTTTGGTGATATAGACCATGAAGCTTCATGTATAGACACAGTTTCGTAATTCTAAAACTAATCCGTTATAAATCAATAACACGTGGCCACTATACTACCATTTACATGAATGTAATGCATGACCTTCAATACCACGTGAGCTGCTCAAACTATGACATGGTCATTAGGCGTGCAATTTAAAGGCAATCCGTCAAACGTGTGTATTATAGTTCCGAAAAACTTAAACAGACTTAAAAAGATGGATGGTGCCGTAAATAAGTCCTTCGCGTGATTTCTTTTATTATTTTCCACTCAGTTTTGTTTTATTTGTTTTGTGCTTTGTGTTTCTCCAAGAATAGGTATGGCACAAACGTGTAATATCGCGTTTCGAATCAATGAGAACAACAGGCAAACAGTCAAAACGTTATTGACTGGCCATGGCTTGCGTGTCCAGTTTGATTAAATTTTGTTTCATTTAAAAAATATATATATAAAAAACCAACGTAAAAGATAGATTCCTTGTTCATTCATGATAAAAATAAAACACTGTCAAGAATTTGAAAATTATGACCTTTCCAAAAGAAGAAGTCTTGAAGTGAGATTCGAACCAGGTATTGCCATCTGGAACCTGCGATCACAATTGCCCTAGCCCAAACTGTTGGCGCTGGCTTTACCAATTGATCTAAACGGGAGTGCTATGTCAGATACTGTTTTATAACTACATGTATGATTGATGGGTCGGTATAAATGGACGGCCCTCTATCTTATTGAAAATAAATTGATTTAATAGCCATTCAATTATAATCCTGTGAGACCAGGATTATAGTGGTTTGCATAGTTACTTTCATTTTGTTGCTTAACTTGATCTACCAACCTAATATGCATCATCATAATTTGCCCTTAAATCATGATGAAGGAAACGTTTAAGATTACTGTGTGAAACATTTAAAATAAGCCAATGAATACATTTTGCTGTGGTTAATTTGTAGTATAAATGTGTTTTAGCTTATAAAAAGGTTGGACTATTAAGATCATTACTTTATACAATCAAATTAATTATGCGCTTGTTTTTTGAAAAATAACAATAAAGCTAGTATAATTGAGTAATAATTTTACCTTCAAGTTTGCATTAATTTCTATATCACTTGGATTTCAAAAGAAATTGCAAAAGGTGTAGTTGAGAATTGATCCACCAACCTCGTGATACTGAAGTTGACGCTTTACCGGGCGCTTTACCAACTGAGCAATTCGTCTGTCCATGAAATTATTTAGATAGTAATACAACTTTATATTATTGAATATCGAATACACTAAACAAATTCGTGCTAATTTCTCTAGATCAAAAGAGGGCGCTCATACCTTTTTATCTATTCTCTGCTTATTAACTATTAGTCAATGGGTGCTTATAGATGAAGTTTAACGGTACTACATTTTAAAATAGCATACATTAATAGCATGATTATAGCAGAATCTATGACAAGCGAAACTCGCGTTGATCGTACAAATGATACAAGCGGAGTAAGTGAAATGAATGAAATAAATATAGCCTCGGACAAACTGATGTGAACTAAATTAATAAAGACCGTAAGGTCTTTGTTAATTTAATTCACATCATGATTTTGATTACATGTACATCTTTGTTTATGTAAAACCTTAACTTTTTATTTTAGTCCCAGGTAAAACAATGGACAGACGCAATCACATTTCATTTTTACACCTGCCTGATGGAGCAAGCAATGCAGACTGAAAAAATGCAAAATAGCCCTCCAGCATTAAAAATGTCCCCAATATTTCTCTTCTTTTAAAAATCCACATTTTCACTTAAAGTACAATATTCCGGAAACAAGGTGCCCTAATTCCTCACATCTTCCATCCAGGAGTATATAACAGAATAAATTCAACGGATTAGGTTATGGCATATTTCATTAAACTCATGGGAACTGTGGATTGACTTTGACATCATTGGTAAAGCCTTTAATGGGTGTGGATTGTAAGACGATTATGTACACGTATATTCACTGTTGATTTGAAACTCGCAAGGGAAAAATTGAAGCGGACAATCAGAACAAGATAAATAGGTTGATAGACGACCGTATTGAGGCATTACTTTATATTTTCAAGAAAATTGGGAGTAATTATGTTATACCCTTCACAGAGGTATTCATAGTGCATGATTTTAAGAACGACGCATACTACCGATGTTGGTGTGTAGGGTATAACAGAATTATGCCGAAAATTGAGTCTACCTTGAACTTAGCTGAAAAAAGATACCGTATTGCATACAGTTTCAAGAGACCTGGGCCCTATTTCAAAAAGATTAATTAAAGATTAAAGATTAAAGATTTTTCTTAAATGTTACTTACAAAACTTACAATTCATCCTTAATTAAGCTTCATGAAGTAGGACCCTTCATTTTCATGAAGATTAAATAATGCATTTTTTTCAACATTCTTATTCGTCAAGAAGAGTTAAACACCAAAGAAGAATAACTCATAAAGGCCTTGTATTTAACGAATCAAAGCAGTCTAATCCGACCTGTTTTGAAATGCTCTAATGGAAAGGTTGCACCATTGATCTGACCATGGTAATGATTTCATCGTATCATGTTTTAAACATGTTTTCATCACAAATGGAAATCCATTCATCAGCTGAGACATATTTGCTTTTCGTTGTGTAATATCCACATCAATTATTAAATTACACTCGAGATCCCAGATTTTCATATATGAAAACACACTCTGGTCCTTGCCAAACTACGAGGGTCATTCAATAAGTTCTACCTCCTCCTTCATAACATTTGTAATATAAATGTCAGCCTCATGACATTTGTCATAATTAGAGCTCTGAATCATAGCTACACATTTATATTAAATGATAATCGATATCTGTTTTACCTTTCATATGATGCGGTCAAATCCGGAGAGAGATTTTGGACAACGGAAACGGAAAATTACCTTAAAATAAATGCATGTTTTTCGGGGGGTTTTCCGTATTATATGGTTTGATATAATAGCATGATTTTAATACTGAAAATGGAAATCAATGAATGATATCTGATAAAAGTATAGTATTATCATGTTTGAATGAGATTGTAAGCAATATTTACTATTATAGGCTCGCAAATAGTGTAATATCAACACAAATGTATTGCTATGCCTTTGGCAGACTGGAATACTGATAATCAGTATAATGTTCGTTGTTACAACTCAAGCCACAGTGATGCCTCGACATTAAATCTTTAACATAATAGTCACTTTATTAGTTTTCATTATGTGCCACCTTCAGAATAGTTAATCATGTAGTAAGTGATAGAAAATTATCTCTTTGGGAGACTTGTAATTCCTCTATCTAGTTCGGTATATTGAAAATCACTTGGTTCTCATGAGAGTTAAATATGCCTTTTGCAGGGTGCTCTAGGGAAGGGGTAAACTTATGGTTGTCCCGACCTGGTTCCGGTTAATCAGAGGGCATAATCTTTCCAAAGAAATCAGTCACATTCAATGTTTATGGTCTGTTAAAGAGATATGTGACATTTTGAATGGTTACAATTGACCGATAGGTATGTTTTGCTTCTTACAATAGGCCAAATGAATAGCACTTTGGCGATTTTTTGCTGTTTTACATCCGTTTCCGTCACACAAAATGTAAGGTTGGTTTTCACTGCACCTTTAGAAAAGTACAACCAGTACTCAGATTAATTTAGAATGAATTTGTAGCTGAGGTTCAAAGCTACAATTGTGTGATATTTCATAAGACTGACTTATATAATAAGAAAGTTATGAGGTAGGAGGTAGAACTTATTGAATGACCCTCGTAAATTCAAATTCATGAAAAACGAGTCAATATTTGTATGTGTTTTTATACGTTTACTAGCGGCACGCCCGTCCTGCGGACGGGCTCTCCCGCTAGGGAGTAGGGCCTACCAGATAGACACCTACAAAAATAAAGTGTTGAAAATTTATAACGAAACACATAGGAATAGAACAATATTTAAAACATTTTTGTTTTAAATCAAAAGGCTTTGTAGCCTAATTCAAAAGTTTTTAAATTTCAATTTAAAAAAAAATTGAAAATTACCCCCCGCCCGCACACGCCCGTTGCATATTTCAACACCAAGGCCTAAACCTTAACCATCTCCCGTACCCCACCCGTCCCTTCCCCTCCCTGTCCCCTCCCGGCCAGCCCCCGTCCAGTGGCATATCCGTTACGCAATTTAGCATCACATTTTTTCATTAACCCCCTGTCTCCCAAACCACATTACATCATTACACACAACCCCCATTCGTCACCGCCCCCCCCCCCCTCCCCGTGGCATACCTCAAGCCCAAAGCCCAAAGTTCCCCGCCCGCAATTTATCTCAACGCCAAGGCCTAACCTTAACTATCTCCCGTAGCGCGGCGTACTTCTCCAATATTTGTCCGCCCGCGTGTCACATATACAGTATCAAATCCCACATCTGACACCATCGTTACGCAATTTAATAATACATTTCTTTATTAACCCCATCCCAAACTACATAACCATAGCATAACCTAGGCCCTAAAGGGACCATTACACACAACCCCTAACCGCCCCGCCCCGTGGCTTATGCAACCCCAAGGCCTAAACCGAAACCAACTCCCGTGGCGCAGCGTATTTCTCCAATATTTGCCCGCCCGCGTGTGTAGGGGTGCGTGGGTGTAGTGCGTGTGCGCGTTTATTTTGCATGTCGCACTGCTGCGCGCTATGTGTAACGCGCGCCGACTGCATGGTTACAGTGTACGCAGAGAAAAACAAACATGGCCCGTAGAAATTAGTCTCAAAAGCCGGGCTGAAAAGCCTTGGACATCATTTTGCTCATATCTCGGTCAATTCTGTACGGTTTTCGGCCATTTATAGCTTATAACCCGTGTCCGGTCTTTATTTAGTATCAGTGAAATATTCACGGCTTTAAAATGCAAAATGAGAAAGCCTTTTCAGGATACACACATACATACATACATACACACATACATACATACATACATACATACAACATACGGTGAATTATAGTAAGACTAGCGGGACGCCCGTCCTACGGACGGGCTCTCCCGCTAGGGAGTAGGGCCTACCAGATAGAACACCTACAGGCTACAAATGAAATAACACAAAATGTTGGAAAATCTATAACGAAACACATAGGAATAGAACAATATTTAAAATATTTTTGTTTTAATTCAAAGACCCCCCGCCCGCCCACTCCCCGTGGCATATTTTAACTCCAAGGCCTAAACCTTAACCATCTCCCGTACCCCAACCGTCACCATCCCGCCCCAAACGCCCCCGCACGCCCCCGCCCGCCCCGTGGCATATCCGTTACGCAATTTAGCATCACATTTCTTCATTAACCCCATGCCTCCCAAACCACATTACATCATTACACACAACCACCATTCGTCACCGCCCCCGCCCGCCCCGTGGCATATCTCAACCCCAAAGGCCTAAAGTTCCCCGCCCCGTGGCTTATCTCAACGCCAAGGCCTCACTTTAACCATCTCCCGTAGCGCGGCGTATTTCTCCAATATTTGTCCACCCGCGTGTCACATACAGTATCAAATCCCACACCATGTTATGTAATTTAGATTCACCATATCATGTTTTGTTTTACCAGAAACCACATTATTTCGTTACCTTATGACCCGCTGCCGCCCCCCCCCCCCCCACGCCCGCCCACCCAACCGTCCCCGCCCGCTCCCGTCTCCGCCCCCGCCCCGTGGCGTATCTCAACCCCAAGGCCTAAACCATAACCAACCCCGTGTGACGCAGCGTATTTCTCCAAGTGCCCGCCCGCGTGTGTAGGGGTGCGCAGAGGCTGCTCACGACGCTTAAAAATTGAAGCCAAAGAACGAAAAGTCGAACCATGACAACAACAAATACGCACTTCCCGAAAAACGTCGCTCTACGCGCGTGTTGAGTGCGTCACCTTTTCTTGTAGCGTCCCTGCGTGTTGATCTGAAACAAACGCAAGCGTTTCACGAATGCCGCCAACGCATTTTATGGTCCTTTCGTGCTGTTGTAGATCTAACGCCACTAAAATCGGTTCGTGTTTGGTTACAAATTTGGTAAGTTGATACACAAAATGTGCTTTGTTTGTGGCTTTTCTATTACACAGTAAAAAGGTAAATGTTTAGGCCAAACGAAACTCTGAATATTTTTTGCTCTAAGAATTCAAATTTTAATTGAATACTTTGATGAATCATGTCTATTTAACAGAAGAAAAACATGGACCTACATTAGTGCTAAATACGATCGTTTATATAATTATAATGTAGGCCGCGCTAAATCACAGATGGGTCATTGCACAAATCACTCGTAGGCCTATATGTAACAGTTAGGCCTAATGTTTACTTTTCTTTAAGTGCTTTAAAATAAACAATAAATAAATCTATTCACATGAAGGTTATTTTAACACGTTCCAGTGGCGTATCCAGGGGAGGCCCAGCAGGCCATGCCGCGCCCCCCCCCCCCCCCCCCCCCCCCCCCATTGACAAAAGAGTAAAACAAGGAGGAAGAGGAGAAGAAGGAGGAAGAGGAAAGGGGAAGAGGAAAGGGGAAGAAAAGGGTAGGATCATAGGTGGGGCAAATGGGAGGGGGGGGGAGTACGGGGTCACGTACGTCCCATAATTTTCATTTGAGGACGTTAAAAACATACTGGACCTTTAACAATAACAATTTGTGCACGCTTTGCATGTATTAGTTTCAATGTTTCATTATTCAAGCTTAACAAGATGGCTTCAGGAACGTTTTTCTGCAAGGACCATTTTTTGTTCCTAACTGTTATCAGGTTGTGGTCATTGATGGTGAAGTTGAACATTTGATTGACGGAATAAAGCGGAGATATACACCCATGACATGATGAGACTGGTTGTATACAGTGTCTGGCCAAATGTTGTTTACGGATAATAAATGCGTGGAACAAAGGACGGTATTGGCCATAGTGTTTACTCATCAATGACCAAGTAATCTGGTGATGACATGAAACTTGAGGACTGTGTGAAGACGAATAAACACTGTGGCATGTTTTGGTTCCATAAGGGGAATCCTCTCCCTTCAAATTGTAATGATTGCGCTCCCGTTAATTGTGCCACGGACGCGGGTGTGTCTGCGGGCTAATCATACGCACTCAACGCACAAGCTGCGCCAGAAGAATTGACCGTCGTCATGGGTGATTGACTGTCGTCATGGGAGATTGACCGTCGTCAGGGGAGATTGACATGTCGTCAGGGAACACGCGGCTTCAGTGCGCTGTGTGTGTTGGCATGCGGAATGAGCAGTCTCTAAGTAATTAGTCTATGGGGGTGCGTGCGTGTGCGCGTTTATTTTGCATGGCGCACTGCGACGCGTTATGTGTAACGCGCGCCGACTGCATGGTTACAGTGTACGCAGAGAAAAACAAACATGACCCGTAGAAATTAGTCTCAAAAGCCGGGCTGAAAAGGCCTAAATTGGACATCATTTTGCTCATATCTCGGTCAATTCTGTGCGGTTTTCGGCCATTTATAGCTTATAACCTGTCTCAAGACATCATCTATTATCAGTGCAATATTCACGGCTTTAAGACGCAAAATGAGAAAGCCTTTTCAGGATACACACATATATTCATCTTTTATTGTATCAAACCACGTCATTACATAATAATATAACATGCGGATAATATTGAAACAATAGTATACTTAAATGGAAACAAATTAAAGCAAATAGAGACACAAAGATATCATAAGACCAGATCAAAATCAAAATAGAGTTCTAGTGAGGCAATTGCTAGATAATGCAAGTTGCTAGAGCAGCCTAAAGCCGAAATATCTTTCTCGTGCGCATTTTCCAAATAATATTGGAGCCGATCATCGCGCTAATGCTAAGATACCTTGCAATCGTCTTACTTTTCCTCGTTGAAAATCCCAAAAGTTTGAATCCCGTAGTGACCCTTTTGTGTATACATCCCAAACTGCCAATAACAATAATAATGGTTTTACATGAGTAGGTGGTGTCTAAAGAGATTAGTTCATTAAGCGGTTGGTAGTAATTGAATTTAGTTTTGTAACAGGTATCAACAAACGCATCAAATGGCACAGCAATTTCAATGATAAAAGCTTTCATGGTCTGCTTGTCATAAATGAGGATATCTGGTTTACGGTGTTGTATGATATTGAAATCTGTTCTGCTATCAAATAGGTCACCGGTGATGATCTTGTTGTTCACAACTTCAGCCTGTGGGTGTTTCTTTTTGATTTCCTCATAAATATGGTTAACTATTCTGTCATGCCTAGCACTGTAGATGTTTTTATATTGCATACAACCATTCATAATATGAGATACGGTATCGGATGGGTTATTGCATATTTTGCACGATTTTGAGTATTTGTTCGGGTAGTATTTGTGAAGAAGAGAATTACATTCTAATAGTTGCATACGTGATTTAAAAGTGAATTGGACCAGTGTATCATTAATTGCTAGATTACTCTGATAGCTGGCAGATAAATGATGATCGATATTATTCGTTTTAAAAATCCGTCCCTGAGACTCAAGAGTCTGCAGTCTGTGAACTCGTCTGTTTATGTGGGATTGTTTAAGGTGGTTGCATAGGGCAGTATGTGAACTAAATACGAGATCAATATCATTGTCTTCTTTAGCGACAATCGCATAAACGTCATTGTAATATTCTAGCGTTAAGCCTTCGTGAATGCATAGCTCGTTTAATTCGACCCAAATTGACTTGGGCCAATTTACCTTGCTCACTTTGATGACTCTGCCATTCGCATCCACCTTAAACTTACCAAACAGCATATCTTCATCATTTGATTGATTGCTAGCTTTTCTTTTAGACATATGAAGTTCAAACGATGCCCTTGCACTGAATTTGGTTTGTGCGTCATCAGAATTTAGGCACTGAAGCAAAAAGGAGATCTTTTTGGCCACATGGTTGTCGGTTGTAAAACTCCTAAGCCACCCTTAGTCCGAGGAATGAATACTATGTCCCTGTTGGAAGATTTGTTAAGATTTAACCACCCACGAATGTATTCAACAATGCTGTTCTCCATGTCCAAGAGCCTTTTCAAAGGAAACGTGATATTGCAAAAATAGAAGCCCAATTTGGAGATAGCCATGTCATTTATAGCTTGAATTTTGGCAACTATAGGTAAAGAACATTCACTGATCTTTTTCAAGGTGTCACTAAATTCCTTAATGATTGAATTTAGTTGGGAATCAGAAGCTTTGTCGTCAAGGCTAATATCGTAACCCAAGTAGGTATATTTACCGTTTTTACCTAATTTTGGTATTAGCTGGCCCTGGATATTGATCTGTAAATCAGACGTTTTATCACGTTTACTCCAATTGTTACCGGTACGTTGCCCATGGAGGATAGCACATTTTTTATGTTTAATACTCATACCCGTGCATTCTACAAATGTACCAGTCTTGTCACACATATCTATGAGAATATTCTCTTGTGTACTACAAATTGATATATCATCTACATAACCTTGTGTCGGATTGGGAACAACAGGCACATGGTTGTTATCTATCATCCACCTAAACCATATGTCGATTGCCTGTTCAAAAACAATCACTGAATGTGGGCACCCTTGAATTATCCCCCTCTGTCTATGGATAAAATCTGTAAACCCCGAGCTTGATTCAACAGGAAAGTTGTAAAGGAAACCCTTTCTGTAACATTGAAATATTACAGAATATAACGTAAAGATACTATAACATAAATAATTATTGTAATTATTTATAGATAAAGACAAAAGAACAATACCCGTATCCAGTCTCACCAACTTCAGACATTACTTAAGGGGGTGTGGACTCTCAGGTACAGCCTCCGTAAAACTGCCGTAACTTCTTCAATATTCATTTAATCTTTATAAACGTATACAGATTTTTGCACGAAAGGGTTCAATTAATCCAACCATGATAATGAAATTGACCATTTTGGGGAAAATGATAAAAAACACGTTTTTTGACCCATTTTAGGTTTGGAAAAGATAACTCAAAATATATTTTGTTAAATTTTGTCATACTAGTTTTATGATATTCTGATAACATTCGCCAGGAGTTTTTTTTTTAAATTTTTGATATCTCATTTATTTTTTAAGTTATAGACCAAAAAGTGCCCAAAAATGTGGCGGTAAGCAATCACATTTTTTGGCACTTTTTGGTCTGTAACTCAAAAAATAAATAAGATTGTTAAAAAAAAATGGAATTCAGAAGAACCCAAATATTAAAATGGACTTTCGAAGTACTTTGACGAGCTAAGGAGCTTTGAATCACTTAAGTTTTAGTCCGAAGAATCCCAAAATGTCATACATATACACTGTGTCTATCAACCACTAGCCTATTATTATGGGATTATATCAAACTGTATTGCAACTGTCAATTGTCCCGTTATCTTGGAATTCTTGAACAGACTTCTTCTCTTCGTTAACATCTTCACCCTGTGCACTGCTAGCATCTTCAGTAGAGTCCTCCAGTAATTGTTTCATCTCTTCAACATAAGTCAATACAAATTGCCGAATATCTCGTTTGCGTGACTCCAACACGCAGACTATTTCCGATCTACTTCTGCCCAGTATATTGGCGACGGCGGGAATGGCTCCACTTAGAGCGACAGTCGATAAAAAGTTGAGTGTGGAGAAGAAAGTCTTATTGGCTCCGATATCTTTAACCACTTGGTAACCGCATATGCTGACGATGATGATGGGTAGTATCTGACGTAACATCACCTTGACGATGGTTTTACGATACGGTTTGTAGTTTTCGACAACTTTTAAGAAAAGTTCCGTTTCTATCATGGGTACTTGTCTATCTGTATATTGCACAATCTCGTAATCCTGTTGCTGGAATCTAACTGGATCTGTCACCATACTACTAGCGACTATCTTGCATTCAGAGTCAATGACACCAACTCTTCCATTATGTCCCGACATAGGTGATTCTGAATGCTGAGCATCAGTTGTCTGATGAAGATTTGATGTCACACTTTCAGGATCTTGCTTTTGACCAGTTTGTTGTCTGCTTTTACAAATGTCTTCTGCGGCATTGACTGTCTGGAGGAACAGCTCATAATATTGATCGTAAAGCACAGTTAGCGCTGTTAAAATGAAAAATAAATCCAAAAGAACTATGATGAACAACAGACCTAAATTGTCAGCGTTGGTTACGATTCCGGTGTAGGTGTAGGCGAAGATCTGGGCAATATAGATAAACACGGTGATGATTTTGATGGTGAAAAAGTAAAATGTGAGCAAGACGAAAAGAACAATAATTGCTCCAAATATGTCATTTCTTAAGCACCAAATTGCGGTTTTTCCTATCAGTAAGCCGCAGTATGCTAGGGGCAATGCACGAAGTATAAGACATGGTACATTTAGGAGTAACCACCAAGAACAAATTGCTGACATCCAAGCGGTTGGATCCAAAATGGTATCCAAATTCTTCTTGATATTTTTGTAGAGAACTTGAATGTCAGTGTCACATTCATCTCCGGGACATACATGTTCAGTCACGTGACATGGACACACACTAATGGATATGTTGTTCCTGAATGTCTTCCGAAAGAGTCCACGATCGTTGTCGGTGTTATATAGTACAACATATAGTATAGATGGTATCAGACAGCACATAATATCTGATAATACATACATGTAATCCCGACTCACGTGTAACAATCCTGTCCGGTCTAGTGCTTCTTTGTGGGTCCAAAAGCGTTCAGGATCTAGTAGCAAAGAACATAAGACTGGAATATACTGGATGCTGAACAAAATCACTATAGCAGCAAGAGCTCTAAATGTTGTCACAACGCTAGAGTTATTCTTTGGTTGCCACAGGAGTACGGTGTATTTTACACCAACTGGAAGAGGTCTAGTGTTAAGGGAAATCCAAGACTTTCCATCGATGTCTTTTGGCGGGTGCTTCCATATGAAACAGGACATCAGGAACACCGGAAAGAAGAGCGCAACCAATACTCCGATCAGGTACAAAACTGTTAACCAAGCCGTGGTTATCTTGTCCCGGTAAATGATGTGTCCAACTTCTCTTGTGTCTTTCACAATCTTCCAACAGTCGTAAGTTGTACTTAGCTGTCGTAAGATGTGGGCATCTAATAGCAGCTTGTAAAAAGCGTTCGGGTTTGGATTCACACGCTCTAAGCAAACTTTGAACACAGTATCACCTGGTTCTGCTGTATTGCTATCTTGGTTTACCGCGGGTACGGTGCCTTCGATAAGTTGAGCAATGGATTTAGCTAGTATGTTCAGCTTTACCTCATCGGTAGAATTCCAAAAACAGTTGGTATTTATACTGGAAGATGTGTCATTACGGAAGGGTAGAATGATATCAACCGGGGCTGTCATCACTCCTAAACTTAACGTTGTTAATGACAGAATTTTGAAGTCGAAAGAACATGTCAACAGCTTTGTACCTTTACCTTCTCTCGCCCATATCCAGGTCCTCGGATCCACCACATCTTCGCTGCTTTTGCTCTTCAACAGGGCTCTTATGGTGTCACTAAAATCAACTTCGGTGAAATTTGAGTCGTCATAAAGAAAGTTCAGTTTCAGATATATAAGAGAAGTGCTATTACTGGTTCGATCTTTCAAAAGTTTCATCGTAGCATGTGTTGTTGTAAGTCCACAGTCCCAATACTGTGAATCTACGAGGGACACCGATGAGGTGGTTGTTTCTGTGTAGTTGGTACCTAGAGCAGGTGATGGTGTTAAATTGGTCTGCGGTTCAGTCACATTGTCTTGAGCACTGGTTGAGTACAAAAGTAGCATTGGCATAAGCAGCATAGGGTAGCTGGAGACGCTAATTGAGCCAAACATGATGACGATATTATATGATGACTGCTCTTTTTTGTCTAAGTGCAAAATTCGCCTTTAAATCACGAGACGCCACTGCACCGCAGCTTAGATATCAAGGTCTAGTTCAGTTCACGGTCTGTTATGTTATGAACAGTTTGTTATTCGATCCGCTAACTCTTTCACAACTTCTTGTGAACAGCGGGAGAAACCTATTCATAGCGATCAGTGACCCCAAAATGATAACCTCCTGAAAATAGCAACGACCCGAAGGCGTAACAAACAAGTAAATGCGGTGGTATTGGGTTAAGACTGGAGAGTGATAAAAGTAAAGTAACAGAGAATGGATTTTATTCATGATAAACTTACCACTGAATATTTAGAGTTATTAAATACAAACAATAATTAACTGATGCAAATAGCAAATAACAACTGTAAAACCAGTAGTATTTCACAGGTCAAAGTTATATCCGATGGATCAAACTACGGATGTCTCAGTGCAAAAGAAAAAACCCGATTCATTATATATAGACTAACAATTACATATACCTTAAAACGCATAAAATCATATCTTGTATAGGAAATTTTCAACTTGAAACTTCAAAAAGCAGGGATTTAGACCATTTACCTGATGTTAAACGATTATGTTATTGTCAATGTATATCGCTTTTAGTTTTGAGTTTTGAGTCTTATACATAATCCTATCAATGCAGCTATTAGCAATCCCAGTGGAATTGGAACATTGATATTGACAATGGTTTTACATACAGCATACATAGGCATACTTAGTTGTACGTACATCCTAAATTCAAATCAACGTAAGTAATCCCAGTGGTCTTTGTATATGGACATGAAATTGAAAATCATAGTTTTACATTAACCCATCAACGTAAGCAATCCCAGTGGTTTTTGCATAGACATGAAATTGAAGAAAAAATCATAGTTTTACATTATATTCTTAATTCAAATCAATAAGTAATCCATCCTAGTGGTAATGATAGAGAAAAAAAAATCCTAGTATCATACTTATTTCAATGTAAAGACTCTCAGTAGACTTCGTATTATGGACATGGATATTGAAAAAATAATCCTAGATTTACGTACTTATTTCAAATCAACGTGAACAAGTCCAGTGGTTTTTATATGGATTTTGAATCATAGTTTTGCATAATACCTATTTCAAAAGAAGATTTTATTACTTAACATAAATATCATAAATGTTTATTTGAGATTATTTGCAATATTCTACTGAGCTGGACTTATACAATGAATACGCTGCACCACAATATAATCTACAATTCAATTGTTGGTCTATTAAACATTGCAGATCTAATACACCGTCATACAAATTAATGTCAAATGTATCCACAATTGAATTGCTTAATTTTCGGCTTTAAAGAGAGAGAGATAGTAGTGTGATCAATACAAACTATGATCCTTTATCTTTCAAACAATACTGTTTTGGATTTCTAAGTGTGAACTATGACGTCATAGCATTAGCTTAAAGTAAGCACACTTTGGACACTGCTAAATCAGTTATTTGGCGGAAAATTTGAATTATTTGTGTGAAAAACAAAGAAGATTGCTAACATGACACCAGAAGCAGATAAATCCCGTTCTTTGTGCGTATAATTATAAAACCTAACTTTAATCCCCGTGTAAATTGAAATATGTAGTATAAGAGCGAAAAGAGGAGAAGAAGATAATAAAAGTATACAAATATTAGTACAAATAGCCCCTTTTCATTGGAAAATGCCCAGTCAGTGAATCACTCATTTTGCGGAAAATCAAAACATCTAGATATAAACCAGTCAGTGTGGATGATTTATTAGGATTGTTAACTAATTATCTGAACTTATTCATATGAAACCTACAAAAAATGTGCACATGTGTAGACGGCAGATATTATTAAATCATCTTTATTCAGTCAAATAACCACATAAAAATAAAGAAGAGAACATTAAAAACCAATACAACTGGGGCCTATACTGACCACCAGGCAAGGTGTTACATAAAGTACTATTGCACAATGATCGATATAAAAATCACATATAACATTAAAAAGGGAGGTGAGTCGGTCGTGACAGACCTGCTGCCATGAGGACCTATATATACAATTGGTAACGTTCCAATCCCGTTCGTGCCTTGATTGGAAAATGGAAAAAGAAGACATCAGACTCTTTTTCGAGATGTTGTTTTTGAGAGCTGTGTATTTAACGTTGCACTTTAGGGTTCGTAGGAGACCTCTCAGACGTGTCTTATTTGATTTTGTTATGAGGCCCCTTGATCCTATTTCAAAGGGGATCAAGGAGCACTTGTAGCCTGCGTCCGAGATATCTCCTACCAGGGCAGCATATCTGTCAGTCTTGAGTTTATTAGCTTTATCAACATTTGTTTCAAACGGCACTGTGAGTTCAAATAAAATAATCCTTTTTTGAGCAGGGAATGTTAGAACAATATCAGGTTTTTGAGCTGTTGGTATGATGTCAGGAGGAACTGTCCCCCCTCCGGTGAGGTACCCTTCTATATCAGCGTTGATCAAGACGCCCTTGTCTTTAAAAGTCACACTATCTTCGAAAGCGGAGATCAGAATGCGGATGATATTGTTGTGCCGCCAGAGGTAGCGATCAAGCATCTGATTACAATTGTTGAGGATGTGGAGAAGAGTACCTTTTTTGGAACAGAGGGGGCAGTTACTACTTAGACGTTTCCCCCATTTGCAAAGGTTTGCAAATGTGGGGAGACTGTCAATTGCAGCATTAATTGCAAACTTAAGAACGCCTTCAGGAAGACCATACATAATAGATTTCCACGTAAGATTATTTTCAGTTTCAAAGAGTAATTTTGCCGGTCCCCCTGAGTGATGAGTGGTTCAACTACCGACTTCCAATAAGCATTGGAATCTTTTTTCAAAGTTGCTTTGACCTTGTTTTTTGTATTTTTCCAGACCGGTGGCTGGTCGGAATCTATGGAATTACAGTGGACTTGGTCCGCGAGAGCGATAGTGGAATATTTATTGCTCCAAGTCGATTCTCTTTGGAGTTTTAAGTCCAGTGCTTTGTTGGTAGTTGAATCACCAAGACATCGGGTTCTACTGTACGATAAGCAGTGAGAAACATAATATATATCAGAAACACGTGGGATATCAAGTCCACCATTCATATGCACCAGGGCTATGTTAGCACCATATTTGGGCGTGCCCAGCCATTTCTTAATAAATTGGTCACTTTTTCTATCAAGAAGGGATAAATTGGTCTTAGTAAGTTCATGAACTGTAAGACAGAAACGCATAGATGGTAGGCAGTATCTACTGTACATCGCAACTGGACCAAACTGAACTGGACCAAAAACGGCTAAAACATGAAATTTACCAGCTTACTGTGCCTTCAAAATCTAATGAGAAACATTGAAAGTGCTTAAATCAATGTGCTTAATTATTTTGATAAAAATAATTTGAAGATATGTACATCGATTTATCAATCATATATCATGTACATGTATATGGCTTCCACAACCTCTCTTATTACTGCTATCATTAGAGCTACATGTACTAGATGTGTATTGTTAATCGTCACCATCGGGTCATATAATTTCAACGGTTTGAGAAAATGTAATGATCAGCTCCTTTTGAAATCCCCACTATTATTGCTTTACATCCCACAACAATTTTACTTAATTATAATCCCTTCATTGTTCTTTATCCTTTGTTGTTTTCCATGGTTTTACATGACCTATTACATGTCATACCCCCCACCCCCCATCCCAGATCCCTATAGTGATTATCAAGTGAGATGATTGACTTCAACAATGCACAATGTTTAAATGTTTTTAATTATAGTGTAGTTCACTTTTACCAGTTCTAACTTTTAAACAACGATATGGATGACGTTCACCCCATAATTCCATCTTGAAGTTTGATGTATGGCACAATATCCAAAGCAATAGAGAGTATGCAATGCTACGTCACTATGTCCTCATTTGAACTGTGCTTCCAAGATGGATGCCACGGAACAATATGATTTGGTCAGTTCAGATCACTTGGAGTGGGAAATTTAATTGTCAATCCGAATACGTGACTAGCCCGACCTCCATAATGGCTGCCCGACAATGGTGTTATACCGTTCCGGTTGGTTCATTGCATACCCTCTATTGTACCATGAAATATTTAAAAGGAAGTTATAGGCCTACCAGTTTCTAAACCTACATTGCGTTTATTTGACCACCCTACCCTTTCTGTAGAAGAAATGCTTGAATACTTCCGGATTTGCATATCCTGCATGCAATACATCCATGTAATGATAATGTATACAGAAATCATTTTGCTGTGATAATATTATCCGAGAGGTATAGGGTCGTTGATTGTGTGACTAATATACAACATAAGGAAGTAGGTAAGTAATTGTTCATTGTTTTAGTCTTGCCATCATACTCATGAGCCCAAACAATGATTTACCCATCTTAAGGCGTAAAACTTAACAACAACCATGTGGTACGGGCAATCAGACCTCTCAGGTCGGGTTGGTTGAGACGAATAGCAAGGAAAGTGTTTTAACTTTGGTCCAAAATCCTATCGCACTATAAACCCCGAACAACACACAGGGGTAGCTGCACACATCCAAGGTAACTACAGTAAGTTCAAGCATAGGCCTAGCCGCCTAAGTCCATGGTTCAAGTTAAGATAGAAAATAATAATTAAAAAAGGACGATATGATGTAGTGTGTAATTCTCAACATGGCAATAGATGAACAGCACCATGTACCCTCGCATCCCGGGCATCCACCCCTCTGCAATGATGCACTTTATTCCGTCAAAGGCTTGTATGCATAAATAAGCCATTTAATACAGCACATGGAACTCTTTCCCTGGGCATTGTAATCATTATTTCCATCAAGTGATTCACTGAAGTGTTCAAATGATAAACTCTTAATTCATTCATCACGTTCATACTGATCTATAATGTACTTCGTTCATACTGAGTTTTTTTCATCCTGGCTTGGTTTGTATTGTAGGCAACTAGCTCATGCACGGTATACCGTATACTACCATAAATTGTATACCGTATGTGTTTTGCAGTAACTGACTAATAAAATGATGAAATAAAGATGAAATAATATAGATCATATACTCATGTTTACTTACATTCATAGGCCTTGGTATCACAATGGATGTAATCACACAGCGTAAAGATATCAACAGCGGAAAGATATACAGGGTGTCCCAAATTAGCAAATTAGGGACCACCATGTTAAGTGTTATAATTCTTTATCGATAGTTATTCTATAAACTTAAGAAATGTCTGGAATTGAGCGATTTTTTGATCATACGACATTATTGAATGAGGATTTTAAACTTGTTATAAGACAAAATATATATAAATAGGTATCATTTGGGCAGTTAGTTATAGTTCCACTGGATTGGTTGTTGCATATTGAATATTGCAACAATATACACGTTATTCAGTTGTTTGTATTGCTCTTGGGTCCCTACCTCATAGCCATATCATTTCCATCACTGGCAAGATTGGTCGACAACAACATCTGTGAACCATCAGTAGGGTGGTGCTGAACATCCCACCATGGTCAAATCTCCATCAATGACTGGCATGTTCAAACTCCGCTTAGCTGCTCAGGGCCGATCACCCGTCCCAGCGTCCAGAGCGGAGCAAACAATATCTGGAGAACACTATGATTACAAAGGTAGTCCATTACCTTGGGCGGAAGAGAGGAGCAACCTCCAACGGCAAAAGGGCGCAACAATTATAAATATTATAAATGTTACCGGCCAATGGACTCAACAGGCAGTCTGGTTGTCTGAACAACTGGAATTTAAGATTGGAGTCTGGATCTCCAGAGTTAAGGGCGGAGAAGTTGTGAACTAGTTGAATCAGCTTAACGGTCACCAGAAAACCTGTGCTGTTCCACAGCACAAACTCCACTAGGCGTGGCGCACCAATGGAGTAAATCAGCCAAGAAAGAATAATGGAAGCAAATTATAGCACCAGGGTTAAAGCCCCTGCAACAACTTCCTCTGACAGGTCTGATCCGCAAGACGGAACATATGACGCGTCTGCCTTAAACCCTTCAGGGAGGGCAGGAGCTGAGAACAGACATGGACGAGGGAGAACTATTTCGAAATTCATGAGATGCAAAAAGTCAGTTAGTTTCGCGTCTTTCAACACCAGGACACTGAGACAACCGCACAACATGGGTGAATTGACGGAAGCAGCCAGCAAATTCAAAATCGATGTGATTTGCGTGCAAGAACACCGAATGGTACACGATGCTGACATAGATTATACAAAGGTATCTGAAAAGTACACCTTGGTAACATCCTCAGCAACAAGGAATAAAAGTGGAGCTGCTACTGGTGGGATAGGATTACTGATGAGCCACTACACCATGAAATGTCTTACTGAGGTCAAGAAACACTCTGATAGGATCATTACTGCCTCCTTCACAGGGAATCCAGCCACAACCATCATGTGCTGCTACAGCCCTACAAACTGCTCCAAAGAAGAGGATGTAATCTCCTTTTACAAGAACCTCTCAGATGCGATGAGAGACATCCCCGCACACAACATGGTTTTGATTGGTGGCGACTTCAATGCAAAACTTGGTACAGGCGAAGTTCTATTCTCTTACCATGATTCCACCAATCGGAATGGCATCCTTCTTCTAGATTTTGTCAACAGCTTCGATCTTGTTGTCACAAATACCAAGTTCAGGAAGCCGAACAGGAAGCTGTGGACATTCCAGTACCCAAACACCACAAAGGCACAACTGGACTTCATTCTGGTGAGGAAGAAATGGGTAAACTCTGTGCAAAATGTAGAGGCATACAACACCTTTGTAACAGTGGGGTCTGACCACAGAATCATCACAGCGATGGTAAAGCTACGTCTGCGTGCTCCAAAGAAGAAGCCGCCTAATGCAGCACGGTCCTTGAACTTCAAAGCACTGTGTTTCAACAGAGACCTCCAGGATGAATATACCATCAAAGTATCCAACTTCTTTGATCCTTTGGCCCAAGAGAAGAGCACCATGCCATTCCAAGAGAAGTACGACCTCCTCCAATCTTCCTGCATCAAGGCAGCAGAGGAAATCTTGCCCAAGAAACCAAGGAATACTTTCAAGAGCATATCACAGACCCAGAAAGTAAAAGCGGCAAGAGAAGCCTACATCTCGTCAACCAAGGTGGATAAAAACATGGCCAAACAAAAGTTGACAGATGCGTACATAGCAGAGGAGAAAGCATTACTGGAGTCCAGCATCGAGCAGGTACAACAAGCTTCTCTCTCCAGCAAACACAGCACTGCCTGGACAATTGTGGACGACATCAGTGGAAGAAAGGATAGCAAGCGATCTATGCTCTCAGGAACACCAGATGACAGGAAAGGTTCATGGTTGAAGCATTTCTCTACTCTTCTTGGGAAACCACCAACAGTACCAGACAGAGACTTCACCATCTCCAAGGTGGTTGATGATACACTACCAATCTCAACCTCAGAGTTTACGTTAGCTGATCTGGAAGAAGCGCTTTCACAGTCAAAACCAGGAGGTGCCTTAGGACTGGACAGCATCCCACTTGAGCTCTGGAAGTCGGACACCTTTAAACCCCACCTTCTTCATCTGTGCAACAATCTTCTGCTACACCAAGAGAAACCTAAGCAATGGTCAACAGGTGGAATCATTCCCATCCCAAAGAAAGGGGACCTATCAAAACCAACCAACTACAGGGGCATCACCCTTACCAGTATTGCAGCCAAGCTCTTCAACAGGATGGTATTAAACAGGATAAGACCATTTGTTGACCCCTTGCTGCGTTGGAACCAGAATGGCTTCAGACAGCATAGATCAACCGTCTCTCAAATACTGGCTCTGAGACGTATCATTGAAGGCATGAAGACAAAGAATCTTCCTCTGGCAGTAGTATTCATAGATTACTCAAAAGCTTTCGATTCGATCCATCGTGAACGGATGTTCCAAATCCTACATGCGTATGGTATTCCAGGAGTCATCATTGATGCAATCAAGGCTATCTACACAGATTCATCTGCCTTAGTGATATCTGCAGACGGTGATACCGAACCTTTCGAGATTCTGGCTGGAGTTCTACAAGGAGACACCCTTGCTCCATTCCTCTTCATAGTGGTAGTAGATTACATCATGCGGCATGCCTTGAAGGACATCAACCAATCCACCGGGATCGTTCTTGAGAGAAGGAAGAGTAGACGTCATCCAGAGCTACGCCTTCATGATTTGGACTTCGCTGATGACATAGCACTCTTGTCTTCATCCATTGAGTCAGCTGAAATTCTGCTACAGCATATCGAAGAAGCTTCAAACTGTGTTGGCCTGCACCTTAATGTTGGAAAAACCAAGACTCTGCTAGTCGGCATCCCATCCTCCACAAATGTCACATCTCTGAGTGGTGCCAAACTTGACAACATCAAGGAGTTTAAGTACCTAGGATCGTCAATGCCAGACTCTTTCCATGACTTCAAGTGCCGGAAAGCTCAAGCCTGGTTGCATGCAACAAGCTGGAGAAGATATGGAAATCTAAACTTGATAGGCCAACTAAAATCAAGTTTTTCCGAGCTTGCGTGGAAAGTATTCTACTATATAGTTCAGAGACATGGACAGTTACAAAGACTTTTGAGGACAGAATAAATGGATGCTACACACAGTTGCTGAGGAGAGTCCTTAACATCAGTTGGAGAGACCACAAAACCAATGAAGAGGTGTATGGTGAAATTCCTCCGCTGGCTAACTCAGTAAGGAAGCGACGGCTCCAGTTTGCTGGACACTGCCTACGAGCATCCGATCAACCTGTCTCCCGAGTGCTTTTCTGGACTCCAAGTGAAGGCCATTCATCCCGTGGCAGGAGATCCACCACTTATCCTGACAGCATCTCAAAGGACCTTGATCTTGAACCCAATGAAGTTCAACAGCTTATGTTGGATAAACTGGCTTGGAGGAAATTTGAAACTGCTGCTTCCAATATTCCGTCCAAGGACGACCGATGATGATGATGATAGGTATGCAAAGAATATTTCCATGCCTATAGTTACCACTAGGCCTATATCAATCAAAATTTCACATTTTGATATTTTTTATTTGAATAAAAATGTTTCGTAAGGCCTACAATGCATTGTTGCAGTACCCTGAAAATTTTAGGGAACCCACGGAGAACTGTAGGTTACAATAATGATTTGCTGTGACCAATGATTTTAAGTGGATTTTATTTCTAACATTAGAGAGCAATTTGACTCAATTCTTTGGATATTACCAGTCTATTTTTGTCACTCACCTTTACGTCTTCATGTATGAATAGAAAACACTATATAAATACATTAACACACCTAGAATACTAAACATAAAACTCCTCACAAAAAGTATCGAAACACCTTACACATGATCCAATAATTAACGGTCCGAAAGGGTATGAATTAATCAACGCTAATGATCCAGTGCATAATTTTGTTCTGCGTATTTTGACACCTCGATTGTTGAGATACGATGTTGCGGAGCGGAGTTATTGCCATTTCAATGGTCGTAGATACAGTTTCAAAAGTGACACTCGAGTATAGACAATAGATGCAAGTTTGCATTTATTGTTTTGAATGATCAGGTTTTATGCTTTACACACGTGTACAAAAATGCAACATACACTCAGAAAATGAAGATAATGTGTTCCTTTCATAACACAGATTTATTGTTTTCATTCAACTTCAACTTTGCCATGACTTTACCTTTGTCTTCAGTACTTTTTGTGTCCACTATCATTGTCCACAATAGCGTGTGTAAAGCATAAATCTGATCATCATGATCATTGATAACAGTAATGCAAACCTGGTTCTATAGGGACGATAATTTGTCACTGTTAAAACTGCACGTATGTCCATTGAAATGACAATAACTCCGCTCCGCAACGTGGTATCTCACAAATCGAGGTGTCAAAATACGCAAAACAAAATTATGCACTGGATCATTGTCTTTGATTAATTCATACCCTTTCGGACCGTTAATTATTGGATCATGTGTAAGGTGTTTCGATACTTTTTGTGAGGAGTTTCGGTGGGTGTCGTTACGTGTGGGACACCCTGTATATAGAGTGAAGTCCTTTGCTCCACTGACTGAGAAGAAAAAAAATGACCTTTCTTAAAGCATCTATGAATATCTCTGATTTTTTAAATATATATTATATGCATTTCATTGTGTCGCTGCAAGCTAGTTTTGGATTCAATGTAAAGAGCAATACATCGATATGATCATAAAAGGTTATTAATTTAAAGCTTTTTAATGAGACAGGGGTCAGGGCCACAGGAAATATACCTTATTTTTTGAGTAATGACAAAAACATCTTCTTCAGAAAATGGCATTTTCAAGAAGAAGCGTCCCTGCAAACATGACTTAAGCATATCAAAATAATGGATTAATATTTTATTGCTCCCCTTAGTAAAAATCCCCTAGTCACATGGCGTTGAACCACATTTAAATGCCTTGATGTTGGCATTGTATAAGGCTGACATTTTGGCATATTGAATTGCACAAGATCGACATCCTCTTTTCAAGGGAAAACAAAATTGCGTCGTATACAATAGACTCACTCAACCGTTGGCATCTGACTAGGGGGAGGGGGTGGGGAGGTGGGTACCGCGCCATTTTGTCCCGAAGCAATGGTCATGACGTCATATTTTGGTCTATTTTCTGAACCTTTGTATTGGATTTACGTGCAAAATATATGCCCTTGGCATCATACTTTCCCGGGTGTGTGGGTGCACTTTAAATTTCAGATGTTCTAACATGGACGGATATCTAACCAATTTAATTTTAAAAAAACCACGATCCACACACCTCAGAATTGCAAAAAAAGCATAAAACAAGTCCACTTTTTTGTGCCTTTGAACAGAGTGGCGGCCGGGAATGTAGAATTTAACACAGTGCATTAACCCATGACCCATGATATAAATACATTATTTGCAAAGATTTTTCTCAATTAGCACGGTTAGTGTAGTGGATAGAACGTCGGCATTGGGAGCGAAAGGTTGTGGGTTCGAGCCCCATTAGGAGCACTTTTGTTTTATATGCTGGATTTGCTTAGCCTGCCGGCATCATCTGTATGCTTGCCCACACGGACACCATGCACCACTGCTGGCGTTGACCGTATAAATTACGCCATTTTTTTCTCTCGAAAATGTCACAAAAATTTACCGTTCTTTTAAAAATAAGGAGTATAATCACATTTTAACACATTTTGTGCGAGAGAAACACACACATTTGGCAAAAATGGCACAATAAAAATCCGTGGTCCACGACTATAATTGTGATAGTTTTATTATTTAACCATATCCATTTATTTATAACGAACGGATTTTTATTGTGCCATTTTTGCCAAATGTGTGTGTTTCTCTCGCACAAAATGTGTTAAAATGTGATTATACTCCTTATTTTTAAAAGAACGGTAAATTTTTGTGACATTTTCGTGGATCTCTGTGGCGTGCATAGGTTGGCCATGTCGTTGGCAATCGGAAATCACAGAGCATTTCGTTAAAACAGTGTAAATTATTTTTCAACGATACGTATCACGTGATAACCACGATCGTTTTCGCAAAATATCGCAAAATGGCGCGGTACCCCAACCCACCCTACATGTAGCATCTGACTGGGTCTATTTCAACGAAGCTACAAACATGACAAACAGATAATATGTTGGTACATGCACATGACCGTACAATCATATACGCCTAAACATGGGAAATTAGAATATCGATTCAATGACGAAACGATCGACTCTTTTCATAATGGCACAATTGGCCTTTCCCGGCTATAGGGTCTCAATAATTCAATGTACGCATCGCTGACCATGAACAAGTAAAAGTTTAACTGCATTCAAATTATTGAATTTAGACAATCATTCAAATTAAAAGTATCTTGTCCGTGGATTCACAAATATTATGGGGAACGATAAACAAACCCAACATAAAATTACTAAATCTAATATGATACTAACGAAGACAAAAAAACATTCTGGGTGGGATTCGAACCACCGGCCTTTCGATCATTAACCCAATGCTCTACCGATTGACCCAACGGCGCACTGCTGTTACAACATAAATAGATTTAAATAGATTACTATCCCATAAATTGGAAGTTAATAATGCTTTTAAAATTTATAGTTTTGTATGTTTTTAACATAGGGTTCTCGCTTAAAAATTGATTTGATGTTGCTTCAGATTGTAACTCTGGTTTCATTGAAATAAAGCGGAATGACTGTTAGAAACATTTCTAGACACGGATTTCGTTCACATTTGATGTTTGTAGCCACTCTTCAGTATTGCATCATGGGTTTTATCACACGTGTACGCGGATCTCAGGTATGTAGCGAGTCATGTGATTGTTGCCCGAGGGCAAACATTTGAGATTCGGAAGTGCCTTTAAGATTAAACTTTTAAAAGACGTTTTGATCGCGAGATGGCGCACTGTATATCAGAGATAAAAACCAGATAAAAACGTGCCAAATGCTGGTTATATACGGTATACTACCATAAATTGTATACCGTATGTGTTTTGCAGTAACTGACTAATAAAATGATGAAATAAAGATGAAATAATATAGATCATATACTCATGTTTACTTACATTCATAGGCCTTGGTATCACAATGGATGTAATCACACAGCGTAAAGATATCAACAGCGGAAAGATATACAGGGTGTCCCAAATTAGGGACCACCATGTTAAGTGTTATAATTCTTTATCGATAGTTATTCTATAAACTTAAGAAATGTCTGGAATTGAGCGATTTTTTGATCATACGACATTATTGAATGAGGATTTTAAACTTGTTATAAGACAAAATATATATAAATAGGTATCATTTGGGCAGTTAGTTATAGTTCCACTGGATTGGTTGTTGCATATTGAATATTGCAACAATATACACGTTATTCAGTTGTTTGTATTGCTCTATAGGTATGCAAAGAATATTTCCATGCCTATAGTTACCACTAGGCCTATATCAATCAAAATTTCACATTTTGATATTTTTTATTTGAATAAAAATGTTTCGTAAGGCCTACAATGCATTGTTGCAGTACCCTGAAAATTTTAGGGAACCCACGGAGAACTGTAGGTTACAATAATGATTTGCTGTGACCAATGATTTTAAGTGGATTTTATTTCTAACATTAGAGAGCAATTTGACTCAATTCTTTGGATATTACCAGTCTATTTTTGTCACTCACCTTTACGTCTTCATGTATGAATAGAAAACACTATATAAATACATTAACACACCTAGAATACTAAACATAAAACTCCTCACAAAAAGTATCGAAACACCTTACACATGATCCAATAACTAACGGTCCGAAAGGGTATGAATTAATCAACGCTAATGATCCAGTGCATAATTTTGTTCTGCGTATTTTGACACCTCGATTGTTGAGATACGATGTTGCGGAGCGGAGTTATTGCCATTTCAATGGTCGTAGATACAGTTTCAAAAGTGACACTCGAGTATAGACAATAGATGCAAGTTTGCATTTATTGTTTTGAATGATCAGGTTTTATGCTTTACACACGTGTACAAAAATGCAACATACACTCAGAAAATGAAGATAATGTGTTCCTTTCATAACACAGATTTATTGTTTTCATTCAACTTCAACTTTGCCATGACTTTACCTTTGTCTTCAGTACTTTTTGTGTCCACTATCATTGTCCACAATAGCGTGTGTAAAGCATAAACCTGATCATCATGATCATTGATAACAGTAATGCAAACCTGGTTCTATAGGGACGATAATTTGTCACTGTTAAAACTGCACGTATGTCCATTGAAATGACAATAACTCCGCTCCGCAACGTGGTATCTCACAAATCGAGGTGTCAAAATACGCAAAACAAAATTATGCACTGGATCATTGTCTTTGATTAATTCATACCCTTTCGGACCGTTAATTATTGGATCATGTGTAAGGTGTTTCGATACTTTTTGTGAGGAGTTTCGGTGGGTGTCGTTACGTGTGGGACACCCTGTATATAGAGTGAAGTCCTTTGCTCCACTGACTGAGAAGAAAAAAAATGACCTTTCTTAAAGCATCTATGAATATCTCTGATTTTTTAAATATATATTATATGCATTTCATTGTGTTTTAGATTGGATTAAGGACCCCGGTGATGATTTAGAAATCGCTACAACAGAAGTTACCGCATCGGGATTTGTTGCATCACTATGAGTGCATCATCGGACGCACCAGGAGAAACCAAGAATGGTTTCGACAACACGGGAATCATCAACGACAGCAATACTCAGCTTGAACCCGAAGAAACCTCACAACTAGAAACGCTGATTCCAAAGGTTACTGAAGCCATTGAAATGTTAACAGATTGCAAGGATTATAACTCCGCAGAAAGCTTCGCTGCTTTCGAGTTTCTTTCAGGTTGTTGTCCAACTGTAACGCTTCGACGATATTTAGCCGACGAGGTTGTGAAACTTAATGGCGCAGAAGTGTTCCCATCGGCTTGGCAACAGTTGAAGGAAGTCTCCGATAAATCAGCAGGGGATTCTAAACTCCGGACGTTGACTATCCTGCGAATGATGAAGGGTTTCTTTACCAATTTTACTGATGCAAGTCCACGCCTTTGTCAACAGCTTGGCCAACAGGGTGCTTTTAAGTTACTGTTTGAGGAATTCACCAAAGATTACCAAGTAGTTGAAGAGTTAGAGAATGAAATGAAGAGGGATCAATTCGATGCATCGCTAGCGATTCTACACAACTGTATCCGTCTTTGGAATGACAACAAAAGTCGTTATCGGAAAGCAGATGCCGTGGCGCTTCTCACCAAATACGTCAAAGCCGACCATCCATTGGCTAACAAGGCCAAGTGTCTTCTTACATTATCTTACATTGTCGACGAAGAGGAGAGTGGTATACTTGCCACGAAGGATGGCTGTGTGACGTACCTGTTGGACTTGTTGAAGAAGGCTTTATCTACCCCTGATCACAGGATCGAATGCGGAGGTGTTGACTTCTCGCTAGTTGAAGTGCTTGATGGACTCTATCGGATAGCTGTCAATGACGCAAACAAGGTAACATTAAAAGCATTACCGCCGGTCTAAACAAGAAGCATTTTCTACAAGCAAATACAATTAATTTACTCTCGTTACTTTCAAACTACAGAGTGATATATTAGATATTTACCTCAAAATATTTCAGATTCATCTCAAGTTAAGGAGCGAAACGCTAGTTTTATTCGATAGAACGCAATTTAGAGAAACATCATGAGTGATGAGTGAATTTTGTTTTCCAATACCAAGCATTCGTCTCGGCGCAGAGTCCATATTATACCATTGCGCTCATGAATATCCAATATTTGTATACTACGAAACCACAGGTAAAGATCGTTGAAGCAGGCGGTGTAAGCATTCTATCAGATATTCTCGAGCAAGATTTTAGTCCCGAGGAACACACTCTCTCTGCAAGAGGCCTGTGGAGGTTGGCATTTGTGGCCAGCAACAAACAAGTTATAAAGAATCGTCACAACATTCTTCAAGGTAATGAAACTTTGTGTTTTCCAGTTCATACAATATTTGTGCCCCTAGCCCTGGACACCTCGTTGTTTCCTTGCCTATCTACTCCGTAAAAGATCACGGAATCCTCCTTTCAGACGTTTTATGCCAGGAATACCTTATTATCACCAAAGGTTCTCCATCAGGTCGACACAGCTTGATTTTTGGTTTGGAGCGCTTAGATTCGAAAACAGAAAAATGAAGCGGGTAAAATTATTGAAAGAATTTGAAACAAAGAAGCTTTATGTAACATTTCTATATGAAACCTTAAGAAAATGGTTTCTCTTATAACAGTCAATTTGATACTTAAATTTTGACTTCTCAAATTCTTCTATTCCTATAGTTTTGGGCGCGTTAAATACATCGAAAGTCAGTTCCCTACGAAAAGCCGGTGCAGGTGCATTATGGGAGATAAGTCAAAAGGATGCAGAAGATGCCGACCAGGATCCCGCCAAACCTAGCCCAACTGCTGGACACGTGATGATAAGCTACCAATGGGAGGTACAGGACAGAATGGTGCATCTGAAGGAGGCACTTGTAAAAGCTGGCTACAATGTCTGGATGGATGTAGACAAAGCAGGTATTGAACAATTTAGAGTCAAATGCAAACTACGTGTATTATAAGAATTTATATATTCCGTGGATAATGTGAACATTGTTGGCACATGCATTACTTTTTTATTCAGTAAACGGACTGTTTCCGTCAATCATTGAATTAATTATCAATTACAAGTTTCAGACACAACATCAAAATGGGCCTCATATTATGGTAAATGTTTTATTTTGATTTTTTTTTTAAAATTTGCAACTAGCCAAATTAAATATCAGTCCAATCATTGTACTGAAGTAATGAAATAAAATGTATGATGGTAATATTTTTATAGTTGTCAATTGTCTTTAAATGCGTTGTATATTGAAAACTTTCATCGACTGCATGTGTGACACGCATTCCATTTGAATTTTTGTTTTTATAGAAGGCAATATGCTCGAGTCGATGGCCGATGCAGTGGAAAAAGCCTCCGTGGTATTAGTAGCCGTGTCAGAGAAGTATAAACTCAGCCTCAACTGTCGCTCTGGTAAGTGTTTTAATTTTCATTACGTGTACATCGCCAAAAATCGAGCACATTTTCCGCTCGATTGGAGCCAAATTATGGTGATAAAAGATTTGAACAGAAGTGACTATCTGTGAGAATGTGACAAACAATTGCATCAGGTACATAACCTTTTTGGCTTGTGTTAAGCAATGCTATTTAAATCCTTACCAAATATGGTCTCATTTGCCATTAAATAATAATAATAATAATAGCACATACACAGCCAGTCAGAGTTCCACAAATTTCTCTTATCGTACAGCTTCAGAGTGCTATAAATTTGACATCGTAAATAACCTGATTAATTATATCCCAACTTGGTGTGTGTGTGTGTTTAGTAGATGATTGTTTATCTTGATCAGTGTTGCTTGAATCAAAACTTTTAAGTTCTATCAGTGTCCTACTGTGCAGGGGTTTGTACAGCAGAGTTCTGCCACATAAATCATCACTAATACTAGTACTGTCGATGAGTGCTATTAATTCCTTATAGCACTCAGCAGCTGCCTCGTGCTATAAGTCATACTAAATTACATTTGTTAAGCGCATAATACAAAAGTTTCGATGCGCTGTAAAATGAAAAATAAAACATTAACATTTGGATATATTAGTAGCTGATTACTTTAGTGACAGATGGCAGATCTAAATTAGTCCATGTCTTCATACCTAAGGTTAGAATATTAAACAATGTATCATTTTGTATGAACTACCGTACTAGTAGTGGTGCTGGACATGAATATTAATGCACAACATATCTCTACACAAAACGACTCTACAACGTATCCCCCCCCCCCTCAAAATGGGTCCAAAACCTGTTCTGAAAAAGTAGGAAACATAGCTGCATCATATATGGAGATATAAAGATAAATATATCTGACCTTAATTGGTGACATTGTGAGACCAAACTGATGTCAACTCTTTGAGAAAAAAACATATCTTCGTCATATTAAGGGATTTAAGAAAGTGTAAATACCTTTAACATTTTCCTAAAAAACCCAATAAATAACCGTCTACCATTCCTTTGCAGGTCGAAAACCATTTTTTTCTGAATTGAAAATCTTCGATTACGAGCAGAATCGAAAATAGTTATTGCAATAAAATGAGTTCATTATTTACATTTGAAACAGAACTTTCTTTGCTATTATGTAATTTATCGCTGATTATTTAAATAAGTAGTTTGACCAAACATAAGTTATTTCGGAGAATAAACTCTACGCAGGGAGTCATTGCACATAACGCACAGATGCAACGCATGTGTGGTTTATTGCTCAAATCGAAAACAAACCGAGTTCCGACCACACTCTATTAAAAGCTTTGTATTTCAAAAGGTTGACACAGGGAGCTTAGCTTATATAATGGGAGAGGAAATTCGAATCGCAAAATTGAAGCCTCCCCATATATGGGCATGTGGGCGTGAGTACGCGCGATGTAACTCTTGAGATGACGGCGCACACTCATTAGCATACTTTAGACGCGTGATGTAACTCTTGTAACTTATTAGCATAATTCAGACGCGTGATGTAACTCTTGGAACGGGGGCGCTGTCACGCTAGAGGCTTCAGTTTCGGCAATGGGAGTCTGTGTACAGTGGCACCCGCCTGGTTGACATCAGATTGGTCTCACAATTTCACCAATTAAGGTCAGATATATTTACTTTGATATCGTTAAAAATAAAGCAGCTAAATCTCCTGCTTTATAAGTTATCAGCTCTTTAATTTTTGGAACCAGTTTTTTTTGGGACACGCTGTATTTATCATGTTTATTCATTTATCAGTAATTTATGCATTGAGTGTCCTGATAGCAGCAGATCAGGTATAAGATCAAGTTGTTGCGGCTATGTATCCGATTGAAATCTATCTGAATAAATACTTCCTGTTTCATCCGTGGATTTATTCATATTTTACTGGCATGTTGAACTAGCAGATTTAAAATAGCTCAGTCGAGGAGATTGCAGAAAACAGTCACTTAACATGCTTAAGGGGGCGGTGGACTCTCAGGTACAGCCTCCGTAAAACTGCCGTAACTTCTTCAATATTCATTTAATCTTTGTAAAAGTATACAGTTTTTTGCAGAAAAGGGTTCAATGAATCCAACCATGATAATGAAATTGACCATTTTGGAAAAAATTATAAAAAACATGTTTTTTGACCCATTTTAGGTTGGAAAAGATAACTCAAAATATATTTTGTTAAATTTTGTCATACTAGTTTTATGATAATCCTGATAACATTCCCCAGGAGCTTTTTTTTTTTTTAATATCTTATTTTTTATTTTTTGAGTTACAGACCAAAAAGTGCCAAAAAATGTGTTTTTTCCCAAAAATTGTGATTTTCCTGATTTTGGCGGTAAAAAAATCACATTTGTTGGCACCTTTTGGTCTGTAACTCAAAAAATAAAAAATAAGATATTAAAAAAAAAAACGCTCCTGGGGAATGTTATCAGGATTATCATAAAACTAGTATGACAAAATTTAACAAAATATATTTTGAGTTATCTTTTCCAAACCTAAAATGGGTCAAAAAAGGTGTTTTTTATAATTTTTTTCCAAAATGGTCAATTTCATTATCATGGTTGGATTCATTGAACCCTTTTCTGCAAAAAACTGTATACGTTTATAAAGATTAAATGAATATTGAAGAAGTTACAGCAGTTTTACGGAGGCTATACCTGAGAGTCCACACCCCCCTTAATAACCAGTTTATTTCATGCTACCTCAACCTCAAGGGTATCCGTCTTTTTGTGAATTCGGTATATGAATATTCTGGTAAATTTAGAAATCATCGCGGGAAATAGAATTTGGATTTTTGCAAACTATAAGACTGCCTGGAGAACATAACACATAAATAGCTATTTCATGAATTCGTGATTTTTTTTCTCAAAACATTTTTGTGACCAATTAAATCAATTTCGCGTTTCATTAAAATCAGACATCTATCTCCTCAGAAAATGGTGATTTTCAATCATTTATGTGTTCCAGAATGATTTAATACCGTGAAAGTTGTATTTATTTTGCTATTAACATATAACATGATTAATATATTTACAAGTGGTCAATGGAAAACCACATATCTCTTTATCCGTAATAAGGAATAAACAAGACATATTGCAACCAACAGTCAAGAAATATACACACGTCGAGAAATATACACACGTCGAGAAATGTACGTACACGTCGAGAATTATGAGAATGACACACCCGCAAAATAGGAACTATAATTGTCATACTCGACTTACGCCTGTGGCATGATATTTGACAAAATAAACATTTGTCATAAAAGACCAATAAGTCGCCGTCTACGCTGTCCGGCAAAGTTTTTGATTAATATTCAACATAGCAAATAGCAAAAACTATTTGACTTTCAATAACAAATATATATATATGAATGACAAATTAAACGAAAAATTAAAAGAATACATTTTTAATCAATAATTTGTCATTTAAAATGAACGACAAATTAAATTACTAATCTTAATTTGTCATTTCATTAATAATTAATCATTTAATTTGTCATTCATTCATTTGTCATTTAAAGTTAAATATATTTCAGTCAAAGACATTTTACGATGAAAATTAACTAAAAAAACTCTAAATTGTTCTTTTAGCATCACAAATAAATGTGCACCATTACAGAATATTTCTTGAATCACAAACCTTGCCATTTCTTATGACAGGTTTTTAATTAGTCAATGGACAAATAGACATTTTCTGAGAACGCGTGATTAAAAAAGTGATATTATCTCGGTAAATTTAATTAGCAGCCGTGGTTAGTATCAAATTAAAGCTTGCAATATAAATGTTAATGATATGGCATTCACAAATAATATTGTTGTTAATAAATAGTCGTCCTATTTCTACGGCGTGTGCGTATATTTCTCGACGTGTATGTATATTTGTCGACGTGTGTATATTTCTCGACGTGTGGGTATATTTCTCGACGTGTGGGTATTTTTCTCGACGTGTTGGTATTTTTCTCGATGTGTGGGTATAGTTCTCGACGTGTGGGTATATTTCTCGACGTGTGGGTATTTTTCTCGATTTGAGGGTATTTTTCTCGATTTGTGGATATATTTCTCGAAGTGTGGGTATATATCTCGTCGTATTTTGATGCCTGTGGCATGCCATATAATGCCATCCAATAGCAACGGGTGGCCAGGGTATCCATTATGAGAAGGATGAGCCAATGTTGTGTCCGTATATTATGGGGTTGTCTTTAACACGTTCCTACGGTTTATTCCTGTTGTTTCGATAAACATAAAACTGGCAATATGTATTGTTAAATTATTTCTTGTTACAGTCAGTAAAGCTGTTTTACAAATGGTCTAAGAGATAATACGATGCCGGGGTGTCAATGATTCTTTGGTAACATCGTCATTTTATCGATAGCAGTGCTGAGGCATTTAGACGTTTTATAAATATTAAAATATTGTAAGCATGATGTCATCACGTGAAGTATTTCTATTGTCATTTACAGAAGCCAGCTATGCCTACAGACGTAAGAAAGCTTTCATACCGATAATGGTTCAAGAAGGCTATAGACCAGATGGTTGGTTGGGAATTCTGGTAGCCATGGAGAAATACTACAAATGTTACACAAATGCTATGGTAGACGAGCAGTTGCCATCTATTATTCATGCGCTTGGAGACCAATGTCGTCTGTCTTCGAAATTGACTGATTGATAATGATATTACATTAATAGTACTTGAATGATCGCGCCACTTTTATCATCTCATGCGTGACGTTCTGATACTGCAAATTGATATAATACTCAGAAAACATCATAATTCATTTGCGGATTAGAAAACAAAACTGTGTTCAATTAATTTCTATCCGTTAATATAATTACGTTAAGTGAACTCCCAATAGAAAATTACCAGATACCACACGTATGACGTATGTATTATCATAAAAACCAGCCTGAAAGGAAAATTAAATATAAATCTTTTAATTGCATTATTATATGTAATGATGATAAAAGCTTGCCACAGACAACGCAAAGCCCTTGCCTTAATCATGTTAATGGTTGTAGTAGGGTCGGAAATAAATGGTAGAAGCTGAATTTTGCGTCATAAAAAAGGATTTGTTCATGTAGCAATCTCAGATATCTAAATAATTAAATCCAATCAAACTGAAAAACGAATCGCACATGTTCGTTTGATGCGCGGAGATGATTCCGAAATGTATAGTTTGCGCTATTATATATCCAACTTTGTTACAGAGGCATGCAGCGAAATAGGGAACGTCACACCTTTCGCAAGGTGCCAGAAGTAAAACTGCTACGATTCATATAAATGACATCTCAAAATCTTCGTCTCGTTAACCAGAAAACATCAAATGATAGGCCTATTGTGTCTATGATAATGATATTTAACTTTATACGAGGTTGTGTCATATTTTCCCCTGTGTGTATCCTATTGACATTGTCATTTTTGTGTAATATACTGTACTAGACATTATAACAGGTACAAAATAGTATTATGGAAGGGTGTATCATTTCTTGAAATCATAGGGAAATGTAAATAATATAGAATTGGTTTCCAACCTGTTCATGTTTAACTTCTTCACGTTTTATCCGTTACCATGGATACCACTGTATAGGTCATCACGTTAATGGATATAGGGGTAACTATACAGTTTTGGAACCTATGGCTCGACGATTCATTGTGTGATTTGTCGATAAATGTGAGCAAAATTACATGACACAAGCATTGAAGCATGTCTTATACTTATCATTTCCATCAAAACTATTTAATTTATGTGTATGTATAGATGTTTTATCTCCAACGGCCATGCTGTATATTTATGATATAGCATAATAATGTACCCTAAAGTGATGTTATATACTACCACGATCATGTTCAAATAATAATAACCAAATTGATCGATTAATTTTCAAAACGTATGGTTTTTTATTTTATTTTAAATGTCACGTTCGATTCGATCGTCATGCTTATGATGCTGGTTTCAACACGGTTTCCATAGTAACATTACATTGTTTACATCGGTATCGAGGGTTTAGTCATAGCTCTATATTGAATGGCTGCCATCCGTTAGATTAATGTTAAAAGAGCACACCTTTATCAAACAAAAGCGCTATAGCTGCCGTGTGTTTCTGTCATTTCATATTAATATTCCAGCAAATACCACATGGTAGCTAATTGCAATCGCCATTGATGTCTTAAATTTAACATGTTCTTGTGCTACTTCGTTGTATTAATTAACTTATTGTTCTATATATTATACATGTACAGGGTGAGTCAAAAAGACTGCAATAGTGGAAAGAAGCCATTTTGTTTTCAAAACCAAAATGAATTTTAAATTTCTTTAAACGTTGCAAGAATGATGTATTTAATCCTAACTTTGTGTGAAAAAAAGTCGATCGAATTTTTCGTTTGTTTTTGGTGACCCTCTTTGCTGCACAACCAACTTTACCTGTTTGTCCACGAGCACATGGATTTTCATTTGAAATGGCATACATTGCATTTTCATATTTGAATATCTCGCCAACAAAAAAAATGGAAAATGCTAGTATTTTATTACAATTTAGAACATTATACGCTTTCATAGCATGGGTATGATTATAATTGATTATGCTAACTTACATGTAAACAAGAAAGGATGCATCAAATTCCAATAACATCACAAATGAACTAAAGTTTCCAAATTTGAATGAGAGACACATTTTGCGATCTGATGCATATTTTGGGTATCTCGTGGACAAACGTGTGAAATGGGTGCACTGGTCAAAAGGTTCACCAAAGACAAACGAAAAATGCGATCGACTTCATTTTTTCACACAAAGTTAGGATTAAATACATCATTCATAATATTTTCAATATCAACATGATGTACTGTATTTTTTTTATTCATCATGTTATTAAGTAGCTGAGAATTTTTTTGTTGAGAATAACTGACTAACTGAAACTCGATGTTTAGGAAGGCTTTGAAAGTGTTAATAGGCCTATATCGGGGCTACACATTCCGCGGCGAATTCGATGTCAATTTTGATTTTCACCAATATGTTAGAGGCCAGTGTTTGAAATCGTATCCTATTTTTACTAGACGCTTGGGAGTGTTCTAACGAAATATATTTTTTAACAGTACAACTCATTCATCAATAAAAGAGTTTAATGTAGATGTAGTAATTTCGATAACACGAGGATTACCCATCTTCACATGAACGGTCTAGAATAAATATCACATTTCCTGGCGTAACCAACATATCGAGGGCTCATAAACAAAAGGCCTCATCTCCATTTTTTCAAAACTGAGATTTTGATATCAAAATGTTCAGAAAGAAATTCTCTTTCCCGTAACACACAGCCTATCTCCATAACACAGCCCCTTTCAAAGTTATAGCCAGTATCACCATGATCACAAGGCCTCATCTCTATCTCCCCATGTGTTTAAAAATCTTCAATTGGCTTTTTCTCAAAAATGTCAAAATGGAGATAAGGCCTTTTGTTTCTGAGCCCTCGATATGTGAGTTGATTGGTGGTTGAATTATGTGATGACTGAGGAGTACATCAATTGATTCCTATCTGGAGAATGAAGCTAGATGCTTCATAGTTGGAGGGGAAGTGGCAGAAGAATAGCTTATATTTAAGATATAGAATATCCGTTGATTAGCCATTGGTGGCGGATGAGCACACTGTTAAAAATACTTGTAATTTTACAAAGAAAAATCGTAACTTTACAGCATGTTTGCCCTTTAAAAACAGACGACACAATAATTTAACAAACCTAACGTATTTATGCAGTGATATTTAACGTAGAATTACAATTTAAATGTAAAACAAAGTAAAAATACCATCGAACTTGACAATGGATCGTGTTTTTACGTTGATCGCAGCGTATTTGTCGTATAAACAGTGTTCGTATTTGTAAAATAACGGCGTTTTCATGTTAAATAAAGTATAATTTGTAAAAATACCATCGAAGTTGACAGCGGACCGTGTTTTTACGTTGATCGCAGCGTATCTATCGTATAAAAAGTGTTCGTTTCTGTAAAATAACGGCATTTTCATGTTAAATGAAATATAATTTGTAGAAATACCATCGAAGCTGACAACGGATCGTGTTTTTACGTTGATCGCAGTGTATCTGTCGTATAAATATTGTTCTTATTTGTAAAATAACGGCGTTTTCATGTAAAAATACCATCGAAGTTGACAACGGATCGTGTTTTTACGTTGACTGCAGTGTATCTCTCACAAAATAGTGTTGGTATTTGTAAAATAACGGCGTTTTCATGTTAAATGAAATATACTTTGTAAAAATACCCATATTTCACCATCGAAGTTGACAACGAATCGTATTTTTACGTTGCCTTTCGTATAAATAGTGTTTGTATTTGTAAAATAACGGCTATTTTCATGTTAAATGAAATATACTTTGTAAAAATATCATCATCGTTGACAATGAATCGTGTTTTTACGCTCATCCCAGTGTAGGCCTATCGTTATTTGTATAACGACGATTTTCATGTTAAGTGACATAGGCCTATACTTTGTAAAAATACAATTGAAGGTTTTTTTTTCAAATATTTTAGGCCTACTTATGCTTGAGTCTGGTGGGGGAGAAAAAAAAACAACCCCCATTGAAGTATACAATGAATAGTGTTTTTACGTTGACCGCAGTGTACCTCTCGCAGGCACCATAGGCAGCTAGGCTTTCTCCTATAGTACCTGTTGCCCTTGACTTCCTCATAAAAATCTTTAGACGGAGCGGGAAAATCAATACTCCAGAGTATAAGTGGCTTTTACTCTGGACTTTTACGACGACGTCAGAGTAATATTGTGCATCCCCTATAGCTTAAATATATTCATCAAAGTTGGCGAAGTTTTAGCCCGGTCTCGGTCCACTAATTTTATGAGTATTTAAATGGTAGATGCATCATATTATGCAATAACTAATTATGTAAAACTCTATACTGGTAAAATCACTCTACACCTGGAGTCCAGATAATCATCTTCGATGCAAATCTTGCTTAGTGCTGTTACTCTTTATTCCATCGTAGACTTAATTTTAAGTCTAGCATCGTATCCATTACGAATGCATGTTGGATTCAACAGTTGCCCCTTGATTTTGAAGCTTGCGTCACCTTACTTTCCATAACAAAGCTGCCCATTAACGATTTTCATCAGGAAAACGAGGTATTACGACTTTCAATATTCATTGGATCAAATCATTTAATATAAATCCTATGATTACATGTAATTTCCCCCGTGTTGCATTGTGCAACTCTGTCTCTTTTGTAGCTACTCTTAGGGACGCACCATTAGATACTCAGGGGCGAGGGGGCATGGAAGTTTTCTGAAGAAAAACAACTTTGCCCACTATCCAGGAAAAAAACAACTTTGTCCACCAACCAGGAAAAAAAAAGAGTCGACCCACTGCTGAGTATAAAAAGAAATATCTGACTCACCAAACTCAATGTAACGAAAAACATTAAAACCTATAAAAAAGACCACTTTGCCGCCTTTGCCAAAAAAAACACTGGCGGAAAAAAATAATGTCGTCGCCTTTGGAGAAAAAAATCCGCCCGACCCCAACTTCCATGCCCCCCCCCCCCACACCCCACACCCTGAAAATCAAATGGTGCGACCCTTACACGATTCTATCGTTATATATGGCATGCAGGTCCCTAAGAGCGGAAAGAGATTTTGTAATTCTGAGAAAGAAACGACTTTATGCGGACCTACGGAAGAAATGGTTAACACTATGAATAACAACTCCGATCTAATCATGCTAATGAACCCGACCATTATAACATAATGATCATAACAACACCGCTCCTCCAGCTTTTAATTTATATATATAACAACCTGCTACAGTTCTCATCCTATTGCAAAATGTGACAGGTGTTTTCTACTTTACGAGAATATCACAAGTTCAAGCTGATTATTTCCTTGGAACATGTAAAACGGAAATTAAGATGCAATTGGACGAAGACGACAATTTGTCAGTTTTATAAAAGTTTACAGGATTTCGTTACCTTATTACAGGTTGCATTCAAAATCCCTCCAAATCATGTAATTTGTAATAATCAGTGGCGGCACTACAGGGGGAGGGGGAGGGGGGAAATTCCCCCAGTCACAACCTTTGCCCTCCCCAGTCACTGCTCAAGCCCCACCCTGTTTTGGCCCCAAACAACCGAAAATGTTTTAATGTCAAAACTACTTAAATTGGTCTATAATGTCTAATTGAGAACAAGCCAATTTCACAAAATTTACCAACTATTGTATTTATCTTTTCATCGTAATATTTATGTTTTGAATACATCTCCACATTATGCACGACATTTTTATAAGAGTCAAACATGTTTGTTTTCTAAATTGATAATGGTAATTGCGTGGTCCCTATAGTGAAATTTATCAATGTAATATATAGCAATTTCAGAGTATAAAGTAAACAATCATGCTCAAAACGTCAAGCCGTTTTTCAAAATTGATAATACGGCTTCGCGTGATATTATTATTGGAGATTTTCAAAAAAGAGACTAAAGATATTTCAAATTGTTCTCTATAGCTCTCTAAATTACGGAGATTTGTTGTTGTTTTAACAACAAATCTTAAAAGTTTAAAAGATCGGATATTAGTGACAAACACCTTATTTTGAAATAAAATATAATCCACGTAAATCAATATTCAGAAATCTTTAGAATCCAAAATAACGCGAAATTGAAAAGAACTATGAAAGCAAAGATTTATCTTTTAATCGGTGGAAAACTGTCACTGCACATTAAGACGTAAATGTTATCCGACGAATAATGAGACAGATTTTCGATTTTCTGGAAAATAGAGCAAATTGAAATCTATCAAGTGATCAAGTAGAAAGGTGAATAACCCAATTAGGTAATCTCGCTCCACATATCATAGCTATAAATATAGTGTGTATTTTCAGTTCGCCATTTTAAACATTTTAATCACGATTAACTTGAGACACGAATTTCACATCAGGTGAAGCACCAAGTATTCTATCCCGGTAAGGCGAACCCCTGTTGGGCCCGTGCAAACCGCCCAATTTGTTCCAATTTTTAACAACAACAAAACCTGACAAAATCTTTTGAAATTTTTTGAATTGTGAATCTAAAATAAAAATCATTTTTTTGCAATTTGTTCAATTCCGAAAGTGTTCACAAACGCGTTGAAAAAACCAAGTATAATATAACAAGAACTGTCTTTAAAAAAGACAACGCGGTTAAACCATTTATTTATTTATTTTGAAATGCAAGATTTAAAATGATGTTTAATTTATATATATTAGGCTATACAAACAAAAAACAACCCAACAAACAAACAAACAACAAAGTAAGCCAAAAACAACAAACAAACAAACAAATGAATAAAAAAATAAATAGATAAATAAATGAAGAAATAAATAAATGAAGAAATAAATGAATAAATGAACAAATAAATAATCAATCAATCAATCAATCAATCAATCAATCAATCAATCAATCAATCAATCAATCAATCAATCAATCAATCAATCAATCAATCAATCAATCAATCAATCAATCAATCAATCAATCAATCAATCAATCAATCAATCAATCAATCAATCAATCAATCAATCAATCAATCAATCAATAATACAATAAATAAATAAATAAATAAATAAATAAATAAATAAATAAATAAATAAATAAATAAATAAATAAATAAATAAATAAATAAATAAATAAACAAATAAATAAATATATAAATACAATAAATAATAAATAAATAAATAAATAAATAAATAAATAAATAAATAAATATATAGCATGGTTAACACTTGTTAAACGGCACAGCAGGTGTCTGCAGACGACATTCCAACATTTCATTAAATGTTTTCAGTACCGTATGTCAAAATTATTGAATGTAGGCTGCTACCCATTTGGAATTACTAAAGTGGAATGCATTATAAAAAGTACAAACATGCCTAATATTGGTTAATTCTTGAAATAAGACTTTGAAAGTAGAGAAAGGTTTCTGAAAAATCTGTTTTGTATATTATGGTAAAACTAATAGCCGCATGGAAAGTGTTAACACATTCCCAAAGGATACCCTGTTCTTTCTGATTTCAGTTTTCTCATCATGATCTTGGTGAATCAATATTGAATATTGGACGCGAACGTTAGTGGTAATAAACGAATTCAGAATGCACCGTGTATTACTGACAACATTTAATTTCAGTTATCAGTAAAAACTAATACTAGCAATGGATCCTCAGGGAAATACAATGTATACAACGTGATAAAATGATTAATCAGTTGATTGTGAAGTTATTTTTAATGAAATCCGACCCATTTTGTGTTCTGAATATTTGACCTATAAACACGATAGTTGTTCTAAATTACATTATATTTGTCTATTCCCCGTCACTGCAGTCACAGATTATTATGCGCTATAAGATTTCATTTTGTGCTGTTGACATGGTTGAGCTGTTGGTTGAGCCCATGTTCGTCGTGCCTCTCTCGCTCTCTGCTAGTCTAAAAAACAACCCACTACTGTGTCGTATTTCGTGGAAAGAATATTAAAACGAATGTCCCCGCCCGCCGAATTCCATCGCAATAAATCGAGTATCGATCGTACGGGTGCGCGGCTTGTATTCATCTTTTGGTTAGCACTTACGTGCAATAATGGGTGGAAAGCTTCTGACATGTCTGTAGCAGTAGCACTCGTGAAAGAATACCTGGGTCGTGACATTCTCGCCTGCAGGATTGGCTGCAATATTTATTTGTAGCACGCGGATCATGTGACACATCAACAGATTTTTACAATCCTTCTGTGATAAATGCAGACGACATCCTATCACTATCAGATGGATCGCGCGTTATGATTGAGATATGGATATTTACAACATTATAGGGAGATCTCATTACTGAACCGGGATATATATCATGTTTGTACTCAATCGAGTGTCTTCATGCTGAGTTCCAAAATTATTATGGAAAATATTTCTTTGATTTTTAGTTGTGATCTTTTGTAAAAAAAACCGTTGAAATTATTGCCCATCTCGACTTTGGCGATACGAGAGAGAGTCTAATTAAGGAAACGTGCTTTTATATTGTGTAGATGGACCTGAGTCTGAGCGGTGATGAGATATTCATTTTATAGTTTTATACCACGGTTGTTTTATGAAGTACCTTGGCAACCAATACCAACAATACACGCTTCATTAAAAAGGTTCAATACCAGTTACCGGTGGAGCAGTACAATTCCGTCAGAAAAAAATAGGAACGGCAGAAAAAGGCTATAACGTATATCTGGTGAATTACTATATCGTGTGTTTTATCTTACGCATAAAGAAACGACGTTTTCGTTACCTAACGGTCGTCACTGGCCTCCGGCGAAGAGATTGTTATCAAAACATCACTGACCAAACGTCTTACCTGGACAACTAGAGCAGTAGGATATTATATTTGTGCGAAATATTTTCATGATTATACTTAACAAATCGTCACTCCTCCTACGCTTGTACGATTTGTATTAAATTCGGTGCAACTTGGTAAATTGATACTGATCAGCAGTGCTTCTCAACAACAACATTTCCAGCGCTTCTTTTTCTAGCTAGGACCAAGACAAGTCTTCAAGATGGAGTTATACTATACCGTGGATAATCACTACCCTTCATATCGATAACAATCCCCAGGATTTGAAAGACGTGACCTCTTCTTCAAGTCTCGACATCTCGGATTTATACGTCGGCGTCATGATCATGTTACTGGATGTCAATTTACGAAAGGATGTACAACGAATGATGCCCGCACTATAGGAGGAGATAATTGAACACATTATTTACCCGAATAAACACCATACACTGTGTGAAATACTAAAAAGGCGCAAAAAAATCCACCTGTACGTCGATTTTTTTTTAAATCTGTAAATTCTACCCCTTTAGAGTGCCGTACATAAACATGGGTTGTTCTTCTTCGGCAGACGACACATCACGAAATGGCGCGTTACCTGAGCCAAAAGCACCCCCACCGCCGGATCCGAGATTACCACTGACAGCAAGACAAAAATTCAGCTTACAAAAATCATGGAAAGGAATACAACGAGGTATGGAGACCGTGGGAATGAATGCCTTTATAAAGTAAGTACCTGTAAAAACTGTACCTCATACCCGTTAATAATATATTTTGGTGTACCTCGCCGAGCTCTGTTTGTCCTCATAGCTAGAGAAAGGTACATGTTTTTAGAATAGCGCGAATAATGCAGCTTAATCCAATTGAATGTGATAGCAATATGACGTGGTAAACATGAAGCATATGATACACAATTTATTTTTTCAAACAGGAATTTGGATTAATGTGTGTATATATATATCACGTTGTCATTACAATCGATATAATTACAAATATATATGAGGCAAACCACTTTAGAATATTAAATATGCACCACTGTGTAATACGCATAGTGCACGGCAATATATACACTGTGTTACACGTTCAGCTACATTGAGTGCAATAACCCATACTATCTACTGAAGATAGCAATGGACCCATACATATAATACACGTCCCTAGAAAGTAGGTAATTGAAGAAATGGGGTCGATTTATAGTATAATGATGCATCGTATCTTGATAATGAATTTAAGATATATACAAAAGCAAAACGATTATTCTTATATGCTATTATCTGCCCCATAACCTTAATTAAAACTAAAACGATATCGCGACATAAGATATATTAGTAGTTTCGTTTTTATTTGACAAATCTCATACGAAGCGGGTCGTATATTATGTCGGTATAGCTCCTCGTTGCCTACTGACATTTCCCTAGACGGTGCTTCATTTTGTTACGGATATTATGATACGATGACTTTTTTATCCAACCTGAAGCTTTATTAGTGATATTATCTACAGTTATATGTAGATCGATAATTTAACACCTCAACGATTTGTTGGCCACGGCCACTTAAAACTCTCTTGGGGACAGCCTCATTTTTACAAATATTACACAGTGATTGGAATTAAGGTAGAAATCTACTTGAATAATAAAACAACGGAGTAATTTCTTATTGTGATTGTGATATCTTGTGTTAAGCGTTTAACTGAATGCTATCATATATGTCATTTTTGTGTGAGTAAGTTTAACGCTTGGCGATTCAAACATCGAAATGTTCAAAATAAAATTCAAACAATATTTACAAAGTACAAATCAAATCAAAATTGAGTTCTTCATAAATTCCATACATTTTTTTCTTTTTAAAACCCCCCTCAAATTCGAAAAAAAAATTGTGGACCGAAATTATATTTGCCATCATGGCCTTAGCTTATATAGTGGCACACACCCATATATTTTTCGCCATTCAATGTAACCGATATCTGACAGTGTGACTTGTAAACAAATTTAAAATGCAATGCTATATATGCACACAGAAACATCGTTCAATAAAGCTATTGGATTTCTCTTAAACTAAAACATCCTCAGGAAAAATTATGAGGATATACACGATTAGAATTGTTTGATTATACATATCACGATCCAACAATTCCCTATAAAGTGTGCTTTATTTTGTCACAGATATTATGATACTATGACTTTTCTATATTACCCATAGCTTTACATATTAAATATCAGCGGTGAAATCTGCAGTTATATATACCGTATTATATATAAATCTGCAGTGATTTATCTATTATATACATGTATTTGTTTTAAAAACTTAAAGTTTGTAATAAACCTTTCGAAAAAGGAGTCGTTACGCTGAGGTTCATGCCAATAACACAATCGTCAGACAACATAATATATACATGTAGATTGATAAAATTCAGCAACATAATAACACTAACCAGTTGTTGGCCACTAAAAACGCTCTTCCGGGGAACAACACATTATTTCCAATAGTCTTTCCACAGAGATTGAGATTCAGATTAAATTCAACTTGAATAATAAAACAACGAAGTGATTTCTTATTTTGTTTTATTTTAGAAAAAAAGAGAGAAAAAAATGAGCTTTTAACAGAATGTGATAAGGGTCTATATAATCATGTATACCGATTAATGAGTTGTGTTTACCGCTCAGGCGATGCAAAAGAATCTTTGACCTCCTATACCTTTACACGTAAAACATAAAAATAAACGTGTTGAAGTGTTTATTAAGTGTTATCAGAAATATAAACGCTTCTTTTTACAGTGTATACATCCACTTGAATAATAAAACAAGGGATTGCCTTATTCGGCTTTGAAATTTTAAGTAAATATAGCTTTAAACTGAGTGTTATTATATTCTGAATTCATTTATATTTATGAGTTGTGTTTAACATATTTCAATGATGCTATCGAATTTCTCGTCAAATATATTTCCGCGGGATTATATTTACAAGTGTTTACTCTATGAGAAAATTCGAGATAAGCATTCTTAGTTTATAATACATAATTCATACTGACAATTCCCACAAATTGTGTTTCATTTTGTCGTGGATATGTATTTTTATATCAGTGATGTCGAATGATGATCAAAGACATGATAATGATGTCTTTGCGATCATTTAGCACATTATCCACTTGTTTGTCATAGCCACTTTGAACTCTCTTGAAGATACACCGTGATCGAAATGTATACATCCACTTGAATAATAAAACAAGGGATTGCCTTATTCGGCTTTGAAATTTTGAGTAAATATAGCTTTAAACTGAGTGTTATTATAATCTGAATTCATTTATATTTATGAGTTGTGTTTAACGCTCGGGCAACGACGAACGAAGGAAGAAAATACCTTGTTCTACGGGCGCAATCGTCACAATCTTTTTTAAATACTTGGATCCCTCGTTTAGTTGCTGAAAGGCGTTGACGAGTACCAGCATAGATGTAGATGATAATTGTCAAACATCGGATTGTTTAGGTCAAATGATTTCTAAAATGTTCATACATGTTACAATATTAGGAGGGTAAATTCTTTAAAATGTCAAACAAAAATTTAAAATTTAACAAATTCAAAGAGGATTTGAAAACATAAAGTTTCGAGAAAAAAAAATCTATAAATCTATAAATATTTATGGGTTTTCGGAATGGTAGAGCGGTTTTTTCCTATGGCCATAGCTAAGTGGACGTCACCTGTATTTCCCAGAAAGTCAATGCAACCGATATCCGAGTGTGTGGCGTGTAAACAAATTGCAAACGCAATATTGTATGTGATAGATACATACAAGAACATCGTTCAATAAATAGTATCGATTTTCTCTTCAAATTAATATCCGTTTAGTAAAATTTGTGTTTATTATGTGAAAAATAAAAATCAGCGTTCTAAAGAAGCATCATATTTGTGTTGATTTATACACATTTTGGTAGATTTAACCCGTGATCTCTAATTTATGTTACGCGTGGTATAATGCTAGAAACTGGCTTGATTTAAAACGATGAAAATAGTGATCCATTACCAATTACAGTAAGTGGTGAATGAAAGGCTATACAAAACATGGCTGGCACCAATTTTATCCGGCACAAATTATAAACTTCAAATTGAATTAAGTGGCGCAATATATCTAATTAAATGTATCTTGTTGCGAAAGGGTATCATGGACTTTAAGTGGAAATATAAGTTTTAAATATATCCGACGAATGCTGAAATGTGTTTATTATTATTAATAATGCTCTATCAGTTTGATGTTTTAAAGTGCTATTTAATTTAACCTGAATACTCATGTGGAACTATATATACAGGGTGTCCAAAAAGTACAAAAGAAGTGCATGTTCAGTGCATATCAAATATATTTTTAGAAATACAAAAACTTGGAAAATTTGAGAGTTAAGGGGGTGCTGAATTCGGCTATAGATGAATTCGGAGTTTGGAGATTGTAACTATCTAAGGGCTGATATCCAAACTCTCAGCGGTGTTACACCGGTATTACACCGATGTTATACCGGTATTACACCGATATTCTATACAAATATCGGTGTAATACCGGTATAACATCGGTGTAATACCGGTGTAACACCGCTGAGAGTTTGGATATCAGCCCTAAACTAGTTTCAAGTCTCAGCTTAAATTTACATTTTATTTGAATCAATCGGAAATTGGTTTTAGCGTAATGGCTTATCAAAGCGGAAAAAGTGACGCAAAATTGAAGCGAATTAAAGTTTTTCCATTACTATAAATACATGCGGTATAATACGTTTGAGTTTTTTTGTTTTCAAGGGGCGATATTTAACAAGTTTGCACGTAAAATTAATTGCACATATATTAAGCTGAATTTTTTTGGAAAGTGTGTTTCTACTTAATTGAAATATTAGTGTACATGGTAATCAGCTAATTTGCATAAATACCGCGTAATTTAAATATTCAGTTTTTCTCGGCTTGTATATAACGATTTGACGCGTTCCAAAATAAAGCGCGCACCATTTCACAGCAACGCAATGTCCAATTGCTAAGATTTACTATCCCAGCGGGCAAAATGATTTTCACCGATGAAATATCGTTGAAACTAAACATTGTATTTGAATGGAAGTTGACATCAACCATATATTTCAACGTTGATTCAACGTCACAGTTCAACGTTGATTCAATGTTGAATTCTGGTTGCGTAATTGAAATTTGGTTGATAGTAGAAATTTGATTGAAACTTTGTTGAATTCTAACGCATTGTTATTACTTGGCAGCCAGTGGCGGTGTTGGATCTTTGATGAATATGTGCATTTAATTTGTGAACAATCACTTCCGTAAGGCAGTGCCTTCTTAAACATTCGGTGAGAAAAATATGCCTATATCAAATCTAACAAATCAGTGCCAGTTATCCATGGTGTTAACTAATGCATCGACTAATTCATATTATATAGGCCTAATAGGTGTCAATGAATAAATGGTGCAAATTAGCTCATTAGCATAATTGCAATGGTACAAATGAGCACCGTGGCTCATTTTTGTACAATTTTTTTTTTTTTGAAAAAAAAAATAAAGTAAAAAAATAGCGACCCTAGATTTCCGAAAATTTGGGTCGGTCGGATCGGAAAGGGCAAGTCAACTCTTTTTTTTTTTTGCCTTATGATAATGAGCTAATTTGCATAATTCACTCGGCTATTATAGGGCCAAGTAAAATATGAAAATTAGCTCAAGACTGATTATTGAAACATGCATTTTTACAACTCCATACAACAACGTTCAATCAACGTCAATATTCAACGTTACTTCAACAAAGCCCAATGAATAGTTGAGAAGATGTTGAAATATGGTTGAGTGCCCGCTGGGATATATGTCACTGACATGCATCTTGAATTACTCAGAGCGGATGTTGGAAATGGAATGCGTATCTCCCCCCCCCCCCCCCCCTCCCCCCAAAAAAAAGCGCGTCACGTTATTTTACGTTTTTATGCGTCGTATCTCGCCAATGTGAACTTTATTTTTTATCAAAATCCGCTCTGAACAATCCTAGATGTAGATAGGCCTACAATTACAACTTTTGTCACAATCGGATTAACCGTTACTGAAAAAGTTGCGCGCAACTCATGCTTAAAAAAATGGCCGCCGTTGCACCGAAGTATGAAGACCATAGCTGCAGCACTTTAAAATCACCTAGACGACTTCTCAGCATCCCATGGAGAAATTTGTCTGACGCCATATAGAACGCTGCAATATCTTTTCTTGCTACAGATAAAGCTTTGAATAAAGTTATATATTTTCTTCTTTTACCATAAGAAGTCGAATGAATCACATATAATATAATATCCGGGATTTAAGTCTTTTATTTTCGGATTTTTGCCCGACATCAAAGACTGGATACATTACAACAATTGCCGCGATATGTATAAACATCAATGGTATAAGGCCACATGCCAAGAAGAAAAGGTTAACAATTTTGTGTCACAAAAGACGTTCATGGGAAGGTAAAACTCGTTACTTATGGGAGTTTACTAGAGGAGAGATTAATCATTTCGACATTTGATACCGATTATGCGCAAGCAAAGAAACAGCCCAGGGACAGTGACAGCCACTGCAACAGACCTGTTGCTTATGATATAATAGAAAATATAAATCCGAAATGATACTTTAATGCATGGATACTGTTCTAGCTCGTCTAGCTCATCATGTGACACTATGTATCTGATTCAGATGGTTATTAACATCATGCAGATAGGTTTTTCGTGTCTAATCAAATGAAGCTTTTAACGTGAGAGACGATCATTTGTCGCCGATGGAATTATTAATATTAAAGGTGTATTATATTAGATTTTATTAGAAAATAAACCGGTGACGTACACCTGCGGCTTCAATGTCAGTTCAACAGGTTCATTCACTGAACCACGCTTTTAAATTTATAATTCTGTGCTTTAGACATATATCTTTACAACTTATTAGGCTATAGAATGTCATGATATCATTTTAATTGCACCATCATCCATTAAACCTGTTAAATTAACTTCAATTAAAGCGACGACCAATTATGATAGTGCTTTGGTTAACCATTGAATTGAACTCCATAGGCCAAAGTAAAAACTGTTCCACCATCTAAAAAAGAGAAAAACACTGTAGAAGAATTATAGCACTTGACCATTATTTGACATAAAACATTGTTAAACGTGAGAAGAATGACAAGTCATGAAAGCCGTGAAACTCCACCACGTAAAATATGAAAGAATTAAATTTCACCAAAGACGTTAATTAAGTGACATTTACCTGAAAAGATATTTCACATAAGACACTAAAGGCCGGTCATGACACTTTCACTCTAAGTCTTGAGAACTTCACAAAAGCCGTGAAAGGTTGACAAGTTACAAATAGCCGCAATAGAGGAATAACATTTCGCATAAGGGAAGATAAAATGTGAACGCAGAGACATATAACATGACGAATTATGCCCCAAAAATCACACATTCATATCATTATTGGGTAGTTGATTATTTTTCTCTTCGTATTCATTACTTTACGTGGACGTTTATAGCATCTATATCGAAACCATTAATGGTCATGAATCTATGTAACAAGTTCTTCTCTCATCGAATAAAATTTATTGTGTGCACAAATGCTATCGATAGAGCTACCAAACATAAAGCGTCGCATTGACACCCGCGTTGTTGGACATACCGTCATAAGGCCTAGGCTGTATTAACTGTTGAGAAAGTCAAATGAAAGTTCAGTAAGATAATGTACTTGGCTCATGCTGTTGACATTATGTCATGAATGTGCCCCAAATGTATACTCATTGCGTGCATTGAACTGTCAATATAACGGAATAATTCGTTGTAAATTCAATTAAGAACCGCCTTTTGCATCATCATGAATTTCCTTAGTAATAATAAGACTCAGCACACATCTTTGGATGTGTCTAGACGCTGAGACAGTAAGTATTACATAGCCAGAGGAGGTTCAGTGAGCATGTGAGTATTGAACAGAGAGTAATATTCCACGAAGCTGCTGTTCCCGGCGGCTGTTGCAGGTTTTTGTCCTATGTTAATTTGTTACTTTAATCCGTATCCTTCCCCTTTTAGTTTTACCGACTCACCAAAGAAACCCAAAGTCCTCAGTATTCCACCTAACCTGACATGTAGGAATCATCAAACTAATTTTATTTCCAAACCGGTCACCCAGCATTAGTATTATTGATATTTAGGTCTAAGACGAATAATACTCGTCTCAGATTTATAGATGAAATCAAATTTATTTGTTTTGGTATAGTGAATACTACATTTGTCAAAATCCGACTGTGAAACCCTCCCGATCGATTTATCTTACTTCTGCACAAGGGTTCCCTCTGACATGCTAGCACAGATGGTGTACCATCTGTGGTTAAAGCCAGTGGACGAATATAAACCGTGTGCAATCGGTGTTCATGTCTAAATTTATACATCGTGACACACGACAAACAGTACCAAGAGTTAGTCTCTGAGACTCGAATTTACTGTATTCTATGGTTTCAAACCGATGGACATTTCAGATAAAAATTCATGAATATTTGTGAAAGAAGTACGGTATACATTTACGTGTTTTAAGTGAAAGGAATAATATTGTCCACAAACCGTGTACACCAGGCCCGTCGGAAGTAATTTTAAAGTAGTACGGCACGAGCGGGGGGTTTGGGGTGCAACCCCCAAACCCCCGCTTCAACCCCAATGGGGTTCGAAGGGGCAAAGCCCCTCGTGGGGGTCCAAGGGGGCGAAGCCCCCTTTAAACTAGCGCTTTTTGGGAAATGAAATAAAACATTTCATGGTAAAGTTAATAGCACTTATAATAAATTATATGGAATAATGATCAACTGTTAAACATTGTGTCCAGTGCAGTAAAGTCATAGATTACAGTCTATGATATTAATAGTACAGTATACTATTATAGGTACGTGTTATGGCTTATTATGTTCTCTCGAATATTTTTAATTTTTTGAAGGAATTTTTTCTTTTCTTTTCTTTTTTTATACTTTTTTTTAATTTTTACTTTTGCCTGCCGTAGCGGTTCCGACGGGCCTGGCACGAACCGTGTGGAAACACAGGAACGAAAGCCGTGAAAAGGAATAGACATATTACAAAAAGACGTGAAATCAAGGAATGCCATTTTACGTAAGACGTCAAAGGATGTCATTTCCCGTAAATTGTGAATGATATGACATTTCATGTAAACCGTGAGAGGATGAACGCGGCATTTCACGTAATCTGTGAAGGGTTTAACGAAGCTGTGTGAGAGTATAACATCGTCATATTATATACCGTAAGCTGACGGTTTTCACATAAACCAAGAGGCATGAATTTTAACGTAACCTGTGAAAGCATCAGGCTACATTCCATCAGAGTCGTGAAAGAAGTGAAAGGAATAATTCACGCGTTCCGTGAAAGAAATATTAATTTACGTAAAACGTAAAAAGCATGACGTAAAAAGTATAAAACAATTCATGTAAACTGTGAAGGTAATACATTTCCCGAGTTCATTTGGAAGAATGAAGTCATACATTTTAAAGGAGGTGTCCCGCAAGCATAAAAGTGTGCATTATATGTTAGAAATATAACTATCGAGCCCAACTTTTGTAATGATATAGAAGAAAACACCACACTTATGACAAAAACAAATAAAAACCGCAATCTCTCAACATGCCCTTTTTAAAATTCGCGGCGATCAAAAGTCCCAGTGTCGATGATGTCATAGTTGTACAATACACATGCGCAAATTTGAGCACCGATACCCATGACGTCATCGACACCGGGACTTTCAATCGCCGCGAATTTTAAAAAGTGCATGTTGAGTGATGGCAGTTTTTATTCATTTTTGTGACTAGTACGGTGTTTTGTTCTATATAATTACGTAACTTCGGCTCGATAATTATGTTTCTAACAAATAATGCTCAATGTTGTGCTTGCGGGACCATTCCTTTAAGCCTGAATAGAATGATTATCACACCAAGATCTTACATAATAATGTGACAAGTATGACGTTTTCTCTCTGGTCATAAATAAATGCCAATACACGATACTCTGCGGAAACATAAGTATCACCGATATGAAACTCATGCATATGTATATTGGATAGATAATAAATGGTACATTAAAGAGTTGTGTTTCTTACATTATTATTGAGTACAATTTTTTTTAACACAGCTATAATATGTAGCAACCTTTCCAGATATTACCAATATAATAGGTCATGTTCTGTTTTATACTTTTGAATATTTGAAGTCATTAATTAATATAGGTGATCCAGCCAGTATTGAAATACTTTAATCACGCTTTTGACATAATGTTTACTCATTGCGTACGTTGAACTGTCAGAATCACTGAATACTAATGTAGAAGTAATACATTGCAAATTCAATTAAGAACTGTCTTCGTGTAAATAACCGTTCTTGAATCATGAATGAACTTCCTAACACTAAACACACATCATGTATATATTGCCTTGTCTGTAGATGGGCTAAAGGTTACAGAAAGTGTTCAAGACAAGATTGATATTCATCCACACTTAGCGGTTATTAAAGTTTTATCCGCATGATTAAGACAAAATATGAATTTTCAAGTGTCCATAGTAAATTAGTGAGTATCAAATTGGTTGACGATTTGCTTTCAGCATGCAACTCATCAAACCTGGGACTAACATTAGTCCCAGATCAAATACTTTGCAATAGCGTTTAACATGTTGAAGTTATGGAGGTGTTTCCGGACAGTCAAAGTGTGCGTCAATTTGATGACATCCAAAGCTTGGTAATTAAAATAATCAGTCATACAACCTGCTTGCATAAGAATAACCTGTAACACAATGTTGTTTTCATTTATGTAATTAACTTTCAAAAATGGTTGTGACTCATTACGTACATACATGTTTGGTATACATTGAAGTGGAGATATTTCTAAGACAGAGTAATTATAATTACACCATGATGGTATATTCACATAATCACTCATAAAACTATAATCTGATTGACACCTCTCAAAATTGAAATAACAAAAATATCATTGTTTTCGTCCACATTGTAATGTATTTATTGGGCGACCGCTACGGCGGGCGCTTTGTATAGTTGGATTTTGACATTTGGGAAACTAGTGTCATACCCACTGTCTACGTCTCACGTATGTCACAATGCACAAACAACTGTCCCTCTCTTTAGGGCATACAAATCAGCAATGATTGTTTCGACCTTTTTGCAGTTGAAACCAGTTGAAACCAGTTTAAATAGTGTAAAACAGGTTTGAACAGTTCTGCAAATTGACATCATTATTGGCATACAGTAATAAATAGAGACAAATAATTAAAGCTGCTGTAAATGTCAATTGATAAGATGCTTGTAGTGATTTGAGTAAGATAATCTTATATCATCAAATACTATAAGCATATATGGCAGCTATTTCACGGTATAGGTTGGTTTCCTTTCAAGCCTCTTTCAACACTGTTCAACCAATGATGTTTGTTTGACACTATATTTTTCGCTCTAATATAAACAACTAAGATTCCTCTAAAAAGGAAAATTAAAAGTATGAGAGAATGTGTTGATTGAGTATGCCACAAGCAACTAGAATAGAAAATTGGAAGTTGTAGAAAAGTGAAATAGATTTTGTTGCTTTATCATTATTAAGTTTACTCTCAATAATTTTGCAAAAGATCATGTTACATTTGCAATGAAGATGCACGATGATGATCTACGTTCTACAATAATGCAAGACATCCCTTTTAGCTTCCAATCAAGTATATATGGTTATACTAATTTCGAGGTCATTCACCAGGTGGTATTAAATGAGGATTGTGGGTTCGAACCGCGTTGAAAACTCATTTGTTGGTTATTTAGATTTGAGTTATCGTTGTTCCCGTCTTTAGCCAATCAGAGGCCTTGCTCGGTTACCATGGCAACCAGAGGGGAACCAAAAACGTGTTTCAAAAGTAGGCATCATGAGCTACAATATGGTATAACACTTATCGGCTGATACGGTATATGGAAAAGTTGTGTACAATTGTTTTCTGACATATGCTCAGAAAACGGGGTAGTAGTGTGTTACATTTATGTGCTGGTCACCCCGCACGTGGTTGAGCTGCTCATTTTTCATCCTGAGCACAAACTGTTATAAGTCAATTTTTGATGTACGTAACCCTTACTGCGTTAACTCAGATGCGCACTGGATGTAGGGGCTAGCAACCCCTGCATCTATACTCTTATTGCTAAAAATCGTATTGCCAAGCCTCGAAAGAAAACGGACAGATCAAAACGGAAATGGACACAAGCATGCATGCCCAACGACTACGAGAAACGGAATTGCGAATATTGGAGGTCAACATACGGGGACTTCGGTCAAACATCGGAGAGCTTGCTAATCCAATCTCTGCTCGATAAAAAAGCAATCCATTGTCATTGTTGTTGAGACCTTCCTTGATGATACTGTGCCTGACGACGGCGCTGAGTGCATTGCTATTCCTGGATACTCCATATGCTGTCGCAGGGATAGAGAGGCAACCACTGGCAGATTGCCATACATCACGACCCAGGGCAAAATCCAAAATACTATGAACTCATCTGGTTCACAGTAGCTCTTTAAAAATCTCAAAAGAAACTGATTGCTGCTGTTTATAGATCTCCTAGTGATAACAGTGATGTCATCAACTACCTGGACCTCAACACTCTTCAAAAAGTGAGCACACTTGGAGCTAATTCAGTCATGCTTGTCGGTGACTTCAACGTCCACCATACAGACTGGCTAGGAAGTCGTACTACTGACGCAGCTGGACGCCGCATACTACAATTAGCTAACTCTAGGGAATTACAACAGATCGTCAAAGAACCCACTCGATTGGATCAAATCTTGGACCTTGTCATGACTGACCTGGCAGCCACTTCTGCTAGACTATAAGGTACTTCAGACCACAACCCTGTGTTAGTGTTAGACATGCCAGTATACAGGGACAAACCACACAGGAGGAAAGTCTGCACTGAAAAATAAATTGGTGTCACAGCGACACCTTCTTGGAGTCAACTGTAAATGACACTTACAAAGGTGTTATTTTGACTCCAAAATTGGTGTAATCGTCAATGATATGGGTTTGCACATAATTTACGGTGACACCGTTAAGTGTCCGACGGACACCTTTCAGTGATCATTTAGTGATTGACACCAAAACTGGTGTCAGATTAATTGAAATAACTCCAAGGGCGTCAATAGTTGGCGGGAAAGCTCACGGTTTTTAGAGGTGTCGAAGCAGCATGACACCAATTGGTGTAATTCTGACACCAAATTGGGCGTTTATCAACATATCAACGCATGCGTTTTCTCGTCGCCATTTTGTCTGCATGTTACGAGCCGGTAAGCAGGTAAGACTGGTAAGTACCGATCTGCTCCATTTCCAGACATTTTTGATAATAATTATGATACAATTAGCGTAATGTATGCCTTGTTCATGTTGTTTAATATTGCGCCAACTAACTGATGAAATAAATTACATATTTCATAGTCAGAGACTAGCATTTTGTTAGGCTGTTGAGCAGTCAGGACTCATTTTGGACTGTGTGTCAGTGCATGGACCTACTAGAACTATGTGTGTGTTCGTCATGCATGCATACGATGATACGTGCAACATTACATATAGCCCGATTCATCTGGCTCAGTGGTTCATACGGACGTCTGACATTACGCTAATTGTATCATAATTATTATCAAAAATGTCTGGAAATGGAGCAGATCGGTACTTACCAGTCTTACCGGCTCGTAAACGTGCTAGAGGTGACAAATACCCATTTTCCCATTTCCAAAAATTACACCCCAATTAGGGTGTAAATGTATCTCAATATGACACTTAAGAGAGTCAATTTTACACCCCATTTGGGGTGTAATGACATTTTTCGAAAATGGGTCCTCAGGTAACCACCCTAGGTGTCAAAATAAATATGACACCCAAAGGTGTCATATTTTACACCCATAATGGTGTCAATTTGACACCTTTAGGTGGCCGACTGAGGACCCATTTTTTGACACTTGTTGTAGTGTCAAAATGACACCAAATTATTTTTCAGTGTGGAGATATGACAAGGCTGATTACTGGGGAATGAGAGGTCACCTTGCTTCCACAAACTGGTCAAGTGTATTCCAGAAGAAAGATCCTGAAACTGCTTGCTCCAACGTCACTGATATCATTTGCGATGCTATGGACTTATTTATACCTAGTAAAACAGTTACCAAGAGGACTGGAGACAAGATTTGGTTCAACGACAAATGCCGTAGAGAATCTAGGAAGAAGCCCCGTCCCTTTAAGAAAGCCAAAAAAGACCAAACTGAAGCCAGCAAGGCAAAGTTCGCTGAAGCTAGACATTCCTAATACAACCAAGCGGAGAAGCAAGGCAGGAGTAGCTACAACACTAAATTGAGACAAGACCTAGCAGATAAATCGATGAGCAGCAAGAAATAGTGGAGAATCATCAACACCCTGTCCGGAAGAACAGCTCGTTCCGAGATCCCAGTGATTGAACATAAAAATGTCACCCATATTACAGCAAGGGACAAGGCAGAAGCTTTTTGTCAGACATTTGCAGACAAATGTAGACTCCAAGGTGCTGAAGACCAGGCCCCAAATGTCCATCCTTCAACAAACAAATCATTTGACAAAATAGTTTTTAAGCCCAAGGATGTTCGAAAACTATTACAACATCTCAATCCAGATAAAGCTACTGGACCAGACCTGATTCCAACCAAGGTACTCAAAGAATGCTGTGCTGAACTTGCCAGTTCACTCTCCTTCACTCATGGTGTGTTCCCTAACCAATGGAAAACAGCATCTGTCACTCCAATCCACAAGAGAGGTTCCAAGGCTGACCCAACAAAGTACCGTCCTATCTCACTGCTAAGCAATATCAGCAAGATCATTGAAGCTGTTGTGCAGAAACAACTTCAACGCTTTCTTCTCAGCAATGATCTGATTTCCAGCAGACAGTTTGGATTTAGAGAAAGCCACAGTACAGCTGATCTCCTCAACATTTTTTTTACAGAAATGGAACAACTCCCTAGACCAAAGTGACGAGGTTTGTGTCATTGCCATCATAAAAGGAGCTTTCGACAAAGTATGGCACAATGGACTCTGCTCAAAACTGATGTCAAACACTGCTTTCATGGATACACAACTACTTATCCGATAGATCTATCAATGTCGTCATGTCGGGACAAGCATCTAACACTGCACCCATATGCCTCTGTTCCACAAGGATCTATCCTTGGTCACTACTGTTTTCTGTCTTCATTGATGACCTTGTGGATGTCTGTGACAACGAGCTCTATCTGTACGCTGACGATTCAACACTTTTCGCACCCATTAAGTCTTCAACCAGCTCCAATGCAGTAGCTGCTAGCCTTAGCAATATGAAAGTGTGGTCTGATAAATGGAAAGTGACCTTTGAGCCTACCAAGTGCAAGACCATGGTAATCTCTAAGAAGCGAACTCCATCCCAACTTGAACTCTACTGTGGTGACTGCAAGCTACCATCTGCAGAAAAACTGGAAATCCTGGGTGTTACCATTGATAGCAAGCTGACTTGGTCCAATCACATATCGGCTGTCTCAACCAGGGCTGGCCAGAAGCTCGGCGCTCTTCGCAAGGTTGCAAATAAATTGACGGCATTGAGCATATCTACTGTGTACAAATCACAAGTCCGTAGCGTAATGGAGTATGCTTCACTGTATAGGCTGATCTAGCGCTTCACCTACTATCCTAAGCCAGCTTGACAACATCCAAAGGAAGGCACTCAAGATCATTGGAGCTCATGACGCTATTGGTCTATCGCATCTCAGCATCACAAGCCTACTTCACAGGCGAAAGGTAGCAGCAGCCACGGTTTGTACAAAATGCACACCAACCACTTCCCACAAGATTTAGCAGCATTGCTCCCCACACCATATGTTTATCGTCGTGCTACGCGTTCAAGTGTTGCAATGCCAGATCATGCCCTTTCATTGCCGCCTGCCAGAACTTGCTGCTTAGACAGAAGTTTCATCCATACAGCTGTTCCACTGTGGAACAGTCTTCCAGTCAATGTTGTTGGCAACATCCAAGTATGTTGGCTAAGCTCTCTCGATGTATCAATGACCTCCAGATATTATTTTTCTTCTCTTATTTTTTTGATGTTATTCTCTGTTTGGGTGTTTATCTTATCTGTGTTCATTGGCTTTTTTACTAGCCCAATTGTGTTTACTTGAATTTTTGATTATTTTCTGAATTGCAGTGAACCAATTGATTGGCCCACCAGAGCTCTCTGTTGAGAGTTACCCGTTTGATTTGTAATCATTCAGTTCATTAACTTTGTTAATGTCTGTTGGGCTATTGTTCACATTTGCTCTTTATATACAAAAAAAATGCTAAATCTGACTCGCCCGCCCCCCTTAAGTCTCATTTGACACCTCATGTCACGTGCATATCACATTCGACGTAGATGTTGTTTGTCAGCGTTGAAATATTTGCAACACAGTTTTATCACGTTCCTTGCTGCTTGGTTTGTGGATGAATATCGTTATGTACAATAGTACAAAATAATAATGTCATCTATTTGGTATTTTCATTACAACGCACGGATTAAATTAAATGTGCGAGGGGGGAAGTCTGTGTTATTTCAAGACCACTTTTTCATGCTTTGCTCGAGAAAGGTCCATAAATTAGTATGCAATCTATGTTTACCTAAATGAAATGTATTATGGGTTTCATTCAACTATAACGAGAGTGGCCAATCAATTACTATCATGATTCATGATTGTTCTACAATGTACAATACATTTTCCCTGAAGACGGATATAACGCAACAGGCTCAATATGCTCAAGGAGAATATCGCCTCACAACGAGATCAGACAAGCTTTCATCTAACATAGCCAATGCACTGCTGACAATATAACACATTATGTGCTGATAACAAACTATTTCGTCAACTTGAAACAACGTGTAAGTAAATAGGATTACTTCATTATACAGTGTCTGTGAGAATGATAGCACATGCTTCATCCACCATTACTGCACATTAGTATAATCCTCCCTGCCTCTATAATACCACACATAATTCACCAATACCTCGTCCGCTATCTACTGCTCTGATAGCACGTGAAAGTTGACATTTAATAGATTTACTTTAGTCCAATGAGCATTTTAAAGCAGGTTTTGTGTTAACCAACCCCCAGAACAATGAAATAGAAATATTTCACCAAGTCCTGGTAAGTACTATGTTGGTAATGGTGATTTCGCATTGTTATTTAAAAAACAAATGAAAAAGTGCCCTCATCCTCTATTTTTCCAAAAGTTTTGACGAGAAACTAGTCTTTATATCTACCGTATTTGGCCTTATTGGGTTATCTCATTTGACACCTCGTGTTACTTCACGCGCTTTATTGCAATCGACGTTGTTATCTGTGAGTGTTAAAACATTCAAAACACAGTTTAATCACGTTCCTCACCACTGGATTTGTCATGTTTCTAGATCAACATTTCGTATTGTACAGTATTTCAAATGCATCAACGCAATTTTTAAATAATGAGAAGGCGGATGATTTTACTTTAGTGGCGTGTTCAAGCTTTGCTCGTGAAAATGTGTAATCGTATACCGTAGGTCTTTCAGATGAAATTTGAACAAATTATTTTATTCATATATCTATAGCATGTATAAAGAGAGGACAGTCAATTACCTGTAAGATAACGAGTGTATTTCCTGGCTGTTGAATATATACCCAAGGAGATGTTGCACGTACCCTCACAACGGGATAAGACAGCTTTCCGAACATAGCCAATCGACTGCTTGACACATCTACTATTAACTACTCTGACAACAAACTATATTATAGAATCTCTCAGCTGAAAAATAAAAAGGGGTTCGGGGGGGGGGGGGTCCTTTTATTATTCACTGTCGAGTGTCTGCTGATAGCGTAATATTTTGTCTATCATCTATATATAATGTAGAACACTAGTGATTGCTTCTCCAGCTCCCTGTCTCGTCGCTATACTCACATTTACTGCACATATAGCTAGCCAGAGTAATGCTTCATCCGCTATCTACTGCTGATAGCACACGGAGAGTTATTTGGTTGAACCAATCATGCCAATAATCCCTTCAAGTATGGTTTGACACCTAATGTCACCACGTGCATATTGTAATGAACGTTTGTAAGTGTTAAGAACATTTGAAACACAGTTTTATTAGGTATCAAGTAATTCTAGAACTTACGAGTTCCTTTTTCATGTTTTGCCCGAGAAGATTCCTGCTACCAGAAATTGCATTCTTAAATATAACTCATCAAATAAAGAAATCTAAATGGAATTTGTCTTACTATTTATTTCATTCATATATCTATAGAGTGGGCAATCAATACTGTCATGATCGCACATCTTTTCCCCTGAATGTAATACACCTAAAGCGAATATGTTGAACTTATCTATAGCTTCACGCCATAGCCAATGGACTGCTGACATAATCACTGTATCTTATGCCAATGACAAAGTACTGCACTGCACCAATAACAATTTCTAGCTACCTGCTGCTGATACATAATTACCCATAATTAGGACATTTCATGGCAACTGAAATTGGAAAAAATAGAGAAAATAAAAAGAAAGTTGTTGCCAAAGATGTTGGTATTATGCCCTTTGACCTAACATATCTCGGTAACCGAATGTCCAGAATTGTCAGACCAAGGGCTACAAAATATTAGATTTGAAAGGAAATATAAAATTTTAATCAGGCAATATCTTTCAAATAATAACATCAATTGCAACGCGAAATCTAGGTGTTGTATAAAAGTAAAAACTACCCAACGTTGAGCAAAACAATTTAGTAACAAGTTGGGGAAACCCCCGGTCAAAACTTGTTTTGTTGCTAAAATTGCGTTAATTGTTTCAATTGGGCAACTGTTGAGTATTTGTCTCAGGCAATCACGCAACTTAAGTTAAAATTTACCCATGTGGTTTTTATTGATCAATTGTTGCTTAAATTCTCGATTCTAATGGCGTCCGTGTGATGGATCTTCTCAGAATTTGGGGAATGGTTGTATACGCATATATCTTATCCCGTCCGCAACTTGTGCCCCAGGACCACAATTAGATTTATACTGTCTTGGCATCCAAAACGGAATAAAGCGCAAACACTGACAAAATAGTTTAAAGTTGCCATCCTTGTTTGACATATATTTGTTTATGAATATCATTTCAGCGGTGTTACTAGCGACGTCACTAGCGATGAATATTGAATAGTCGATTTGTATAGCCAAAAATCACAAGACATGGACATATACTGAATAGTTCATGTCACGTGATCTATTTTCTACCAAAAGAATCACATAAATATGTTTATTTTATATATGATATTGACTATTTATACCTTCATACCCAGATAGCAAGACTACGTTGGGACAACGTTCACAGTAAAAAACACCAATGATAAGAGATGTCAGATATTACATATATAGTTAAATAACATGTTAAAAGAAATTACAGATTCACTACCGAGAGGGAATGGTGTATGTAGCTCTGCTGCATCGCCAAGAATTCCCTTTACAAGTTACCGGTTCACTACCGGGAGGAAGTGATGTATGTAGCTCTGCTGCATCACCCAGAATTCACATTAGTTGCCTACCCCGTGTTGCTATACAAAAATGCTCAATATATAATAAAAACTTGTTACAAATAAGCAACGATTTGCATTAAAACACCCAATATATGGCTACAATTCACAATTTAAGCAACAGTTGGTATTAAAATGCCCGACAAACGGTTACTTAATAATACCCAACTGTTGTGGAATTCAAATTGTGCAACTGTTGAGTAACTGGAATTGTTCAACTGTTGGTGAAAACATGTTATCCATGTTGGTATTGGGTAAATTTTACGCAACTGTTGAGCGGTTGCATACTTCAACAACGTTGTGTAAAATGTTGAGTAAATATTTAAGCAACCTTTTTGCAGTGTATACGTAGCATAGCCACAGTGAGTCGTGTCTGTTGAGATTGTCGGTTCGTTTGACAAATAAAATCATGAAATATCTACCCATGCAAATTGAGAGAGAAAAGTTTGAGTTTGAAAGTAGAATACGTTTCTACGTAATTAACTTGATACATTCGTAAGTAAGGATGCAACCATCCATTAATATAACTAGGCTTGGCTTTGCTGGTATACTCATACTGATATACTGATAGTGATATACTCATACTCGAAACTTGAGACTCGATACAATGTATTTTAAACTTATTTGAAACTCGAAATTCGAAACTCGATACTCGATATTTGAAACTCGAAACTTGATAATTGAAACTCGAAACTCGATATTTGAAACTCGAAACTCGATTCTCGAAACCTGATATTTGAAACTCGATATATTTCAAACTCGAAACTCGATATTTCAAACTCGAAACTCGATATTTGGAATTCAAAACTCGATATTTGAAACTCGATACTCGATATTTGAAACTCGAAACTCGATAATGTCACTCGAAACTCGATACTCGATGATTAGCAACACACAGTTTTAACTTTACTTTACACTACATGTACGGTATTAGCATACCGTAGTTCTTCGTCCATCCACAGAGCACAGTGATTACTTATCCCAGAGCTCTATCATATATCTGCGCATTCTTTATACGTTATCTATTCTATACAGTACACTCTACATATTTGGACGCCTTAACACCAAAATGTGTTCTATGATATTAAACTTTTATATTTGAAATATTTACACATTATTATTTTCAGTTTTTAATTGTTTTATCAGTATCCTAATTCACAAATATTTGAAAAACATCAAAAACCATAATATATTGCAGGATTTAGTCAGCTTAAAATTGAACATGTTCTATTTTGAACACAGTGCTAAAAGGAATACCTTTTTGCACATTTCTTAGCACTTTTTTGTAACAGTTTGGGAACACCAATGTGTTCTAGAACGCGTCCGGTGTTCAAAGAGTGTTCTAGAACACAAGGTGTTCCCAAACTGTTACAAAGTGTTTTAACACTTAAAAGAAAGGTGTAACAAAGATGTTCCGGCTTTGTTTAACACGGGTAACACTAAATTCAGTAATGATATAGGCCTGCCGGTGGCCGGTAAAGAAGTTACCGTTTTTCAAATATTTGTGGATGTAGGATATTGCTATAACCAGAAAAACCAGAAAATGTGTGAAAATACTCCAATATGAAAATTTAAAAATCATATACTCGTATAACACCTTGGTGTTAATAACCAGGACACCTTTTGAGGCGTCCGGAATATTTAGAGTGTACTGCCGATAGCACCCTGCCTGAGAGGTTTGTGTATGAATCAGAACTACCTTAAATCTTGTTTGGCACCTGTACGCGCATATTGCAATCAACGTAGTTGATATTCATAAGTGTCGTAATATCAGTTTAACCATTTGCAACACACAGTTTGATCACGTTCCTTGCTGCTTAATTTGTGGATGAACATATCATTATGTACAGTAGTATAAAATAACAAATGCGTAACAACGTAATGAGGAGGGATTTGTATATATATATAGGTTAATTCTTTTAAAGGTGTATGACCCGATTTTTGCATACTGTATTCTTTATACTTCCTGAATATGATGAAAGTACTCCTAAATGTAATTAGAATACTCCAGTGGTTATCATGAAAGAAACAACAGCTGGTGCTCTGACAATTTGCCCATCAGAGAAATGTAAAACGGTACACACATACGTTTAACTGTATAACAAGAGAACCACCGGACTTGAATGGACTGAGGCTTTATTTGGTGTTTCTAATATTATAATAATGGGTATCATAAACACAAATCCACGTAGAAATAACAAACTTATTATTTCTACACCATCCAGAAAGGAACGGTAAAATATAACAAACTGAAGTGTAAAACCACCTTGAACATTGTCGAACTTGTAATCTCGGCCTTAGTTTTGCATCTTTACCTCAGCTGTCAAGTTTTAAGTATACGTGGCTCGTGTCATGAATTTGTAGTTCGATGTCACATCACGCATGCATGCACGCCCGTCGATGTTTCTTAATACAAATGCCTCACAATTGTTTCTAAATACTGTTATTCATTCAATCCCTTCATCTAATTCACATTTTATTTAGCATTTTCCCTTTTGAAAATGTTTGGATTTTTCTTCTCTTTTGACGATCAAGATTTGGTATCATCATATATATAGTAAATACTAAATATTAGTTTGCGCAAATGTCAATATGCTAACAATACCACTCCCCCTGCGGGATCGTGCCACTATGACACACATCAACATCAGCGCGCGTGCATCGATTTGTCTTATTTTTCTCGAAGCAACGTGTGAACGCATTTATTGACCTATAACCATGATAACTAACTACTTCATCATCTAAAATCCTGAACTATACCTACTGCTGAAAGCTAAAGGGATTATAACTACTGCAAACATAATACTTCATCGATCCGCCATCTATTGCTGACAACATAGTGATTACCGCTCCATGCCTCTTTGCTCATATTACTACACATAGTATACAAATATCAGTATTTCAAAAAGCCCATTTTCATCGAAAAATGCCCAGTCAGTGAATCACTAATATTGCGGAAAATCAAACAATTTAGGAAACATCCAATCAATTAACCAGTTAGGGAGATTCCATATGATACTTAACTAATTATCTGAACTTATTCACATGAAACCTTCAGAAAATATGCTTTTGCGCAGACGGCAGATTATTTTATAAACTGGGCCAAACTGGCTAAAATCATGAAATTTACCAGATAAAAGCTTACTGGGCCTTCAAATTCTTATCAGGAATATTAAAAAATGTTAAATCAATGTGTATAATTATTGTGATAGTCAAAATGAAGATAAATATTAATGTATCAATCAAAGATGGCTGCCACAACCTCTCTTATTACTGTTATCTTTAGAGCTACTATATATGTATTGTTAAAGTAATCGTCACATAATTTCAATGGTTTGAGGAAATTTTATGATTAGCTCCTTTTGAAATCCCCACTTTTTATTGCTTTACATCCCACAACAGTTTACTTAATTATAATCCCTCCATTGTTAATCCTTTGTTGTTTTCTAAGGTATATTATTGTTGATTTTGCTAAATAAAAGCGTTTTTGCGATGGTCCCTTCTTGTTTGTATTAAGGAATTCAGATCTAAAAAAGAGTGTCAAACAGAGATTAGTATGGATGTGTTCTAACTATGTGCCAAGTGTTATCTGTTTTTATGTTGCATTGTCGAGATATACGCAATTCAACAACTCCCCCATACCTTAAGTACAGTAACAAAGCGTTGTCGATTTGAGATAAACCCACTGTTCATATGCAAATTACTAGGATAGCGAACCTTATTTTTGGAAGCCACTAATGCATATGCATCGATGCAAAATTGTAAACAAACAAAAATGTTCGCAAAATGTGTTCATTTTTTTGCCCGTTTTTTGGCGTATAAATGCATTTCGCCATGCAATCCTTAAAGTTAGCAAACAGCTTTATATACCAAAATGTAGCTATATCCCTGAGGAAAATATTTTTGGCGAGGGCCATATGTCACGGCAAACTCCTAAAGCTACAATTTTAGACCGAACAATCACTAGAGAATCGCCATTTTGCATCATCGCGCGGTAAAGACATTCCTTTCATCCAAAGGACCGTACCACTATTGAAATGGAGGGGTGTGTTTTGATTTGATACACATATTCTATAAACATGTATCAAAATGTGTTATGTAAATTAAACGCATTCTTGATTTAATTTTTCTCTGAATGATAAAGGTGGTGTGTGAATAAAATGCTATTTATAAAATATTTTAAATTTCACAATTACTTGCGAAATAATTTGTCTTCTCTAATGTTTACCTTATGTAACCCAGCCCATTCAGAAGTTCCCTCGCCCATTTACAGGGAACGGACGATGTCCAAATAAGGGCCTAATTATAATAAAACGTAAACATTTTTCCCCGTTTTTTAAAGAGCAGCTATTTTTTTATGTCAAATTAAGCCTATTAAAACACGTTGTTTTACTCATTTTCATCAGTTATCCAAAACGCTATTCACATATGAATGATGTAAATATGTTTGGTCGTTGTTGAACGGGGTTCAACAAGGTCTTCGTCGTTGTTTATCTTGAATCGACAACGGTAAGACGGGTTTATTTTGCTCGGTCAGCTAAAGCTGCCCTCGCAAAATAAACCCGTCTTACCGTTGTCGATTCAAGATAAACAACTCCGAAACCTTATTGAACCCCTAAATGTATTAATCACCCCATATTCAACATATTACATATGCAGCCTAATAATTGACAGATTTTAGTCAGTGTCTGAAACCTATTGTGTTTATGTTAATGACGTTACATAACCAAAGGTATCAAACAATCAAAAAGTGTATTGTTTGAAAGACAAAATGTTCATACTTTGTATTGATCACATTATCCCTCAATAGAATCACTCATGCATCCCATACCATGATCACTTTAATTATTTATTGATCGACCCATATCTGGGAAAACGTAACAAGAAACTGCATATATTTGCTGTATTCACGGCCGGGATAGAGGGCATGCGCTCTTTAGACAGCTTAAGCAGCTTTCAACTTCAATTTACAGCAACATTTAGATAAACATTAGTGACACACTTTGAATGCAGTAACGAGTCTGAGCCAATAACTGGGCTTTTATACATGTACAGTATATAAACAGTATAAAGATAGTAATCTGTCTGTTTCTTGACATGACATTTAAACGGACGTATTTGTGAGGTTTATTCAAAGTGTGAGTTTTTGAGAAAACAGTAACAGACACAACCCGGACTGTACACAGTCATCGTCATACCGTATTATAGTTGTGTCTATTTCGTTCGGAATGGTGACAAAATCACTCTCATAAAAATCACTCTCATATATTACATATTGCACATTCTGCATCCATTGCTTTTCTAAGCTACAACATATTATTATGATGCACCGCTAGTTGCACACTCTATACAAATTAAATTTGACACATATGCTTTAGGTATATTTTGTTGTATGATTTTATACAAATATTATGTCCTCGGGAGAAGGACCAGTGAAACCTGTTTTCACTGTTTACCACTGTTTTTGTAAGAGTCATTTACAATTGAAGTGTGATATGACATTTCAATATCGTAGTAGTTTGTTTTGTAAGTAAGACTGTCATTCCAACTAAACTGAAACTGAGAAAGTCGAAGTTACCTTTTGTTATCTGATGACTTGAAAATAATGGCGGATACTTGAGTACAATGAAAGTAAAAGCTGTGTAAGATATCTGCCTCATACCGGAGCTTTTAAACAGAATAGCGAGCCCTGGAATAGCGCTATTATGAGTTTGTTAAGTACATGTTAAAGTGTGAATGCCATAACATGGGACTGCCAATATACTGACTGATACAAACAACACACACGGATAACAAAATGGCAAAATCTATGTTTTTACCTCCTACAATTCGCAGAAATGAAAAACAAAATATTGAGGGAACCGAGTGCACAACCTTAATGTTGAATAATGTAAATCATTTCATAATCTCATTCGGCAGATGCCGTGTTCAATTTTTCATGTCTAGAGGTACACCCAATTAAGTGCAAATGCGTTAAATTTACCCGATCAGTGGCGTTACATTTCCGCAGTTGTAAAATATGGATTTGTGGATCACGAGTCATAATTCATTCTTTATCAATCGGCATCAATTCATTTTTCACCTGAAATACGAGCTTTTAGCTATTCGGTCAACAAACTGATATTCGTGTTCAAATTAAAGACATAATAACACATTTTGCAAAACTAAAGAGCGCCCTCAATTATTGTGTTTCCTTTTCTATCACGTTTTTCTTTTTGGCGACGGTTGTTTAGAGGGATACAGAAAGTTACATTTCCTTATAGCAATGCCTTGCTTATAGATAGGGGCCAAGTTTTCATGTATCAGAAAACCCCAGAGTGAACGAATCTGACATTACCGGGCTGTTTAACCTGTGTATACAATGAAAGTAACCATGGTGATCACTGATCAGTCTGTTAATGACATTTAAACCGTAGTTTGCTATTGATTTTAAAAGGCCGCAATTTGGTGCCATGCCAGTAATTCAGAACGATACATTTCCCCCTTACTAAAATAGCCTAGCAGTGCATTTTTGATACCTTGACCTGTTCCTGTTTGAATATAACAGTACCATGTGTCAAGTTGTGTGATCTGATGCTACATTCGTCATGTTATTGCATGCTATACCAGTAGTAGGCCTATACCTCATAAACGAGATGAGAAAAAACACAAATTATAATTGAAATCGAGAACGGATCCACCCGAAAAACGAAAGAAATAATACTCTGGTCACCATGCAAGCTTGACACATTGCTAGTTTACCTGGACATCCATATATTTAGTTCAAAGCTGTTCAAATATTGATCCAATTCTTGAAACGGCGCCTTTTACATGGCAACTGCTATGCATAAGGAGTCTCCCCCGAGGCTATCTGGACGGGTGTTACGAGAAATTTCCCAAATGAATGTAGCTACGAGGGTCATTCAATAAGTTGAGATATGAATAAGTTCTACCTCCTACCTCGTAACTTTGTTATTATATAAGCCAGTCTTATTAAATATTACACAATTGTAGCTTGGAATCTCAGCTACAAATTGATAGTAAATTAATCCAAGTAGGCCTAATGGTTGTACTTTTATGTATATGCAATGAAAGCCAAACCACCATTTAGTGTGACGGGAACGGATGAAAAACAGCAAAATATCGTCGAAGTGATTCATTTGGCCTATGTTAAGAGATCAAACGTACCTATCGGTCAATTATAACCGTTCTAAATGTGAGATATCTCTTGAACAGACTATAAATAATAAAGGTGACTGATTTCTTAGAAAAAGATATGCCCTTTGATTAGCCAAGAACCAGATTAGGACAACCATTAATTTTACCCCTCAAACCCTGCAAAATTCATATTTGATTTTCATAAGAACTATCTTCAATATACAGGTGGGATTATAAGTCTCTCGAAGAGATAATTTTCTATCATTGCCTACTTGATTGTCTATTCTGAAGGTTGTACATAAGGAAAACTCTAAAGGTGACTATTATGTTAAAGATTTCACATACGAGGCATCACTGTAGCTTAACTTGTAACAATGAAACGTTGCCCCCGATCTATCGGTTCTCAGCTATAATAGTTTAACTGTGAACAAATAGGCCTCCCGTTATGTCCAGAAAGCCGATGTCAAAAAGTAATATAATAAGACAATTTAATTGGATATACTCAACCAATTTTCTAAATTTAACAATCCGATATATATTTACAATAATGTTGCCATGTCTTTATTGGATATGTCATCCAAATGTTTGTATTGATTAAAATGCGCCAATAAACAGATAAAAGAACATGATTTAATATACGCGTGCATATTTGTACGGTGGCCCTGCAGGTTGCTATCTATGCTATCTTCAGTAGATAGCAAGTATATCACAGTACGTTGCTTTTGTTCAGTAGATAGCGAGTCTATCAGAGTAAGTTGCTATCTTCAGTAGATAGCAAGTTTATCAGGTTGTGATTAAATTACATGATGGAGCATCATGATCATCGAAATAAAGTAGAGATTAATTCATATTTATTCGATCAGGTAGCCTACTTCATTGAGGTATTTGTTATTCCAAATATTTAATGAGATATGTTTATCTATCTAAATTATGTAGGCGTTCATTTACTCTTTTAGACAATCATATACTAAGGCCTATAATACTATAGGCCTACCCCTCGTTTAATATGTACAAATCCCAACGAATTGTATTGGGTCAAAGAATTGACCATTGAATTTGTTGATTAATTATTTAGTTTATCAACTAATTATTTGTCTTTATATAATTAATGGCCATCATTTGAAAAATCTTTATTCCTTTAAACGACCATGGTATCACGATAGGAAAATCACGACATACACTTGATGCAGAACTTTTACCCCATAGGCTACCCATGTTTAAAGTTAGACACTTTTCAGCGAGTTAGACGCGTATTTAAATTAAACCAATTTTCGAGAAGTGAATTTGGTTAAACGATGTGTTTTAAGTCAAAGTGAAACGCGTGTTTAGCTCAAAGTAAAACCACGAGAATACTGCCCAATAGCTACGTTTCTATACACCGGGGTATTTGATTCTATTCCAGTTCATGTACATGTATGTTAAGTAAATTGTACCCCATATTCCAGCTGAAGTAAGAACATGACGTCAGTATGTAATAACTAAAAGTAAAAGCAATCATTTCTTATGAGCCAAAATCAAGTGATTGTCTTTGGAGTTTTATAAAATCGTCATATTATAGTTGTGTCTATTTCGTTCGGAATAGTGACAAAATCACAACTTCGAAGACAAAATCACTCTTGTATATTACATATTGCGCATTCTGCATCCATTGCTTTTCTAAGCTACGAAATATTATTATGATGCACCACTAGTTGCACACTCTATACAAATTAAATTTGACACATATGCTTTAGGTATATTTTGTTGTATGATTTTATACAAATATTATGTCCTCGGGAGAAGGACCAGTGAAACCTGTTTTCACTGTTTACCACTGTTTTTGTAAGAGTCATTTACAATTGAAGTGTGATATGACATTTCAATATCGTAGTAGTTTGTTTTGTAAGTAAGACTGTCATTCCAACTAAACTGAAACTGAGAAAGTCGAAGTTACCTTTTGTTATCTGATGACTTGAAAATAATGGCGGATACTTGAGTACAATGAAAGTAAAAGCTGTGTAAGATATCTGCATCATATATACCGGAGCTTTTAAACAGAATAGCGCTATTATGAGTTTGAGTACATGTTAACGTGTGAACGCCATAGCATCATGAGCATGGGACTGCCAATACAAACAACGCATATGTGTCAAATTTAATTTGTATAGAGTGTGCAACTAGTGGTGCATCATAATAATATTTCGTAGCTTAGAAAAGCAATGGATGCAGAATGCGCAATATGTAATATACAAGAGTGATTTTGTCTTCGAAGTTGTGATTTTGTCACTATTCCGAACGAAATAGACACAACTATAATATGACGATTTTATAAAACTCCAAAGACAATCACTTGATTTTGGCTCATAAGAAATGATTGCTTTTACTTTTAGTTATTACATACTGACGTCATGTTCTTACTTCAGCTGGAATATGGGGTACAATTTACTTAACATACATGTACATGAACTGGAATAGAATCAAATACCCCGGTGTATAGAAACGTAGCTATTGGGCAGTATTCTCGTGGTTTTACTTTGAGCTAAACACGCGTTTCACTTTGACTTAAAACACATCGTTTAACCAAATTCACTTCTCGAAAATTGGTTTAATTTAAATACGCGTCTAACTCGCTGAAAAGTGTCTAACTTTAAACATGGGTAGCCTATGGGGTAAAAGTTCTGCATCAAGTGTATGTCGTGATTTTCCTATCGTGATACCATGGTCGTTTAAAGGAATAAAGATTTTTCAAATGATGGCCATTAATTATATAAAGACAAATAATTAGTTGATAAACTAAATAATTAATCAACAAATTCAATGGTCAATTCTTTGACCCAATACAATTCGTTGGGATTTGTACATATTAAACGAGGGGTAGGCCTATAGTATTATAGGCCTTAGTATATGATTGTCTAAAAGAGTAAATGAACGCCTACATAATTTAGATAGATAAACATATCTCATTAAATATTTGGAATAACAAATACCTCAATGAAGTAGGCTACCTGATCGAATAAATATGAATTAATCTCTACTTTATTTCGATGATCATGATGCTCCATCATGTAATTTAATCACAACCTGATAAACTTGCTATCTACTGAAGATAGCAACTTACTCTGATAGACTCGCTATCTACTGAACAAAAGCAACGTACTGTGATATACTTGCTATCTACTGAAGATAGCATAGATAGCAACCTGCAGGGCCACCGTACAAATATGCACGCGTATATTAAATCATGTTCTTTTATCTGTTTATTGGCGCATTTTAATCAATACAAACATTTGGATGACATATCCAATAAAGACATGGCAACATTATTGTAAATATATATCGGATTGTTAAATTTAGAAAATTGGTTGAGTATATCCAATTAAATTGTCTTATTATATTACTTTTTGACATCGGCTTTCTGGACATAACGGGAGGCCTATTTGTTCACAGTTAAACTATTATAGCTGAGAACCGATAGATCGGGGGCAACGTTTCATTGTTACAAGTTAAGCTACAGTGATGCCTCGTATGTGAAATCTTTAACATAATAGTCACCTTTAGAGTTTTCCTTATGTACAACCTTCAGAATAGACAATCAAGTAGGCAATGATAGAAAATTATCTCTTCGAGAGACTTATAATCCCACCTGTATATTGAAGATAGTTCTTATGAAAATCAAATATGAATTTTGCAGGGTTTGAGGGGTAAAATTAATGGTTGTCCTAATCTGGTTCTTGGCTAATCAAAGGGCATATCTTTTTCTAAGAAATCAGTCACCTTTATTATTTATAGTCTGTTCAAGAGATATCTCACATTTAGAACGGTTATAATTGACCGATAGGTACGTTTGATCTCTTAACATAGGCCAAATGAATCACTTCGACGATATTTTGCTGTTTTTCATCCGTTCCCGTCACACTAAATGGTGGTTTGGCTTTCATTGCATATACATAAAAGTACAACCATTAGGCCTACTTGGATTAATTTACTATCAATTTGTAGCTGAGATTCCAAGCTACAATTGTGTAATATTTAATAAGACTGGCTTATATAATAACAAAGTTACGAGGTAGGAGGTAGAACTTATTCATATCTCAACTTATTGAATGACCCTCGTAGCTACATTCATTTGGGAAATTTCTCGTAACACCCGTCCAGATAGCCTCGGGGGAGACTCCTTATGCATAGCAGTTGCCATGTAAAAGGCGCCGTTTCAAGAATTGGATCAATATTTGAACAGCTTTGAACTAAATATATGGATGTCCAGGTAAACTAGCAATGTGTCAAGCTTGCATGGTGACCAGAGTATTATTTCTTTCGTTTTTCGGGTGGATCCGTTCTCGATTTCAATTATAATTTGTGTTTTTTCTCATCTCGTTTATGAGGTATAGGCCTACTACTGGTATAGCATGCAATAACATGACGAATGTAGCATCAGATCACACAACTTGACACATGGTACTGTTATATTCAAACAGGAACAGGTCAAGGTATCAAAAATGCACTGCTAGGCTATTTTAGTAAGGGGGAAATGTATCGTTCTGAATTACTGGCATGGCACCAAATTGCGGCCTTTTAAAATCAATAGCAAACTACGGTTTAAATGTCATTAACAGACTGATCAGTGATCACCATGGTTACTTTCATTGTATACACAGGTTAAACAGCCCGGTAATGTCAGATTCGTTCACTCTGGGGTTTTCTGATACATGAAAACTTGGCCCCTATCTATAAGCAAGGCATTGCTATAAGGAAATGTAACTTTCTGTATCCCTCTAAACAACCGTCGCCAAAAAGAAAAACGTGATAGAAAAGGAAACACAATAATTGAGGGCGCTCTTTAGTTTTGCAAAATGTGTTATTATGTCTTTAATTTGAACACGAATATCAGTTTGTTGACCGAATAGCTAAAAGCTCGTATTTCAGGTGAAAAATGAATTGATGCCGATTGATAAAGAATGAATTATGACTCGTGATCCACAAATCCATATTTTACAACTGCGGAAATGTAACGCCACTGATCGGGTAAATTTAACGCATTTGCACTTAATTGGGTGTACCTCTAGACATGAAAAATTGAACACGGCATCTGCCGAATGAGATTATGAAATGATTTACATTATTCAACATTAAGGTTGTGCACTCGGTTCCCTCAATATTTTGTTTTTCATTTCTGCGAATTGTAGGAGGTAAAAACATAGATTTTGCCATTTTGTTATCCGTGTGTGTTGTTTGTATCAGTCAGTATATTGGCAGTCCCATGTTATGGCATTCACACTTTAACATGTACTTAACAAACTCATAATAGCGCTATTCCAGGGCTCGCTATTCTGTTTAAAAGCTCCGGTATGAGGCAGATATCTTACACAGCTTTTACTTTCATTGTACTCAAGTATCCGCCATTATTTTCAAGTCATCAGATAACAAAAGGTAACTTCGACTTTCTCAGTTTCAGTTTAGTTGGAATGACAGTCTTACTTACAAAACAAACTACTACGATATTGAAATGTCATATCACACTTCAATTGTAAATGACTCTTACAAAAACAGTGGTAAACAGTGAAAACAGGTTTCACTGGTCCTTCTCCCGAGGACATAATATTTGTATAAAATCATACAACAAAATATACCTAAAGCATATGTGTCAAATTTAATTTGTATAGAGTGTGCAACTAGCGGTGCATCATAATAATATGTTGTAGCTTAGAAAAGCAATGGATGCAGAATGTGCAATATGTAATATATGAGAGTGATTTTTATGAGAGTGATTTTGTCACCATTCCGAACGAAATAGACACAACTATAATACGGTATGACGATGACTGTGTACAGTCCGGGTTGTGTCTGTTACTGTTTTCTCAAAAACTCACACTTTGAATAAACCTCACAAATACGTCCGTTTAAATGTCATGTCAAGAAACAGACAGATTACTATCTTTATACTGTTTATATACTGTACATGTATAAAAGCCCAGTTATTGGCTCAGACTCGTTACTGCATTCAAAGTGTGTCACTAATGTTTATCTAAATGTTGCTGTAAATTGAAGTTGAAAGCTGCTTAAGCTGTCTAAAGAGCGCATGCCCTCTATCCCGGCCGTGAATACAGCAAATATATGCAGTTTCTTGTTACGTTTTCCCAGATATGGGTCGATCAATAAATAATTAAAGTGATCATGGTATGGGATGCATGAGTGATTCTATTGAGGGATAATGTGATCAATACAAAGTATGAACATTTTGTCTTTCAAACAATACACTTTTTGATTGTTTGATACCTTTGGTTATGTAACGTCATTAACATAAACACAATAGGTTTCAGACACTGACTAAAATCTGTCAATTATTAGGCTGCATATGTAATATGTTGAATATGGGGTGATTAATACATTTAGGGGTTCAATAAGGTTTCGGAGTTGTTTATCTTGAATCGACAACGGTAAGACGGGTTTATTTTGCGAGGGCAGCTTTAGCTGACCGAGCAAAATAAACCCGTCTTACCGTTGTCGATTCAAGATAAACAACGACGAAGACCTTGTTGAACCCCGTTCAACAACGACCAAACATATTTACATCATTCATATGTGAATAGCGTTTTGGATAACTGATGAAAATGAGTAAAACAACGTGTTTTAATAGGCTTAATTTGACATAAAAAAATAGCTGCTCTTTAAAAAACGGGGAAAAATGTTTACGTTTTATTATAATTAGGCCCTTATTTGGACATCGTCCGTTCCCTGTAAATGGGCGAGGGAACTTCTGAATGGGCTGGGTTACATAAGGTAAACATTAGAGAAGACAAATTATTTCGCAAGTAATTGTGAAATTTAAAATATTTTATAAATAGCATTTTATTCACACACCACCTTTATCATTCAGAGAAAAATTAAATCAAGAATGCGTTTAATTTACATAACACATTTTGATACATGTTTATAGAATATGTGTATCAAATCAAAACACACCCCTCCATTTCAATAGTGGTACGGTCCTTTGGATGAAAGGAATGTCTTTACCGCGCGATGATGCAAAATGGCGATTCTCTAGTGATTGTTCGGTCTAAAATTGTAGCTTTAGGAGTTTGCCGTGACATATGGCCCTCGCCAAAAATATTTTCCTCAGGGATATAGCTACATTTTGGTATATAAAGCTGTTTGCTAACTTTAAGGATTGCATGGCGAAATGCATTTATACGCCAAAAAACGGGCAAAAAAATGAACACATTTTGCGAACATTTTTGTTTGTTTACAATTTTGCATCGATGCATATGCATTAGTGGCTTCCAAAAATAAGGTTCGCTATCCTAGTAATTTGCATATGAACAGTGGGTTTATCTCAAATCGACAACGCTTTGTTACTGTACTTAAGGTATGGGGGAGTTGTTGAATTGCGTATATCTCGACAATGCAACATAAAAACAGATAACACTTGGCACATAGTTAGAACACATCCATACTAATCTCTGTTTGACACTCTTTTTTAGATCTGAATTCCTTAATACAAACAAGAAGGGACCATCGCAAAAACGCTTTTATTTAGCAAAATCAACAATAATATACCTTAGAAAACAACAAAGGATTAACAATGGAGGGATTATAATTAAGTAAACTGTTGTGGGATGTAAAGCAATAAAAAGTGGGGATTTCAAAAGGAGCTAATCATAAAATTTCCTCAAACCATTGAAATTATGTGACGATTACTTTAACAATACATATATAGTAGCTCTAAAGATAACAGTAATAAGAGAGGTTGTGGCAGCCATCTTTGATTGATACATTAATATTTATCTTCATTTTGACTATCACAATAATTATACACATTGATTTAACATTTTTTAATATTCCTGATAAGAATTTGAAGGCCCAGTAAGCTTTTATCTGGTAAATTTCATGATTTTAGCCAGTTTGGCCCAGTTTATAAAATAATCTGCCGTCTGCGCAAAAGCATATTTTCTGAAGGTTTCATGTGAATAAGTTCAGATAATTAGTTAAGTATCATATGGAATCTCCCTAACTGGTTAATTGATTGGATGTTTCCTAAATTGTTTGATTTTCCGCAATATTAGTGATTCACTGACTGGGCATTTTTCGATGAAAATGGGCTTTTTGAAATACTGATATTTGTATACTTTTTATTCAATTGCCTCTCCTTACTCTTTCCTCTTATACGACATATCAAATTACACAGGGATTTAAGTTATTGTCTTTTGTATCATAATTATGCGAAAACAAAATCGGGATTTACCTGCTTCTGATGTCATGTTATGCAATCTTCTTACCACGTGTTTCATTTAAACAATTCAAATTTTCCGCCAAATAACTGGTTTAGCAGTGTCTCAAGTGTACTTACTTTGAGACAATGCTATATGACGTCATATTTCACACTTAGAAATCCAAACCTGAATTGTTTGAAAGACAACTTGTTCATACTTTGTATTGACCACACTATCCCTCAATAGAATCACTCATGCATCCCATATCATGATCACTTTCATAACTTACTGACTGACCCTCGTACATATAGTATACATTGTAGAAATCAGAAAATAACTCGAACGTATTTCTTGTTCAATTCTGTACATGTACTCGTTCGTGTTAGGCCTATTTCAGCATTGATCAAATCCAGACTTCAGTATCCATTGCCACTCTACATTAGCATGATTAGATGATGAGGGTATCCATAGTAACTAAGTCTATGATGAGTCTGATACTATTTCCTCTAAAACCCTCACACCTTAATAACCTCCTTCAACTTACTGTCCGCAATACGTTTAAATGTCAAGACACAGACAGATCACCCTGATTACTTCCATTATACCATAGGTTCAACAGACAGCTACTAAACAGACATAATATTGAGGTCAGGCTCGTTCATCACTTCGGCATTCTTAAGTGTGTTCAGGTTATTAAAATTCACTGAAAACAGCTCAAGCTATCGAAGCGACCCTCAATTATCTCACGATCCAAACAAACATGTATGTCTATGTTTATTGTTTCTCTAGATGTCTTACAAGTTTTCTCAGATGAACACTGTTCGAAATAAAATAAAGACTAAAAAGTATTTTTTTTTTTCAATGTTGACACACGCATGTATCATTCTTCTACTTCTTCTTCCTATAAAGTACTGCCTTCAAATGGTTATTACATGTTGTTGCAGACCTACTCATATCGACTGCAGTAGACATGGTAGAAGCCACTGACATTATACATTAGTTACGGATATCCATGTCTCTGTCTGCTACCACTTCCTCTAAAACCTCACAGTCATACCTTAATGATTTTCTCGAATCTCCTTACAAATATAACTTTAAATGTCAAGAAACAGACAGATACATTTCATTACTGTGCATAAGTTCATCAACAATGATCAACAAGCTTGTTCTTGTGTTCAGTGTTATTAATATTTACTGTAAATTGAAAGTTACTATAACAATGCCGGCGATATGCCCTATTAATAATCCCGCGATCACAACCAAATACAGATGTCTTATTGTTTCTCATAGATGTCTTATAATTATCCCCATATGTGCACTGTTCGAAATTAAATAAAGACTCAAATTTGATGTTGTCAATTTAATGTTGTTTATGTTTTGAAGACCTTTTTACGTGTTGCTACTGTAGACCCAGTCGTGTTGTCGTTAATTCAGATATACTGCAGTATATATATATAAGCCCGATTGTTACTAAATGTCTGTCAGTTACCATTTCCTGTAAACCTCACACTTTAGCGATCTCCGTTCAATACTCTCCTTACAAATACATTTGAATGTCACGAAGACAGACAGATACATGACATTACTGCGCATAGGTTCATCAACAATGATGAACAGCCCAAAAAGAAGTGCAGGCTCGTTCATCACTGTATTCTCAAGTATTATATTAGTAGAGTCATAATCTTGGATTCTGTGACCATTTTCTTCCTACCTTGGTTTCTTGGTGAATTTGTCAACTAGAACCATTTTAAAAGGAAATGAGCTCCCATGCATCTCTCATCTCTCCCGTCACTTACCCAATAACTCTTTAACCAAACATCGGAAGTAGGGCAAACTATGCATTTTCGGAATCCTCGTGCTCAGACGAACAATTTGGTATGCTTCTTAGCTTTAATTGAAGTCATTTGAATTTTCGGGCCCCTGTATGCATGGCGGCCATTTTAAAATGTGCGCTATAAAAGATTGATCCCGTCACTTTTGAGAGATGCATGGGATCTCATTTCCTTTTAAAATGTTTCTAGTTGACAAGAAACCAAGGAATAAAATGGTCACAGAATCCAAGATTATGACTCTACTATATGTTCATGTTATTAGAAGTTAATGAAAATTAAACGCTACTTGCAATTGTCAAAGGGATATGCCCCATATACCGTCAATCATGCCAATAAAACCAAGTGTTGAACCAAAAGAGGTGTGTTTGTCTTTCAGTTCTCTATAAGTTTTCCCAAATGTACACTGTTCAAATCAAAGTAAAACCTTAAACAAACAGTATTTCTCATTGAATTGTATCCAGCGTGGAAGTGGGCAAAATTGACACAAAAAGTATAAATGGCATCGTTCTGCTTTATTTTATAGTGTTTATTTTTATATTTATCTTTTCCCCAAATGAACCTTGCGAGCCACGATTAATTTAAAGCTAATTTATTTACATTCATTTATTGATGAAAAACCCACTATAAATAACCATAAAGAATTCATTTGGCCATCTACATTTCAGAATTGCACATTATAATAGGGCACAATTATTTCATTAATGGGTCATTTTAATCATGGAGTAATTCGTTATTCATTCGTGACGGATAGCAAGATAACCATAGCAACCATCTGTTGATAGGCTTTTACACCAGAAGTATACCAGCTATAAATTGATATACATGCATATATTGATAGGCAAAAGAAAAAATGCTTACATAGAATGCGTCGTGTCGTCATGACGACATATCAACCTGCATGTCTGAGGATTTTGTAAATAATAAAATTAATCTATTCATTCATTATTCAATTATCTTCACTACGACACAGTAGCTATTTATTTATGCTTTCTTTATTTAGGGTAATATGCTTCAGTGACCAACACTGCTTTCCAAGCAGGCCCTCATTTTGAATACATAGAAGTGCATTATTATGTTATAAATACAATACCGTATTGTATAATTATACAATTTAAGGCAACTATAAAACAAATTATATACAGTATACAATGATAATTATGATAAAGTTAAATACCATTTTGATACACAACCATGACTGTGTATACAGGGTGAATCAAAAAACATTGTGCACGATTTGAAACGGCCATTTGACCTTGATGCGTGCATTGAACCATGGAATTTTTGTTGTCTATATAGAAAGCGTTGTTAATCTAGTTTATCCTCCCCAAAAATGAAAGTAATCGACTAAAAAATAAGCAAACTGTACTATGTTTTGTAAACTGTCCGCATTTTTCGCCATTCTAATGGGATTTACACAGTTAAGACATGAATATTGCAGCAGCATGATGATATGGAGTGAGAGTCTACAAGAAAGGCATTGTGCCTGTAATTTATTACAGGTTCCTGGTATATTAAATGAGCCAAAGGTGTTAAAACATTGTAGAAATAAATAATACTTCACAAACTAAAAATATTGCACAAATGAAATGTTCTGAAGACACTTTGTTTATTGATAATTGCACTGAAAAGTCATTCACATTTGCCTTTAGGTTCACACGGTATGAGTTGCGGTCTTCTGCTTAAGATGTTTTTTAAGGCATACAATAAAATGTTAGCTTCCTTGCAATTCAAAATAGAAATCATTTAGCTGTTTGCTGATATTAAGTTTTGTTAATGAAGCCTTCCTTCGACATGGCCACCATTTTGCATGTGTGTGCCCTGTCCAACATGTTGCGAACAGCTCGTCTAACCATTCCCCTGTTGCGGTGTAGCCTGTCACTTCGGCTCTGACACGTGCCTCCACTTCTTGCCTTCTTGATCTGTAACAGGTGATGCTTGTATTCAAATTTGCCTTTTCATTTGACAACTCAGTATCAGACTATTAATTACTTATCCCAGAGTGAAAGAATGATTTTACAGGAATATTTTGACAATTAATGTGATAATAATGACCATTAATAGCAAAACCAATTTTACTGTGTGTAAATCCCATTGGAATGGCGAAAAACGCGGTCAGTTTACGAAACTTAAAACAGTTTGCTTATATTTAAGTCGATTACTGTCATACTTTGGGAGGATAAACTAGATTAACCAGGCTTTATACAAACAACAAAAATTCCATGGTTCAATGCACGCATCAAGGTCAAATGGCCGTTTCAAATCGTGCACAATGTTTTTTGATTCACCCTGTATATATGTGATTTGAATTGACTGAGTGACATATTTACTGAGTCTAACCAGTATTGCAAACGATGCTGCTCAACCAAACCATATCAATTACAATACTGAACCAGAATGTGCCTCAAAGTGTAGTGGTTCTCGTATTCATTGCTATATCAAGCGGGTCATATCTAAGACTTATACAGTCTTAGTATTTCCTAATAACTGTCTACTTTGTGACCAAATAATTTGTTATATTATTGTTTTGGTTTTTGTAAATTAGAATGATATGATTGTTCATTAATTTCCTTTCTGAAAATCTAAGATTTAAAGTATACACCAGATCACACCAAATGGGTTCAACAATCAGGGGCGTCAATCCACATTTAAATGTGGGGTGTGGGGGGCATCATAAATTAAGTTAATAAATAAATTAATGTGCGAAGCGGAACGTTAGCGCGGACAACTGGGAGTCTGAGGTGGCCCTCTCAGCGTTCGATTTTTTTTCTTCAATTTTCGAACCCATTTGGTGTGATTTGGTGGGCACTTTGACCGATATTTTATTGAAATGTTCGTTGTTGAATGTTGATACAAATGAATATTTGGTGTGGTTCGAGACCCATTATAATGGAGAAACCTATAGAAAAAACGCGCAAAAATTGGCGTTTCTAACACTTATATGTTCCAGTATATATATGATCGTCCGCCACATAATTTATAAAATTTGGAATGGTTCGAGACCCATAAACTGTCCTAAAGCCATCTTGTTAAGCTTGAATAATGAAACAGTGAAACTACCACGCGAGAAGCGTGCAAAAAATGTATTTTTAACATTAAATGGTCCAGTATGACGTTTTTAACGTCACCCAAAATAATATTTTGAATATTCCGTGTGGTTCGCAGTGCCGTAACTAGGTTTTTGATATGTGGGGTGGGTGCAAGAATTGAAACACATGTGAACTTTGACCCTAAATAGAGGTCAAAGGTCAACTTAACATCCGAGTTGGCAAGGATGTACACCTAGGTTGTATGCTACAGACTTCAAGGAACATGTAATTGGTATTATGTCTCCCTGTGCCAGCATATCATGCGCATACCGGGACCAAACAAAAACTAAAAATGGGATTCCGCTCCCCAGCTATAACAGATGATGGTCCGCTGGAATACCACTTCGCTCTTGGTATATAAACATTAATCACCACAGTCGAAGTGTTATTCCATTGCCCATCATCAATAACAGCACACAATTCAACAAGTAGTCCACATAACAGGTAAAAGTCGTAATAATGTTGTTAAATAAAATTCACATTTTTTGGCTGGCCATACATTTGAATGCGCTAATATATTTCTATTGCTATTTAATATTCAAGTACTTCCATCCTTCAAATATAAATGCTTAGAGTCATTATTTCCTAAATAAACAAATCTGTTTCACATTTGTAAAAGCTGATTGTAGTGACTTATATAATCTTATATATCTTCCAAATAATATGTCAACAGGCCGTAATTAACGAATAAGTCGTCGTAATCATAAACAACCATGATAATATACCAACAAACAAGACCAGTTAGGTTTTGTCCAAAATCATATAAACATTCCAATCCACCTACCCGAGAACCCGAGAACCGCGAAAGCCGAGAACCGCTCTAGTTTGTAATTCAGAACGTATTGCTGGTGATATACTATTCCATAGATATCCAGATCTGGCATAAAAAGTGGGCATCCCAGAATTAGAGTTAACTTTAGGAATGATTAAAGTATTAGTTGTATGATTGCTGGTTGCGATGAAGTGTGATAATTATGAACAAATTCAAAAATTGAGGATAAATATGCTGGACAAATATTTTTTAAACATTTAAATACAACAATAGGCATTAGAATTGTCCATCTATCACTTAGTTACATCTCGCTGTAGCAAGTTCATCATATCATTTACAGGCGTTTTTATATCTGCAGATAATATTACTCTGGCTAAACGGTTGTAGAATGTGCAGCCTTTTTTGATATGCACGTGAACAGTTAGACCATACTGGGCTGGCGCGGCATAACACGCCGAATTATACCAATTCTTTTAGAAACATTTGTTTGCTTAGTAATCAATATGTGATGACCAAGACATAGTACTATCAAATTTAATACCAAGATATTTAAATTCACTAACCATTTCAATCTCAGTATCATTATAGGAAAGTGAAATATCATTAAATCTATCTAACATGTGCTTGGTATACCAAATAACATAACTTTAGTCTTATTAATATTTAATGTAAGCTTGTCCGACACAAGTCAACTTGCAATTATACCAAAGTTTGATGCCAACATAGCTAACAGTTTATCAGGATTTTTTGATCTACATAATAAAGTGGTGTCATCAGCATAACCACCTTTATCCATATTACAGAGGATACATGCTTGGACATCAAGAAGAGTTGTTGTTGGAGAGTGGTTAGTACGAAAACCAGATTGCGCGGATGAAAGAGTACCCATACTAACAACTTATACAGCTGGTTATGAACAGCTCTTTCAATGATTTTAGATACTATGGGTAGTACTAAAATTGGTCTGTAGTTACCAACATCTGATTTGTCACCTGATTTATAAATAGGTGTCACCAGTGGTCACCTTAGCCCTTTGCCAATCATCAGGAAAAACACAGCTTCTCAGTGACAAGTTACACATAAGCAAGAGATTTTGAAATATAAGGTGCAGCTATATTGAGTAATCTGACACCAAACTGATCTAATCCTGGTGACTTATCATTACCCATCATGAATTTGATTATAAACAAAATCAGGAGTTATATCATAAAACTTAAAGTTAGTTATAGGCATGTCATTTGTATTGTTTAACCAGAGAGAACCCAGAACATGAATTATTACATGAACAGTTAATATTTGTACTATTATCAAACTGTTTACCAAGTTTGTCACCTGTAGAAGTAAAATATTTGTTGAATGCATTAGCTGTATCTTTTGAACTTGGTAAACCATCATCTGAATATCCAATGTTATTTTGAACAGGTGAAGACTTGTTGGGAATTATCTTCTTAATTACTTTCCTTAAGTGTTTACTATGGACATTATTATTAACTGCATCATTATAATAGTTCTTCTTGAGATTAAATTTCATATTATTTACTTTATTTCTTAAGAGTCTTAGCCTTATCCAAATATATTTGTACATTAGTTTTATGGGCCTTAGCATAATAATAGTCCCTATCTTTAGAAAACTTAAGAAAAACATTGACCCATTCAGGAAGATATAATATAAATGTATGTGAAAACATTGAATTCACTATCTACCGTGCTGATACACTGCTTTATTGACTATCTACTGCTGATCGATAGCACACTACTTAATTGACTATCTATATTATTATCTAAAGAAAGCTACAAATTAAATAATTATAATGTAATAATGTCCCAAATTAGCAACATGCGCCATTTCCGATCGTTACAAAACCACCGGTAGCTATGGGTTTAATCACACTGTTCGGAAAGCAAATGCAAATGTATGGCATGTAGAAGGTAACGATATATATATGTCAAGTTTCAACATACGTCGTACCATTCAAAAGAAAGCATACCCATGCCATTACAAAAACCTTCATTTTGGACCAGTTGCCCCGTGGACCAGTTGCCCCATGGACCAGTTGCCCCATATTCCCCTACCACCAAGTGGATTTACGTCACTGACATACTATAGTTAATGGCCCATTCAGATTCAACAACTATGAAGTCAGCTTCTCGCTTCCAGCTTAAATTCTTTTGTAGTAAAAGCTTTATTATCAACCCACTTACCATATCTACGCTTATCTAGTCTTCGATTGGGAACTTCTTAAAATAAGGGCGCACGGATATGCCAGGGATTCAGACATCCGGTGCTTTTCTTTGTAAAACAAAACCGTGAAAGAAGCATTGTTGTGTAACACTTGAGAAGGTAAAGTGGTTCAATCAACTTGATTGGTTCAATGACAATAAACAAATACATTTATGACATGGTAAATACACTTGAATTTCAATAAAACTCTTAAACAAGGAGGAATAAACTATAAAACATCAATCTGTATAGGCCCTATACTCTTTTTAAATCAAATGAATGTTGCAGATCAAGAACAGTGTGGCAATATCACAATTATGAAATTAAAGTAAAACCTTTTTGATGATCAACTTTTTTCATCAAAGTCCTAAAATAAAAACAATGCTCCGAAAATATCATGCTACAAAACTGGAACGAGGACTTGCAAATTAAAACATAAACAATTAAATAAATAATAATAATAATGGAAACTTATAAAAGCGCAAGTATCCGTCAAACAATGCCAAGTAAATGGTATTTTTACTTTAACGTAAATTTATGCAATGGGAGTACCTATTACATGTACATATTTAAAAAGAGTAGGCCATACGTTTTTATCTAAGTTTAAATTCATGGCGTGATCGCTTTGGTAGAAAAAGGACATAAAACACTCAGACGCTTTTTTACCCCCGTTTATCATGTTTAAAACTTTAAGCATTATTTTCATGAACTGAAGGCAAACACAAATATAGCGTGAAAATAGAACATTTTGATGAAGGTAGGCCTTATGATCTGAGACTAATATACCTAATTAGTCTCAGTTATGATGAGCAGAAAAATTAATATAGGCCTAATAAATTAATTCAAATGAAAAATAAAGCGGCTGAGCTATTTTCAACAAGCACAATTGGCCAAAAGACAGAGTGTGATTCAGTGTCCAATGGGGAAATGAAAAAGCAACAGGTTTAATATTAAAATGATCCATTCAACAAAAACAACAGATCCCTATGCATCTGTGCGCAATTGATGCGTTGTGTACAATGTACATATATTTTTTTAAATCCAAAGAACACCTTTTTGCTCCCCTTTTAATTTTTTTTTTCTTCCCTAATTTTTGTTTGTTTGGTTTCTTCGCAAGCCTACTAAGTAATACACTTTAATTATTTTTAAAAACAGCATCCCTGACATATGTTTGTTCAATGATGTACCGCACGAGACACAACATAGCGTTTTATACTGTCTGTTCGGTCTCGTGCGTCACTTGTGTACACATTATTGTATAGCCAAATAAAAATGTTGACAGGTTGCATTGTTATAAAGCACATAAAGCCAGCCCATTCCCAGGTACGTGTATGCACATTTCAAAATGATTTTTAAAACATTCGCAACAAATTATTACTAACGACAAAGGAATATTTTGTTATCCTTCCCCAATTTTTGATGAAAGAAAAAATAACCAGGTTCATTCGTGCGTCACTGGTGTACACATTATTTTATAGCCAAATAAAAATGTTGACAGGTTGCATTGTTATAAAGCCAGCCCATTCCCATGCACGTGTCATGCACTTTTCAAAATGATTTTTCAAAACATTCGCAATAAATTAACTAACGGCAAAGGGACATTTGTTTCCCCTTCCACAATTTTTGATGAAAGAAAAAATAACCAGGTTCATTTTTGCTTTGCTCACAAGGAAATTCGAAGACAAAATGCGTCCATGGGATTAACAAAAGCTATTAAAACAAAAGAGTATGATGTACAAAAGAGTATGATCTTATACTGTCCCGTGCGCGCGAGACCCATGATACAGCATTTTCCATATATTAATCTTAAAAATGATTCACTTTTTCGATCTTTACAAAAGGCCTATCAACAGCTTGGCCACCGGCATCCGTCATCACTCCTTATATGGAAGTTATACCAAGGATGAGTTTCGTGACGTCAAACAATTGCATGGAGAAAGACTGCTTACCTTTAATCCACTCATGAGCCCACTTGAGTTTAGTTAAGTCCGGGGGAGCCAGGCCCTGATAACATCAAGACAGTAAAATACTATTAACTCAACAATGGTTAATATGAAGTCATTTCATTGTAAGATAAAGATATTGAGACTCTCGTGTTAAATATCACGAGTGAATCATTCAAATGTTGAACCTTAATTCCATTATTTCATTCCAGATGACTTTTTAAGGCTACGAGCTCATCCAATTGTGAAAAGTTCAACATTGTCTATTTTCAGGCGTGACATTATTCTATTTCTTTTAAATTGATCACACACAAACTATGTTTGTTTGAGCAGAAGAGATACAGGCAAATGGTACATATGTATTAGGCCTAATTGTAATATATACTCTCCCCCCTTAAAAACATGATATCACCATCGGATTCCTTATCAAATTTCCTTCTATAAAAGTATACTTTTATGTACTTTTATTAAATATTCTCAAACTTAAAAGCACAAGTTGATCATCAAAATAATAGGGTTGACACTTCCCTTAATAGAATATAGTTTATCACTATTGATTCGTGAGAGCAATATGATTTTTTTAAATACCTACAAATTATAATAGGCCTATGTATACACAAAACGTGACTTTTTTAAGCGAATAGTTGAATAATTGAATTTTAAACTATAGATAAGGCCTACGTGAAATTCTAGCAGAATGGATTAATAATAAGAAGAACAAAATATGTATGTGACTGAGGAGGGTCTTCTTTACTACTATCTATATTTCTCCATGATTTGTATTTTTCAATCCAGAAATCTGTCAGTATTGTCTTGGTCCAAAGAGAAACAGACAGACACAAATAGAGAGAAACAGACAAAAAACAAATAGGCCTAAATTCAGATGGATAATTACACTAATATTGATAAGAACTCATTTCACAATTTTTAAAATAAAATAGTGAATATACATCGCAGGATACACAAAATATTTCAAAAGTCAATTTAGAGCTATAAAGTAGGACCAATCCATCAGGTATGTGAAAGTCATACCGGATGCACTTGGTTTTCGATCGATATCACTGTACGCCTATTCAAGCAATCGAAGTATCGAGAGTGGCTCCCCCGGATGCTCGCTAGAGAATATAAAGCTCGAGAATCTCACAGAGAAACCAATCAATGATCACTCGGATGTGAAACACGACAAAATCAACGAGAGCAGAGAAAACTTGCCAACTTTTAAAACATACAAAGTTTTAGCGATTAACTTTTTTACTTGTGGTTCCTCGATACTGACTTCAACAATGTTGTCCACGACGGTCTCGGGGCTGGTAATATTACTAGCAGTGTTCATCAACTTGGATGCGGCACCGCTAGTCGACAATCCTGCTGAAGCAAAGGTGAGAACGCCTATATTATATACGCTATTACTATTATTAAGCCTAATTTATTGTACGTCATATTTCAAATGAATGCAACTTGATCATATGATATACCATTTTCAAATTAAAATAATTTATATCATCAACAGTCGACACGGTTTAGTTTTAAACCTCTAAACTAAAGGTCTACAGAACAGTTCTAACTTAAATTACTTGAAGAACCGCGACCATCTTTTAGTTTTACGTTAATTTGTCTTTAGTTTAGATTTTTTGAAATTTAAAACGATGTTGAATTGATTGAAAGAGACGGATTTAATACTAGTTAAAATGAACCTTAGGCTTACTTTTTATGAACCTTAGGCTTACTATATATACCGTATTAGGCCAAATAAAATAAAAACTAAGTTTCTCGTCCTAACCTTTGGAATGAGGAGGAGGGAACTATTTTCCTTTTCCTTTTTTTAATAAACAATGCGAAATTACCATTATTACCAGCATGATATTGTATGATTGGTTGCACAATTAAATCGATAAGGACAAGGCCTTTGTAAAATCTAGTCAGCTTTTTTTTTTATTTAAAACTTTTTCTTTAACAAAAAGTTCTGGAAGAAGTAAAGGGAAAAAGGGAACATTATATATAGATATACTGAAACAAAAATGCGCGAGGGGCTTGAAACTTCTTTATTTTTTACTTGGCCTTATCATGTTAGTTGATTTTTAGAATATATGATGGGATGAGCACTTCGCAAAATTGTATTTTCTATTTACAATACAACTGTTTTTTGTGTGCATACATGTTTATCTGTAGCCTTAATAATATCATCATGATCAATTTATGCCAATACCATTGATAAATATTGCTTTATACTTTATCGTGAGTTTGTTTGATATTTTCAAGAGCTACAATTTTTTGAATGTATAATTTTGTCTCTATCGATCATGATTTCCATCAACTTGCACACAGCACAAGAAGTTAGGTGTTAAAATAGGACAATCTAAAAACCATATTGTCATCAAAGCTTTGTTGGTTTTCATAAAGCGTTTAGAGTTTAAAGTTTAAACCTTATATATTATACATTTCTGATTATAAAATGTTTTTGGTTGTTTTCGGGACGCAGCTAAAAATAAATGTACAGGCTTTACTGTATTTGCGAGACGCACCATATGATTACGGGAACGATGTATTCGAATGAACTAATCGTGCATAACAATGCGGATAATACTATTAAAAGCCTTTTACTAGTGTCCTGACTAAATTTGCTAAGCGAGCCTAAAGTAAATATGTCAAGGTATGTATGTGGACATGATGGAAGGACGTTGTGAATAAACTCTCGAACATAATATTTGGCAATACAACCATCCGAAGTTTCAATTTCCCGGTATATCATACATTTCAAAGTGAATTTATATAGGCCTATTAGTATTAGTTCACATTTGTACTGTATCAATAATGTGTTATCATGGCAGGTAATTACCTGCCATGGCCCATGGTGTTATGTACGCTTTCAACTAAAGTTGCTCCATCTTCACTTTTAATAAAGCTCCCCTGTTTTAATTTTTTCGATTTTGACAATATCAGGCATAGTGATCTTGTAGAACTTGAACTAAACTCGTTCAAAAGATTTCACGCACTAGTTCATTCTCATGCCTCCTGCAAAATACATCACCTTTATTTTCATAAGATATTCATGACAGTGTCCATTCAAGTTGATTATAAATCCCGGATTAAATAATACACTTTTGGACATCAACAACAAAATCGATACCCCTCTGACTCTGTTTGTCTGATCTCCTCAAATAAAATGAATTCAGCGGATCTCTCTATTTTATAGGCACGTACATTTACTTCGAGAAAAATCGTAATAGGCCTACCCCGCGATGTATTGCCAAGTCTTGAGGTTTTATTATTATAAACCTCTGTAAGGATCTATTTTTTTCAATGAAAATTATTTTAAAAATGATTTGGATACATGCTTAAATACCCAACGGCAAAAGGCAATGATATGTAGTGATGTATAGACAAATGGTCTTATTTCTTGACATCATGTGATATGACAATCATGTGCTCTTTATCAATTATGACCATTGATTAAATCAAGTCACGTTTTATGCCAATATCGTCGTTTCAGTGCCCGATCATAGATATCCAACTTCCTTTCTATTGTTGAGGGGGGGGGGGGGGGGGGGGGGGGGGGGCAGTTTCTTCCTCATATTTGTATTATCGTAAGGTTTAGCAAATTCTCTCTTTTTTTGTCCACGAAACGGAACATGTAATGAGAAACTTGGTAAATGTGCCATAATCTGCAGTGGTGAAAAACTGAAAACCAAGTCTCCGTCCTTTTAAGTTTTATCATGTTATTGTTTCTGACATAGGTAACACAGAGGCTCTAAGTAATGTAGTTTTAACTTTTATTACCAAAATAATTCACGCCAGTTTGTACAGACGAGTCTTGTATCATTATTTGCGCTCGACCCTCGCGTGAATTTAATTGAGTTTCGCTAGTCATTAATAGATTCTGCTAGAATCGTGCATACAAATGTAGGGCAATATAATAGTTTAATACTATGTACTAAAAGAAATAGGCCTAATACATTTAATTGAAATGCACAATTAATGAATTTGATATGTTGCCCCCCCCCCCCTCACATACCCAATGTTACAATGTAGGATTATGCAGGGTGAGTCAAAATAATCAGGTCCCGTTTTTACAAAATCAGAAAAAATACTTCTTGTTAAAAATTGGCCAATTTCTTCATTGTTTATAAGAGTAGAAATACTTGGTGAAATTTCCAAGAGAATACCTTATTCCAGGCCATAATTACTACATATTAACGAAAAAGGGTGAAGTCCAAAGTGTTCCAAATATACCCCATCTATATTCCATTATAGGCATTGTGAATACAAACACGCCATTGATTGACATATTCAACTTAATACGTGCGTTAAACCTTTGCATTCATAGAGGTACCTTGGAAGTTGGAACAGATTAAATTTCACAGAATTTGGGAAAATGCACATCTCCCGTTTGGAATAACTAATTTTAACTAAATCTATTGATTGACTTGAACCTGATTTCATTGTATAGCATATATAGACCGATTTAACGGTCGCAAAAAACCCCGTTTAAAGGCACCCTAGGTATGAACTAATATGCTATCAATTATTGTGTGATTATTTTTACAGACGTATCTACAAAGATTTAATCATATGGGTGCCGATAACATGAGAACTGGAGAATTGCTTACCGAAGATGACTTTGTCGCCGCCCTCGAATCATTTCAATCGATGGCTAATTTGACTGTCACAGGTTAGTTATTTAGGAAGATATTTTATTCACGACCGTCCCCTCCCAAGTTTTGGAGCTCTAATTCACAAAAGATCCTCTTCCCTCATATTTCATCTTGTTCATTCTGGTTTTCACCCTTAGTCTCAATTTGAATCTTGGGAACATTCAATTCCATCTTGAAGCCTTGATTTGATGCTTTGATTTTTAACTTTGGTTATATTAAATAAAGCCCACCACGATATAAGCCGGCATGTACATTAAGAAGTTCTTCAAATTACATCGTTGGTCTATAAACATTAACATGAATCTTATACAATGTCATTTTATTTCTTAAATACAATAGGAGAGTTGGACGACGACACTATGGCTATGATGAATCTACCTCGTTGTGGTATGCCTGATAACATGGGCTTCTCCAACGCAGCCCGTAGACGGCGTTATGCCGCTATGACTAGATGGTCGAAGAACGATCTGACGTGGCGAATCAACAGCTTCAGTCCTGATCTTGCAAATGATGACATTACAACCATAATGAAAGAAGCACTGGAGGTAAGGGCATTTTATCGTCACATGGTCAAAACGGTACATTTCACTCCCTCGTCATAGTGTTGCAGCCTAAATACTGCGTGTAAATAACAACTTAATTTTAAATATTACACGAGTAGGCCTACTCCAATGTCTTTTATTTAATAGTCCAAGCAAATTGTCAATACTTTCTTTGAACATTTTCTACTTTGCTTAAAAAATTTAAAACATCTGTTAGAAAAACCCCCCAAACAAACAATATTACACGTCTAAATTGTAATATGATTTCTCCTTTACAGGTTTGGTCGGATGTATCACAACTTGAATTCCAAGAATCGTCTGCTACCGGCGCTGACATTATCATTGACTTCGCAGAAGGTAGCCATGGTGATGGTAATCCTTTTGATGGTCCAAGTGGAGTCTTGGCACATGCATATTTTCCTACACAGACCACCGCCCCTAGCATTGCGGGTGACGCCCATTTTGATGATGCTGAGACTTTCTCACAACTCTCAAGTACTGGTAAGACCGTGAATTTGAATATACTTTGCGGACCATTTTTGCAGGCGTCAATTTGAATCTTGAGCCTTATACGCTCCTCGAGCCTTCACCTGTAGGCTATTCACCTTCCTTCAAGATATAATTGGTCGAGATAAGTTCTTTCCTGCAATTTTTTGGGTGAAGATTCACCTCAATGCACTGTTCGTTCTATAGACATGATAGATATGGGAGAAGTTGAAATATAGGTGAATATTCACCATAGATTCACGTGTCAAAAATATAAAGTAGTTCAAGATTTACCCGAGGATTTACCACTTCAAAAATATAGGCAAAGATTAGGCAATAGGCATTAAATTGTTGTTCTTTTTCAACCACAGGTATCAATTTGTTCCAAGTAGCCGCTCACGAATTTGGTCACAGTCTTGGTCTAGGTCACTCAGAAGTACCTGACGCCCTCATGGGTCCATTCTACAGAGGCTATATTCCCAATTTTGTACTTCACGAAGATGATGTCGCCGGAATCCAGTACCTATACGGTGAGTTTGATCATCCAAAATCTATAGGAGTGTACTTACACAAAATAGTAATCGAATGTTTAAAACGAGCCTTTGTGGGCTTTATATATCTTAGAATATTATCTAATAATAATGAATGTTACTAAAAAAGATGAACTTTAACCAACCTACCTAACGTATCTTCCAATCAACCACTATATATATAGGGTTATTGGTCTAGCAAAAGACCGATATATTCAGCAAATGAAATAACGTATGGACCAACTTTATAATGATAATGATATAACTTATAATTCAAATCAACAGAACCCTGTTGCCGATTATGATTGTAATTTTTCTTGCTTTCATCACCAGGTGAAGATAGTGGTGAACCTGATATGACAATGCCACCAATGACAATTCCACAGGAAGGAGGATGCCCTGGTAGCAAAATCGACACCTTTGTCAGAACAGGAGATGGACGGACATTTGCATTTGAAGGTATGTATTACATATACCTTCAGCCACGCTCTTTCTTAATTACCTCATTGATTGAAGATGTAACTTTAATTACCTCATTTGATTGAAAATGTAACCTATGTTCTAAAGATTCCCTATAGGTGGAAAATGTTGCCAACAATTAATCGTTCATCCAATGAGTCTTTTGTAAAGTTCTCACCAAAATACCGCCTTTTTGGGATTGGTTTGTTTTTTCACCATTCAACGGCAATTACATGTGCTGCACCTTAAGATGATCAGGTAGGCCTACTCAACCAAACTCGCGCAAGATCCCAGTTGGGTTAGATAACATGAAAAATATAGCTTTATATAGACCTGAGCAAACCAGTCACACAATCAGTTTAAGCATGAAACTCAGAGTAACGACTACTTTTTCGGAAGGTTTAAACTTTGAATTTTTATACTACTGTATATAGAAACCTTTAAACATTACACTCACTGGATGATCCGTTTTCGGATCGGGGGTACCGTATCTGTTGTATACAGACTTTAATTTTTTTAATTCTTTCTAATTTTAATTTTGCGTGGGGGTGATGACGTGTGTGTTGATCATAAATTTACATAATGCAAGGCTAACGTAACAACATATATTATTACTTCATTTTGCTAACAGGTAGCCTCGTATACGAAGTTGCTAGCGGAGTAGGCCTTGTAGACGGATACCCCCTACCAATAAGTCAAGTATTCCCAGGTTTACCAAGTGATATTGATGCAGGGTTCTACTATCCCTCTAACGGCAGAACATACTTCTTCAAGGTAAGCCATAACAGAAATGATGTGTTGCGAGTATGAATCGCGCAAAGCGATGTTCGCACTAAATACGGATATATAATCTTTCGAAAGGTCTTCTTTCATTATTCATTTTAAATAGAAAGTCTGACCAATATCAAAATATTCGAAATGCGGTCCTCCTCACAAACCCAATGAAGACCTTGATCTGCATGTGTACCGACTGGCATACCTCCTTTTTCTATTAAATTACCTGCTGTTTCTGTCTCCATGTCTACATCGGTTCCTAACTCACAATTGATTGTTATATGGAAGTCTTATAACATTGCTTTTCAAATTCCTCTCCAAATGTATATGACGTTATCACTTTATATCTCAGTCTTAAATTGTGCCTATTCTCATAATATTTTACTGTAATTTTCTCCATTACAGGGCGGTCAATATTGGCGCTTTAGCAGCACTAGTCCCGATTCTGGATACCCACGATCTATAAGCCAATGGGGACTTCCTTCTGACATTGACTCTGCATTTGTATGGAGTGGAAATGGCCGGCTTTACTTCACCAAAGGTAAGCTTCTTTGTCTTAAGATTGGGTTCGAACTAAATGAAATTACATGAGTCGTATAAGATGGATATAGATGTTTTACTCAGCCGGCGCTTACGCTCCTATTGAAAGCCCCAAAATTAGCCGTAATATTGATAAATCATGAACGTTACTACAATACATGAACATGAATAATACATACATAATTATATCACTTAACTTTTTATAGGCCATCATTAATTGTTAATATTTACTCATGTATTTCGGCTGCTAGAGGCTTTCAACAAAGACTTTGTATACATAAGTGCTCGTTCGTCTGGTATCCATGTAAGCACAGTCCCTGTGGTGTAGTGGATTAACCTATCGCCGCGATAGCGAGAGGGACCGGGTTCGAGACAGTGTCTCGGTCTTTGTTAATTTAATTCTCGCCAGTTTGTCCGAGTCTATATATTATTTATACTTTTAAACTGAAGTTTAAATTGAATCCTTTACCTTATAGGTGATCAATACTACCGCTACAATACCAACTACGGTCGAATAGACAACGGTTATCCACGCCCTCTAGCCGTATGGGGATTTCCAGCCGGTGTGGACCGAATCGACGCTGCGCAACAGTGGCAAAACCGTCGCACCTATTTCTACGTTGGCGATGTGTACTACCGTTACGACGACTCAAACTTCAAAGTTGATACCAGTTACCCGCGCTCAACGGCATTCTATTGGTTCGGATGCGGTGAAAACTTACTACTGGAGCAAGGAGCTACTACCGAGTCAACAGGAGGAGGGATGGCCGTCTCTGTACCAAGTAAACTAGCTTTAGTGTTGACAACAGCTCTCGCTCTTATGCATCTTTTATAGAACACAACTTCGACATCCAATTAAAGACTACTGGACATGACGAAGATGTACTCTTATCAAGCCTCGTCAGGGTGGCAGCGTAATCAATGTCGGGTGTCGTCATCGCCATCGTGCCGTTCTTGAATTCATCTTTGTGAACCTACCTATTAATGAACATGCTATATTTGTTTGTGATATTCGATATGCAGAAATATGAGAGTACTTTTGCTTTCGTTTAAGGGATTCTTATTAAAATCCATCAACATTTAATACGACTTTCTTATATACAATGGATACGATTATTATTGTTCTAAGATTTATAATATTCTTAGATGCATTTTGATACTTGTTCACAATTGCTCGATCTCAAAATGTATTAATTTTTTAATTGACACAACTGGTCTGAAAGTCGAACCAAATTGTTTCATTCAACGGTCTTAATAACCGACCTGATTTAATCGTCCCAGAAGTTTTAAATCTTTCTACGAATTGTTTCCTATAGGAATTAATTTCTTGGATCCAACATACCGTTATATTTCGTCAAGTCTAATTATGACTTGACTTGACTTTCTTTCCTTTTGATCATAATTTAATTATCCTGTTGTTCAAAGACAAAAGCGATTGAAATAAGTTAAAGTAACCGTACTCCCGATTCTCACTATATATAACCTTTTTTTTAAATTGTCTTCAGATTAAATTTATGTTATGTTACTTATTGTATCATCTCAAAATTGCATTAAGCAAAATCTGTTGTCTTTCAAAAGCAAGTTATATCACCCTTTTCAACCAGAATCTTCCAGGTCGAATAAACATTTCTTACGTGTTATAATATCATTATTTTATACGGTGAATTTATAACCAAGAAACTTTCGTAATAGACTTTGGATAATGATTCCCATTCTTAATTCTTTCTATAAATTTGTGTATATATTTGTATAATATGGTGCCGATATAGCATGCTGGTAATGCTTATTTTTTTTGTATATGATAAAAACGAATTCGTAATAAATAAAACAAAATAAGAACATTTTATAGTGTCTGCCTGATTCATGTGGTTAAACTCTTATCATTTCCGAAATTGGTGTTTGTGGCATGAAATAATTTACACTTCCCATCAAAATTCAAACGTTGGTATAACAATTTATAAGAAAGGCGATATTTCTCATCGACGATCTTTGCAACATTTTTAACCTAAGATGTTTCCTTTAGATGATTTAAAAATGACAAAGTATTGATTTGTGGCGCACACCTCACCTGACGTTCTTGATGCTCTACGGGCAATTTTGAAGCGAATCTTTGCTTCTATTTGTATGATTATTGGTGAATAATTATGTGAGTGGTCATATTGTATTTTGCAAAACTGTACCGGTGATAAACTTTTCTTCGCGGTAACAAAAACATGGTGATATTTTGAATTCAGAAAAGCGAGGTAGACGGCAACATATCCAAATTGGTATGTTGCTATCAGGGGTAGACGGCAACCTATCCACATTGGTATATGTTGCTATCAGGGGTAGACAGCGACATATCCAAATTGGTATATTGCTATGGGTAGACTGCAACATATCTACATTGGTATGTTGCTATGGGTAGACGGCAACATATCCACATTGGTATGTTGCTATCAGGGTAGACGGCAACATATCCACATTGGTATGTTGCTATCAGGGGTAGACGGCAACATATCCACATTGGTATGTTGCTATGGGTAGACGGCAACATATCCACATTGGTATGTTGCTATCAGGGGTAGACCGCAACATATCCACATTGGTATGTTGCTATGGGTAGACTGCAACATATCTACATTGGTATGTATGTTGCTATCAGGGTAGACTGCAACATATCCACATTGGTATGTTGCTATCAGGGTAGGTAGACAGCAACATATCAACATTGGTATATTGCTATCAGGGTAGACAGCAACATATCCACATTGGTATGTTGCTATCAGGGTAGACAGCAACATATCCACATTGGTATGTTGCTATGGGTAGACTGCAACATATCTACATTGGTATGTTGCTATCAGGGTAGACTGCAACATATCCACATTGGTATGTTGCTATCAGGGTAGACGGCAACATATCCACATTGGTATGTTGCTATCAGGGTAGACGGCAACATATCCACATTGGTATGTTGCTATCAGGGGTAGACGGCAACATATCCACATTGGTATGTTGCTATCAGGGGTAGACAGCAACATATCCACATTGGTATGTTGCTATCAGGGTAGACGGCAACATATCCACATTGGTATGTTGCTATCAGGGTAGACGGCAACATATCCACATTGGTATGTTGCTATCAGGGTAGACGGCAACATATCCACATTGGTATGTTGCTATCAGGGGTAGACGGCAACATATCCACATTGGTATGTTGCTATCAGGGGTAGACAGCAACATATCCACATTGGTATGTTGCTATCAGGGTAGACAGCAACATATCCACATTGGTATGTTGCTATGGGTAGACTGCAACATATCTACATTGGTATGTTGCTATCAGGGTAGACTGCAACATATCCACATTGGTATGTTGCTATCAGGGTAGACGGCAACATATCCACATTGGTATGTTGCTATCAGGGGTAGACGGCAACATATCCACATTGGTATGTTGCTATCAGGGGTAGACAGCAACATATCCACATTGGTATGTTGCTATCAGGGTAGACAGCAACATATCCACATTGGTATGTTGCTATGGGTAGACGGCAACATATCAACATTGGTTATGTTGCTATCAGGGTAGACAGCAACATATCCACATTGGTATGTTGCTATCAGGGGTAGACGGCAACATATCAACATTGGTTATGTTGCTATCAGGGTAGACAGCAACATATCCACATTGGTATGTTGCTATGGGTAGACGGCAACATATCAACATTGATTATGTTGCTATCAGGGTAGACAGCAACATATCCACATTGGTATGTTGCTATCAGGGGTAGACAGCAACATATCCACATTGGTATATGTTGCTATCAGGGGTAGACAGCAACATATCCACATTGGTATATGTTGCTATCAGGGGTAGACGGCAACATATCCACATTGGTATGTTGCTATGGGTAGACTGCAACATATCCACAATTATGGTATTGCTATCAGGGCTGGATAGCAACATATCCACATTGGTATGTATGTTGCTGTCGGGGGTAGACAGCGACTTATCCGCATTGATATATTGCTGCTATCATGCAGGGGCAGACAGCAACATATCCACATTTATATGTTGCTATCAGGGGTAGACAGCGACATATCCACATTGGTATGTTTCTATCAGGGGTAGACAGCGACATATCCACATTGGTATGTTTCTATCAGGGTAGACAGCAACATATCAACATTGGTTATGTTGCTATCAGGGTAGACAGCGACATATCCACATTGGTATGTTGCTATCAGGGGTAGACAGCAACATATCCACATTGGTATGTTGCTATCAGGGGTAGACAGCAACATATCAACATTGGTTATGTTGCTATCAGGGTAGACAGCAACATATCCACACGGTATATTGCTATCAGGGTAGACAGCAACATATCAACATTGGTTATGTTGCTATCAGGGTAGACAGCAACATATCCACATTGGTATGTTGCTATCAGGGGTAGACAGCGACATATCCACATTGGTATATTGCTTTCAGGGGTAGACAGCGACATATCCAGATTGGTATGTTGCTATCAGGGGTAGACAGCAACATATCCACATTGGTATGTTGCTATCAGGGTAGACAGTAACATATCAACATTGGTTATGTTGCTATCAGGGTAGACAGCAACATATCCACATTGGTATGTTGCTATCAGGGGTAGACAGCAACATATCCACATTGGTATGTTGCTATCAGCGGTAGACAGCAACATATCCACATTGGTATATTGCTATCAGGGTAGACAGCAACATATCCACACGGTATATTGCTATCAGGGTAGACAGCAACATATCAACATTGGTTATGTTGCTATCAGGGTAGACAGCAACATATCCACATTGGTATGTTGCTATCAGGGGTAGACAGCGACATATCCACATTGGTATATTGCTTTCAGGGGTAGACAGCGACATATCCAGATTGGTATGTTGCTATCAATCAGGGGTGTAGACAGCAACATATCCACATTGGTATGTTTCTATCAGGGGTAGACAGCGACATATCCACATTGGTATGTTGCTATCAGGGGTAGACAGCAACATATCCACATTGGTATGTTGCTATCAGGGTAGACAGTAACATATCAACATTGGTTATGTTGCTATCAGGGTAGACAGCAACATATCCACATTGGTATGTTGCTATCAGGGGTAGACAGCAACATATCCACATTGGTATGTTGCTATCAGGGGTAGACAGCAACATATCCACATTGGTATATTGCTATCAGGGGTAGACAGCAACATATCCACATTGGTATGTTGCTATCAGGGTAGGTAGACAGCAACATATCCACATTGGTATGGTGCTATCAGGGGTAGACAGCAACATATCCAGATTGGTATGTTGCTATCAATCAGGGGTGTAGACAGCAACATATCCACATTGGTATGTTTCTATCAGGGGTAGACAGCGACATATCCACATTGGTATGTTGCTATCAGGGGTAGACAGCAACATATCCACATTGGTATGTTGCTATCAGGGTAGACAGTAACATATCAACATTGGTTATGTTGCTATCAGGGTAGACAGCAACATATCCACATTGGTATGTTGCTATCAGGGGTAGACAGCAACATATCCACATTGGTATGTTGCTATCAGGGGTAGACAGCAACATATCCACATTGGTATATTGCTATCAGGGGTAGACAGCAACATATCCACATTGGTATGTTGCTATCAGGGTAGGTAGACAGCAACATATCCACATTGGTATGGTGCTATCAGGGGTAGACAGCAACATATCCACATTGGTATGGTGCTATCAGGGGTAGACAGACAGCAACATATCAACATTGGTTATGTTGCTATCAGGGGAAGACAGCAACATATCAACATTGATTATGTTGCTATCAGGGGAAGACAGCAACATATCAACATTGGTTATGTTGCTATCAGGGGTAGACAGCAACATATCCACATTGACTATGTTGCTATCAGGGTAGGTAGACAGCAACATATCCACATTGGTTATGTTGCTATCAGGGGTAGACAGCAACATATCCACATTGGTATATTGCTATCAGGGTAGACAGCAACATATCCACATTGGTTATGTTGCTATCAGGGGTAGACAGCAACATATCCACATTGATTATGTTGCTATCAGGGTAGACAGCAACATATCCACATTGGTATGTTGCTATCAGGGGTAGACAGCAACATATCCACATTGGTATGTTGCTATCAGGGGTAGACAGCAACATATCCACATTGGTATGTTGCTATCAGGGGTAGACAGCAACATATCCACATTGGTATATTGCTATCAGGGTAGACAGCAACATATCAACATTGGTTATGTTGCTATCAGGGTAGACAGCAACATATCCACATTGGTATATTGCTATCAGGGTAGACAGCAACATATCAACATTGGTTATGTTGCTATCAGGGTAGACAGCAACATATCCACATTGGTATATTGCTATCAGGGTAGACAGCAACATATCAACATTGGTTATGTTGCTATCAGGGGTAGACAGCAACATATCCACATTGGTATATTGCTATCAGGCAGGGTAGACAGCAACATATCAACATTGGTTATGTTGCTATCAGGGTAGACAGCAACATATCAACATTGGTATATTGCTATCAGGGTAGACAGCAACATATCAACATTGGTATATTGCTATCAGGGTAGACAGCAACATATCAACATTGGTTGTGTTGCTATCAGGTGTAGACAGCAACATATCCACATTGGTATATTGCTATCAGGGGTAGACAGCAACATATCCACATTGGTATATTGCTATCAGGGTAGACAGCAACATATCCACATTGGTATGGTGCTATCAGGGGTAGACAGCAACATATCCACATTGGTATATTGCTATCAGGGTAGACAGCAACATATCAACATTGGTTATGTTGCTATCAGGGTAGACAGCAACATATCCACATTGGTATATTGCTATCAGGGTAGACAGCAACATATCCACATTGGTTATGTTGCTATCAGGTGTAGACAGCAACATATCCACATTGGTATGTTGCTATCAGGGTAGACAGCAACATATCCACATTGGTATATTGCTATCAGGGGTAGACAGCAACATATCCACATTGGTATATTGCTATCAGGGTAGACAGCAACATATCAATATCCACATTGGTTATGTTGCTATCAGGTGTAGACAGCATCATATCCACATTGGTATATTGCTATCAGGGTAGACAGCAACATATCAATATCCACATTGGTTATGTTGCTATCAGGTGTAGACAGCATCATATCCACATTGGTATGTTGCTATCAGGGGTAGACAGCAACATATCCACATTGGTATATTGCTATCAGGGGTAGACAGCAACATATCCACATTGGTATATTGCTATCAGGGTAGACAGCAACATATCCTCATTGATATGGTGCTATCAGGGGTAGACAGCAACATATCCACATTGGTATGGTGCTATCAGGGGTAGACAGACAGTAACATATCAACATTGGTTATGTTGCTATCAGGGGAAGACAGCAACATATCAACATTGATTATGTTGCTATCAGGGGAAGACAGCAACATATCCACATTGGTTATGTTGCTATCAGGGGTAGACAGACAGCAACATATCAACATTGATTATGTTGCTATCAGGGGAAGACAGCAACATATCAACATTGGTTATGTTGCTATCAGGGGTAGACAGCAACATATCAACATTGGTTATGTTGCTATCAGGTGTAGACAGCAACATATCCACATTGGTATGTTGCTATCAGGGGTAGACAGCAACATATCCACATTGATTATGTTGCTATCAGGGTAGACAGCAACATATCCACATTGCTATATTGCTATCAGGGTAGACAGCAACATATCCACATTGGTTATGTTGCTATCATGGGTAGACAGCAACATATCCACATTGATTATGTTGCTATCAGGGTAGACAGCAACATATCCACATTGGTTATGTTGCTATCAGGGTAGACAGCAACATATCCACATTGGTATATTGCTATCAGGGTAGACAGCAACATATCAACATTGGTTATGTTGCTATCAGGTGTAGACAGCAACATATCCACATTGGTTATGCTGCTATCATGGGTAGACAGCAACATATCCACATTGATTATGTTGCTATCAGGGTAGACAGCAACATATCCACATTGGTTATGTTGCTATCAGGGTAGACAGCAACATATCCACATTGGTATATTGCTATCAGGGTAGACAGCAACATATCAACATTGGTTATGTTGCTATCAGGTGTAGACAGCAACATATCCACATTGGTATGTTGCTATCAGGGGTAGACAGCAACATATCCACATTGGTATATTGCTATCAGGGGTAGACAGCAACATATCCACATTGGTATATTGCTATCAGGGTAGACAGCAACATATCCACATTGGTATATTGCTATCAGGGTAGACAGCAACATATCCACATTGGTATATTGCTATCAGGGTAGACAGCAACATATCCACATTGGTATGGTGCTATCAGGGGTAGACAGACAGCAACATATCAACATTGGTTATGTTGCTATCAGGGGAAGACAGCAACATATCAACATTGATTATGTTGCTATCAGAGGAAGACAGCAACATATCAACATTGGGTATGTTGCTATCAGGGGTAGACAGCAACATATCCACATTGACTATGTTGCTATCAGGGTAGGTAGACAGCAACATATCCACATTGGTTATGTTGCTATCAGGGGTAGACAGCAACATATCCACATTGGTATATTGCTATCAGGGTAGACAGCAACATATCCACATTGGTTATGTTGCTATCAGGGGTAGACAGCAACATATCCACATTGATTATGTTGCTATCAGGGTAGACAGCAACATATCCACATTGGTTATGTTGCTGTCAGGGGTAGACAGCAACAAATCCACATTGATATGTTGCTGCTATCAGGGGTAGACAGCAATATAACCCTATACTTACTTTGATATAATTTTTTAAGGTCCCACATGACCTCCTGATCCTGTTTTCTAATGCAATGTTTTAATTTGGAATATATTTCCACTCAGATTATGCATATTATTTTTCAGAGTTTGGAGCAATATAAAACGACTTAACATTTCCTTTAATAGGCCTATAACGTTTTTTATCGCATAATGTTTGTTTACTGCTAAGGGTAACACTTTTGAACTATTTAAAGCAATTAACAATGGTTTGTATATCTTGTATATCGGATAAGCACTTATTCCAAACACCTCTACTCTAGACTTAAACATAAATCTAAGGAATCATTAGAACCTGTCGTCGCATGCAAGATTCCAATGTGTGAATTAGCACATAGCTGTTAGCAACGCACAATTTCATCAATACCCCTTTCTGTTTTGTGAGTCTCAATAAGAAGCTCCGTCTATGACTATACTTATTCACGCGTTATTTTTCGTCTCAGGTTTTACGACTTCAAAATAAGCATGATAAATGTTATGTATAATACTCTCGTATTTGCCATATAAGATGACAGATTCAAGGATGTGCCGGTACGGGAATAATCAATACGCATCCCCAGGAGGTCTCATGTCACAGAGGGAAATGGGTGATTGTAAAAAAACCCCCTTAAAATGCAGAAAATGGTAAAAAAAGGGTTTATTCCACATTACATAAGGTTGCAGACAATGTGAAAGGTTACGAAAAATGTTGATCAAAGTTGCTGAAAGTTTAAATGAAGGTGTATTACATGCATCTCTCAAGCGTAAACATTTTACAGGTAGCATGGGTAGTGTAGAGTGACAATAATCATATGGGCTTTCTTTTTCACGTGGAAAAAGTAGATGGATGGGAGCACAAACCTTTACAACGTCAGTAACATTCAGGAGATGCATCGTATTTTAAAGCCCTTATAAAATTGCCATAGCTAATTGAACTTATGTTAGGGTTGTTCTAGATCTCCTTTTTATACGGAAATGGATTCGTTTCAATGCTCAATGATTCTTCTCAGTGCTCGACATTTAATGGAAACTCGTCTAGATGCCCATAAGCACTACCGATATTCATTACCAAGACTTGGGCACGGATCTTTATGAGTATAAGGCCTGGGTACATGTGAATTATTTTAAGGGTTTATTAAACAAGTCTAGGACGGATAAAGTGAACAACACTGTCTAAAATAAGACCCATAATTTTCGAATTTCAATTTATTAATATTCATGATATTTGTGACAGTCTTAGAAAATCTTCCAATCATCCATCCAATCAACAAAAGAAAAACGAAGCAATTAAACAAAAGCAAGAGAAATATTTTGAAGTTTTTTGAGAAAAAAAACACAATTTCTTTAAAGAAATGTTTTTATGTTTTGTTTCCGTATGTTTGAAAGGTGTATAAAAAAGACAAACAAAAAAACCCGATTTATCAGAGATGAAAGAACGCAGTATAAATAATAAGTGTCATATCGTAAAATCGCAAGCTTTGACAGAAAAAATATATGGTTTGTGTATGAGTCGAATTCAAAACTTTATAAAATCACTCAAGTTTCAGACCTCAGGCCATTTCTTCAATATAGGATGATCCACGCAGTCAAAATCCATTTATTAACACACCGATATGTTTATATCAGCAATAAGAAACATGTTGGGGTGTTAATGATTATACAACAAAATACCTCTATAAACGTGTTGTAGTGTTTATGCAAACGTTTATCGTATGCAATGCCTCCTATACCTTTACACGTAAAACACAAAAATAAACGTGTTGAAGTGTTTATTAAGTGTTATCAGAAAAAGACACGTTTCTTTTTACAGTGTACGAGTTCGTTTTTTAAAAAAGAAGATCGTTATACTTCTATTTTACTTGTCTATATCTTCTTGAATGTCACATTTCATACAGTCATGTTTAATGACTGTGAAAGACGCAGGCATTTTCCCATCTTAATCATGTTAATGTAAAATAAAAAGTACAGAAATATCGTCTTCTAAACATCCTGTTGTTTTTCTTTTTGTTTTGCTTGCAGTATGTTCAAAGACTGTCCGGAGACACAAGAGCTATTCCCATCCTATAAAGGGAAACAAGAACACCAGTTACGACAAGATTTAGGATTTGAGAATACTGCAACCATGATGATGAATGTATTTGATGAAGTCGTTGAAGACATTGATGATCTAGATGCGGCCATCAAATTATGTACTAAAACCGGCGAACATCACGCCTCATTTGGCGTCTCGGTTGATTATTTGAATGTGAGTAGTTTATCCTAAATTTGGACAACAACAAGAGGCCCAGCGACAATGTAGGCCGGATTGTAATGAAGATTTTGAGTGAAAATAACAGAGGTTGATATTTTGATAAGTGTATCTTGATTCATTTCAAGCCTGACAGATAGACCATGGGATCCGGATCGACGGATCCCGCCCGGCCGACAAAATCAAAAGAAGGAACAACCCCAGTTTTCAATTAACATGATTAAGAGCAGTAGGCCATATTTTGTCTTTTTGTTTTGGTATAGGGCCAAGAACAATATAACTATCGTTGAATATTTGGGCAAAATGGTCAAACATGGACACAAATGACATATGCCAGAAACCCTTAATGACCCCCTTTACTAATATAACGGCACAACAACATGACAGCAGTCGAAGTGGCGACGGAAGCAATTTAGAAGGGGATTGGTCCAAATTGTGTTTTACCTACAATGTGGAAACACGTAAAAAATGCGCTTAATTTAATAAAGCGCGCAAACAAAATCAATTTGGTCTGAAAAACATCCCAGAAGCCATCCTCTGTGACAAATTCAACTTATTCAAGCTCTAAATTATGAAACATTGAAACTAATTCGCACGAGGAGGGCAAATAATTTTTTTGGGTAATGAACATATAAGGGGGGGGGGGGGGGGGGGGAACGTTCCGTTTCACTTAATTGCGCCATCTATGATTAATATATACAACCCCTGGTGGGAGTGCGAATCGCTTTCCAGATAAATGAAAAACTGCTTTTTTGAATAAAAAGAACATAAGAAGTACATTTTGAGATGAATAATATTCAATCCTGATCGGTTTGATAAAAGGTTTTTTTTATCTGGGACTACAAGTAATAGTGTATGGTGATGTGTTATGTTGTGTATTTTTGTTTGCTACATTCTTCATGGAACCAATGTTTTTAGCATCATTAAACCAGCTACAATAATACAGAGTTGGGGCCATTTTTGGCGCGTGGTAAGGGGGTCTCCCACTGAATTCAAAATGGCTACCCCACTACAAAGAGTCAAACACTGAGCATCAACCTGTTCGTCTGAACTCGGGGATTCAAAAAAATGTATAGTTTGCTATTATCCGATGTTTTGTTACCGAGTTATCAGGCAAAACATAAAAAGGTCATTGACCTTTTCCATTATGGGTCAAAATTTTAACTTCCTCCGATTTCAACAAACAATACCTCAAAATTGTTCGTTTGATCGCAGGGAATACAAAAATGTCATTTTTAGAAGTTGAAAGCCTTACATATAACTTAGGATATTTGACCTTTCTACCCCTGCATGAAGGACGGCAAATACTTTAGAAATTAAAAATGATCATATCCGAAATCCCTGTGATCTCACCAACATTTTGAAATCGGAGCAAGTGGAAATTTTGACCCCCATATGGAAAAGGTCAACGACCTTTTTACTTTTTGCCTGATCATCTCGGTGACCGGGAACTTATGATATACATGATATATGGCAAACTACACATTTTTGTTCTATTCTATAACACAATCATTTAGAGTTTTGAACTCGACACCTTAGAACCATGGCTCCCAAAGCAAGACGAACATTTAGGTATGTTTTTCAGCATTTTTAATTGGAGCAATTTCAGTTTTTGATCCCCTGTATATATAGGGGTAGCCATTTTGAATTCAGTAGGAGACCCCTAACCATGCACCCAAAACTCTATTATTTTAGCTTATTTAGGGTTTAAGGATAATAAAAAATGTTGGTTCGAAGAATGTAGCAAAAAAATCACTGCCTCAGATATTACTTCACAACGCCATACACTATAAATTGCAAACTTGGGGTTTGAAGGCTCACTCATACTTCTGTCGTTCGTTTCGAACAAATGGCCGATCAGATCACCACTCACAGAGCAAGGCACTCTGGCCCTGGTGCCCTTTTATTAAGCTACAAGAGCTCACCCCACAATATCAAATTCATGTTTTTCTTTTGTAATTTCAGAAATTCGAGAAGTATCTACTGGCAGCGATGAAAGCGCATCTGGAGGATAGATTTACGGAAAAAATGGAAGAGATCTACACAACAATGGTTCAATTTGTAATAAAACATATGATAAAAGGTCTAGAATCAGGATAACTGTGTTGAAAATGTATATATTTTATATAAGGATATTTGTAAATATAACTTTTGATTCTGCATCTACAAATACAACGGCTCAATCAAGTCATCGACCTACTATATTGACCGCCATGAAGAAACAAAACATTTTAACGACAGATTTGTTTCTTCTTTTTCTTTCAACATTTGTGACATTCTAGATTTTTTCATTACATTTTCGGCACACTGCTTAACTTGAACAATTACACTAACCATGCTAACGTATGAATCAAACGTAAGAATTCGGAACGTATGAAATGGACGTCCGTATCTCCTTCTGCATCATGTGCATGGTCTTTGAAAAGTGTGGAAATCAAAGCTTTCTGTTGATGCCCTGTAGCCTGTAGTAAGACGCCATATCTCATCATATCCATTTCTCCATTCGGAATCGGACCCACCTTGAACAAAATGGATATGTGCGGCAGTATCGAGACGAGATGTTCATACTTAGGCCCTATATGGGATCCTGGGCCCAGATACTTGGGCAATCATTGATGTGGACAACAATAGGAATCATATTGGCAAATCGGTTCCAAAATGATTTGGTCCTCAATCCCGTTTCGGAGCCAGATGGCCATATAGGCCACGATCGCGAGTGATCGAGCTATTGTGTCGTCTGAGCAGCCTATATAGATTGGTTATGATGCGATTCAGACTTCACTAATACATCAACTGAAACTGGTGAATTCATCAAAGATGTCCATGAACAGAGGAAGCTTACATCCAGCCGAATAGAGCGCATGTTTATTGTTTTTTTGTTAAAATTTAACACGCTCATAATAAATAAAAACTGTGAACCGTGTATGCCTATGCTTATTTTCATATTGACCATGTTGATCGAACAGAAAGGATTTGAACAACCATTCCTTGTTAATTTGAATATAGACTACGAACAATATGGGTATAAGGCATTATAGGCACCGTTAAAGTCTAAACTTTGCGGCTGGATTTAAATTGAACTTGAATACCAGGCTAAACCGTTAAAACCGTTAAAATCCTTCATTGATTTGAAAGAGATATGTCATTTGAAACTCAATATCATCATTAAACATAAGCGATATCAACCATTTTATAGAAACCAACAGTTGGTTGTTCATATTTTATGGGTTTGCCGTCGAACTGGTTCTTTGCGGGGTTCTTTGTCGTCTTACTTTCGTCAGAAAGAGTCACTTCGTTTTACCAGCAAGTAGCAACAATCTATTCAGCAGCAGCTCTTTTCGGATAATTATTTTCAGTAGGCATGGGGGATATAATTTGACACTGAGCTTTCTTTTCAGAGTAATCTAGTTTAATATGTAGGGGCACCTCTTTTATATCACGGACAACCCGCATGTCATAACGGTGCATTTTAGTCGATATTCGAGAGAGCTGTCTAGGGTTAATCCTAAATTTGAAAGTTGCAGTGTGACGACGAAACTGTGAAAACCATTTGGACACTTACATGATACACTGTTGAAATTGTGTCATATTTTGGTATCTGGTGGTATCAAACATATTATTCGTTGAGATTTTTACGTTAATGACAAAGCCGTGTTAATGTTTCAAAAGTTGCATCAAAGTTCAAATGCTTAACATTTCCAATGCTTAAATAAGGATGTAATTATCTGATTGTACGACATTTTCTTAATTGAAATAATTGATGTTAATTCCTTTCTGAATGACAGTCCGTATTCCATCCAGTGATGATAGCCACTCGTGAAAAGTTCGTCTCTGTTTGAACACGATTACACGAGTGTACGCAATTTAAATCCGTGAAACGATAATGGGCTATTCCAGATAATAATAGACTTTTTCCCCCACCAATTTTTCAATGGAATTCCATACCTTTTGGCACATGTTCTTGGAATTCCAGACTTTTTCACAATTTAGACCCCCTGTAGAGGACATCCAGACTTTTTTCCCCACCAATCCATACTTTTTTGAAGTTTGATCTGGAATTCCATACTTTTTTAATTGATCTTAAATTCCATACTTTTTTGAAGCTTGATCTTGAATTCCATACTTTTTTGAAGTTTGATCTTGAATTCCATATACTTTTCATAGAGGGAGTCATGGAATTCCGGAGAAAAAAGTGAAGAAAAAAATGTGTCCTCTATAGGGGGGGGGCATTATTATATGGAATAGCCCAATGCGCGGAATGATTGACAGAAATTCCCGGGGTAATAGACGTTATTCCTAATTGGCGATTTCATGTCTAAAGAGGGAGACATATTCGATAAACATACAAGTTCGTACTTTTAATGCAATGTAATGAACTTCTACATTTTCATAGATAGTGTCGGTTACCAGCAAACATTTCATTTCAAACTATAGTGGAATAGATAGTTTATACGTTCAAGTTTATTTCACGAATGTAATAAAGTCAAATATTGAACAGCTCAGAAGTATGAAGCATTTTTTATGATTATTGCCAAGTTCACGGCCACATTGAAAAACTACATCACTCTCGTCTCAGCTACATCGTTAGCCTCGTTTTCGAAGCAGTAATTGCTCTGAGCATGCCCAGTTGGATAGCACGGCCCTCTTTTGACGTAAATGCGCCAATTACGAATAACGTCTATTGACATTACAATTTGTACATATACTCAGTACTTAAAGAAGAAAAGAAGAAAAAAAGGAAATATATAATTTAAGATGAAATCCGGTCACATGAATAGACTCTGGTATCGATCACTTCATTCAAAACAGTGTTAACTGAAGACGTGACTGAATGAAGACCTAAAATAAAAATAAAGAGGTCCGAAATAACACTATGGAAGTCCTCAACTTTTGTATTATATAAATTATCAATGTTCCGATCACTAGCTTTTTTCCCCATCAACATATTTGAAATCAGGAGAAACCCATATTTTCTCATTATTTCTGTAAAATGCTTTGTTCGACATCTACACCAAATTACAGTGAGGGAGGTGTAATATGAGTAATTTAAACAATGGTTTAAGATATTCCAGGTGAAGCTTAGGCTAACTGAATATTGACACACAACACAATGGAACTCAATTATTTCTTTTTAAAACCGCTGGAGTTGGATAACCAACGACGCCTTGAAATGGGGGTAGAAAAAGGAACTGGGGCGCGGCGGGGGGAGTATGCGATTTCTATGAAAGTTTCGGTAAATTGCGCCACCATACATGACCATATCGAAGTGATACTAGTAACAATGCAGTGGTAACAATGTAAGTACCCCGCCGTGTGTCAGCAGTCAGTCAACTGTCAACTATTAAACATATCGAGCACAACTGACCACTATCACCGCTATTGTTGAGGCGTAACCAAGGGAGTCGACTAGTGCTTGGAATGCAAATAGCAAAATACAAACTACGCTGTGACAATCGATTCAAGGCTCGATTCACTACACACGGCAGAGTATAAATTGCATTATGTGATGTCATACATATTGTTGATCAATATATTCACCATGCTCAAATACTGGATATGACTATAATTAATGTTGATTGATTTTATGATGGCAGGTACCTGCCATTTTATACAGTAGAAAAAATGACCGGCTCGACTAACGTGGACCATGGACTTATGCGTGGACTAACTATGTAACTTAACCGACTTGTTTAAAGATGAAAATAGTCTTTTCTGAAATATACCAGTGTGAAATGGTCATTAATGATTATCGTTTTGTGCTGTACCATCATGGGTAAGTAGTGTGTTAAGCCTCCCATTAAAATATAAAAAAACCGAAAATATATATGCTACATGTATAGGTCAGTCAACAGTGCTTTTTTAAAGATAATGTAAAATTGTAACTTGCAGCTTTTGTGCTGTAAAGTACTTTGTTCACCGTCTTTAAATTCACTCTCTCTGTCATTTAAACAATTTGATTGTGAAACAGTGATGCTTATACTGGGTGCTTACTATAGTATTATAGGCTCTATAGACTATAATAAAGTATCAGATACCTGGATAAACCATGGACTTAAGTCCATGGATAAACTGAGATTAATGTCTTAAATGCCATTCTAAAATAATGCCGGTGAACGAGGCATATTGGGCTTGTTATGGTTGTTATCATGAGGCTAAAGGTCTGTATTGCCTGGCCGAGGTGTTAGCCATGAACAACTTTAGAATCTAGAATAAAGGGGGAAAATACATGACTACTTTATGAGCATGTGCATTTAAGTTGGGGTAGTATTCTACTGAATTCATAATCTTTATGGGAAATTCCCTCAGAATAGTAAATATTTAATACCATTATCAGAATTCAGGAACATATACTATAACTAGTGTGGATACATCGCGTGGGTAAATAGCTACATTATGTAGTTTAAATAGTACAACGTTCACAGGTTATCATTTCCCAGCAACAATATTGATAGACCTCGACCAGTCATGCCAGTCGACATTTACAAAAAGATCTTTATTTTTGTCCAAGTGTTTTGTATACGCATGAACAAAAATAATGAATGGATCCTGCTGCTTTGCTTTGCTTTGCTTTTGTTAAACAACGTGTTTTTTGTGGCCCATTTTCGAAAAATGTCAATGAAAAAGTGACCGTGAGTGATTATAAAATAAGGATGTTTTTAGGAATTGCCAGCCATCATAACCCCAATTGTACATATTTACCAGGCATCGATGTTCATCTTCATTAATGATAGGCCTATTATATTGTTATCTCTCTAAACACTCACCATAAATATGCGATAAGGTTGCGTGTTTACTGTTTACCACCACAACATAAAATAGCGTTGCATTGCTTGGGTGCTAATTTTGACGAGGTAAAACATTTCTTTTGGATTATTTTGCAGATTTCCTCTCGAACTGTTGCTGCATACCGAACCACTGATGGATTTTTTGGCGAATGGAATTCCCAAAGCAAATCATAATGGAATATAATTGGAATAGAACTTAACTATTGCAACTTTATTACTGCTACACGCCAAGATATACCGCACTCAGAATGCAATGTATGAGAGTTCTTGATTGAAGCCATCTGCACTATGGGCAAAATGGATGAAGGCGAAGAAACGGGTGAAATACATACACAAGATGGCGATCAAAGTAGCAATAGAACTGAGGAGGAACTGAACCAGGAACCGCACAAGTCTCCTCCGGAAGAAAGCAAACGAGAACACAGGAAACATACGAAAAAGAAGAAAAAACATCGCGAGAAAGACAAGGCCGGTGATATTAACGGTAACGATGTCTCGACAGAACACAGTATAAAGCCTACACAGGGCAAACCAGATACGTCCAATGAATTAGTAACCCCATCCCACGACACTGAAGGAATCTCACTTATAAAGTCTCCTGGAGGAAACAATGTTGCTGACGATGATGATGTCATCAGTTCGGGAGAGGATGCCAAAATAACAAAAATGGAAAGGAAGAAACTTCTGAAGAGGAGACAAAGTTACAAGGAGGAAAAATCGGCGCTTAAAAAACAACTTGAGGACACGAAAAATAAAGTTGAAGAAGAGGTGAGTGAGTGGAGTAAAAAGTCAGGTGATTCTTTAAAGAATTGTTGGTAAATATGATATTATATGAATTCATTGGTATGGTAGCCTATAATGACATTAACCCGGTGCTCTGAGACCATTGTCGACTTGTCGTTACACCTGGGTTAATGACCAATATACTTTAAATTATAATAATAATAATAATTTTTGATTATTATAATTATAAATATTAATTTATGGAATTCATTTATAAACATTGAGAAATGTGGGGCTTTGGATGGAAATAATTTGATGATTATTTCTGTACCAAACTGCAATTACAGTTGCACTGCCAGAGGACAAAATAAATTTGCCTTTACTCTTGACTTTGTACTTTTTGAAAGAAAGTATTTTAAACTAGGCCTATTATAATAAACATGATAGACTTAGGCTTAAAAAATTCTTCTCATAATAGGTAAAAAAAGCCAATTGAATAAAAGTATGTTACAATGTATTTGACCAACATTTTTAATTTGTAAATACAATGTTATCATATATCCTATTTTATTATACACAAGCACCTCCAATGGGATTACACTTGGTACCCAAACCAGAGATATGACTGTTTTGTTTGTCTTTAAAACAATTATACGAGTAATACCTTTTGGGACACCCTGTATTTGGAATTTATTCAGTACAAACGCGAATAATGTTAAAAATGTTAATTTAATACCTTGGAAAGAACAAGGATCACATGAAACAATTTTATAAAAATAACTTAAAGGTAGATGTTCCGATTTTCAACTTGGAAGTTTTCTATTCTACATGAAAGGTCATCCTTAAAAACGTCGTGTCCCAAAATTTGAGATGCATAGCTATTATGGTTCTTATTTTAGACGCACAAGATGCTGTGAACTGTACCCATAGAGTAGTACACAAACTATATCAGTGGTAACCACCATTCGCGGTAATTCAACGCTATTTCGTCGATTTCTCTGTCATTATATCGAATTAGGCCGTCAAATTTCAGTATGATGATGAGAAAAATACGAGCTTTCATATGATATGAAAATCTCCGTATGTTTGAAATAATTCTGTGTTACGAAAATGTGATCGGGTCATCTACCTTTAATATTTGCTTACAATCTTTGTAAATATGTAACCCCATTTTTCTAACATTGTTTGCAAACAGATTAGCAAATACGAGCAAGAACTGAGCACTAAGAGACAAGAATATTTGAGTCAACTGAGTGAGTTAAAGCTCGATGAGCAGCATGCTAGTTTAACTCAGCGTATGGAAGATGTAGCAGACCTGGAACAAGCGCTAGAACGTAGGCTACAACAATGTGCTGAGCATCAACAAGAGGTCAGTGGCAGAGATTAATTTATCGTTATCACATTAAAAATAGTACCAGAAAAATTAGTTAACACCTTAAAGTTAAACACCAGAACTATTTTGTCCTGAAGTAACTTGTTGAAGCCCTGAGAAAATACATTTTGAAAAAATATATCCGATAAGCCTATCTATCAGTTAGGGAAAACATTGAACAGCTTGGTGCAATGTTAATGTCATGAGCCCTTCATACACAGTAGAATACGTTTTGCCAACAAATGACTCTATTCTTTTCTCCTAAATCTCCACGGGGGGGGGGGGGGGGGGGGGGGGGGGGGGGGGGGGGGGGGGGTGGGGGGTGAAAAATGTTGTCCTTTTTATGTCAACATTGCCTGAAATTAGCTTTGGTCTGAAAGTAGATATTTCATACACATTTTAAGCTAATTTGAGGTATTGTTGACATAGAAAGTCAAAATTTGTTTTGGGTGAAAACGTAGGGCTTGATATGACTGGGGGCCTAACATAAACCATAAGTCTATATAACAATACTAAGCAGCTATTTCCTGTAAGGCATAACCTTTTCACTTATTTGTTTTCTATATACATGTAGGTTGAGGATGCAGAGAGGTTTCTAGACAGAAGGCAACAGTTATGTAACAGTAGGGAAGAAGACTTAAGACAACTGGATGAGGTATCTATACAGTCATGTACATTGTAGAGGGCTGGAAACACAAGGCCTTATCTCCATTTTTTCAAAAATGAGATTTTGGTATCAACATTTTCAGAAAGAAATTCTCTTTCCAGTAACACGCAGTCTTATCTCCATGACACGACCCCTTTCAAAGTTATAGCCAGTATCACAAGGCCTCACCTCCATCTCCCCAATGTGTTTAAAAATCTTAAATTTAGTATTTTTCTCAAAATGGTCAAAATGGAGATAAGGCCTTGTGTTTCTGAGCCTTGATGTATTGACAGAATAAAGGCATTTGTACACATACTGTTAACAATATGAAGAAATTTCTTACAAAATAATTGAGTATAATAATTATGAAACCTCATTAACACAAAGATGCTTGGGCCTCACAGTTAAACTTTGCTTTATGAAGGCATTTGTATTATCAGGTTGTGTAAAATATATGATCAATTATTAGCAAGAATTGTTTGCCAAAGCTTTTAATCGTTTGAATGTTAGGGATGAAAAGCATTCAAATACTTATCACCTTATAAGGGATGCGTAGTAATATCAGCATGGAAACAGGGGTGTGCCACTCAGCTTGCCGATCGGAAGCCACTTTTAAATTAAAATTTGGTCGGCATAGAATTGGTGGCGCTATACCGATAAGGCATGATTGTAGCAGACGACGCGACGCTGGCCACGCGTGTCTCTCAGACGACCCAATATGGCAGCGGGAGTGCACCATTTTGAATTATTTTTAACAGTCATCGCCCGGTTAACGATGAAAATTCTTCTAATTATGATGAATTTGTCAAAATGATAAGATTAACATTCGCGATTATGTGCTATTCACTACGAATTCAAAATTTAGGTCTCGCGTGGCCACCGTCGGCTGTGTAAATCTACAGCGCCCCTAAACCTATGCCGACCAAAAATGACGTTAAACCTGGTTAAACATTGTTAAACGCGTTAAACGCCGGTCACAGATGTATTCCGGACGATTACCATAATTTATTCAAATATTCAAAAGGGACCGTTTTCGCTACGTACGTTAGTATAGGACTTTCCTATCCCAAAATTAATAGTATCCCTGATGGAAACCACAGGGTTTTCTTTTGATATAATTTCAACTTTTAAAAATATTAAATTTGATTTCAAATTAAAACTTTTTAATGTGATCTTTGTTTTAATTTTAATGTTTGTAGGAGCTAGATACGCTTCATCAAGAACTTGAATTAGACAAAGAGAGACTCGAAAGAGCTGGATTTGATACAAGTAATATTGGCAACAGAAAGGAGAGGTAGGTGCCGTAACATCTATATTTGTTTGATATATTATTGTATAATAAGGTACCTCGTTGTAATTAAATGCACTTAAATCATGTTATTTATACATTCTTGAGACCTTTAAGTTATTAAGTATACTACATGTTCTTCTGGATGTTAATGCCCCCCTCCCCCAAGTCTGCAACGGAAAATACCTTTGGCAAACATTTGTGCATCATTTATTGATTTGGTCTTTTTGTAACAGCTGATAATAATTATGATTGAGTTGATAGATCTTTTTTGTGTGTACATGTAAGAGCTACATGTACATAGCTCTATTTGATCTCATCTCCCATTTGTCTGATCCAAAAGAGGGTTTTACATTGGATTTTCTCTTACATTTGGAATACTTATGAAAAACCATTAAGAAACCTGTACCTATACTATACTTAGTTTATGATCCTAATTTGTACATGATTTCCAGGAGCCGTTCATTTAATACCTCAGCCACATCTCAATGGGGTGATAACGATGACTACATCATAAAAGCCAATCTGCGGAAATGTCAAGCCAATCTCAAGAAAACAGAGGAGACATTAACATCCAGAAATGAAGAAATTGCAACTCTAAAAGAACAAGTAAGTATCGTGGCCATCTATCCTGGAAAAAGAATCATTTCCCAGGAAGCAAACAAATTCTTCCAGAAAGAAAGCAAAATTTCCCTCCATTTCTTATGTAATTCTTCATTTGGAAAAGCCATATTTTGCTCCAGAAACCCACATTTCCTGGGAAGGAGCATCCTGAATTCCACATTTTTTCCAGACCTGACTATGATCAGGGATAGATTTGGGGTCATTTTTAATGATGAGGCTTTTAAACTGTACAATTTCAAGCAATTGTATATGTAATTTAGACCTGTACAGGGTGTCTCAAAAAAAACCGTGCACGTGTTTACCCAGCTTATTGACCGTGAACTTATAGAATTTGGTGTAACAATTGTATACATATTGATAGCCATAACGGTTAGCTTTCATATTCCGTTTATTTCATCTGATTTGGTTTTGTCGATCTTCAGATATGACCAATTAAATAAAGCTACCTAAAGTCAACGTTGTGCCACTTTACAGTTTGCAATGAATAGAAAGAGTTACTCCGGAGAGGGTGGGTTGTTACCACCGGGGTCTAAAAAAATCCAATCCGAAATGCAGAGTATGCTTATTTGGGTACCATGTTATAGCTAGAGGTTCCCTCTATCTATACATACTAAAACAAGTACAAACATCCCACGCATGACGTCACCAAACATGGCCGACCTCAAAATCCCGCCGTATTCGCTGGACAGTGAAATATCATAGAAATCTTCGCCAAAAGAGTTCTAAATATCGGAATTTCACCCGGTTTTTTGCTTATAAGTGATGGAAATGGTGTTTCTAACAAAGGCCCATGCTAAAATATTTCAGGAACACACAATAAAAATATTTTTCAAAATGGCGATTTAAAAAAAATTTGTAAGGTGGCAACTACTATCGGACTTTGACGGCTTACCCTACCCCCGGATAAGGTGGCAGCCTCAATTTATTTTCGTCAAAATGAGCGCAGGTAATGTAAAAGCAATCACCTAGACGCCCTAGGTCACTGTTTTTTGCGTTCTAGCGCAATCGGCGATCACCCTCCCTTAAGAGGACGAGGGTTTTAATGCTTATCTTAAGCATTCTTTCCGTAAAAGTGGCACAACTTCGATTTTAGGTAGCTTTAGTTAATTGATCATATCTCAGGATTGACAAAACCAAATTAGATGAAATAAACGGCATATGAAAGCTAAGTGTTTGGTCTATCAATATGTATACAATTGTTACACCAAATTCTAGAAGTTCATGGTCAATAAGTTGGGTAAACACGTGCACGGTTTTTTTTGAGACACCCTGTACAATAGAGAAAAATGCCTGTCTGGATTCCAAAGATTATTGAGGCATTGCTACACTCATGATTATGATGAAACTAGGCAAGTCCCAATTGGAGTGCTTAACTTTATTTAGCAATTCTAGCAAGTGACACTTCCTCGGCTTTCAATTTGTTCCCCGCAAGTAAGGTATCACTTTTTTACACCGATATAACATGGCCTCCTTGACATGTATTTATGAATCCTTCAATCTGTTCATTTCAGGTCCAGACCTTACAAACCGAGAAAAAGAAAAACCTAGATAAAATAAAACACCTTGAGACTCAACTCTCTGTAGCTCTCAGTCAGATATCTCAAAAGACATTGCACCAATCTGGAAAAGATCAACAAGGGGACAGATACAGGTCAACACGCTCACATGTCAGTCGAGACAGACTTAACTCTGCCAATCTAAGTATTAACCAACAGGCTCAGCTCAGAAGAAATCAATCACAACAAGGCACCAGCATAAGGAGCAGTCAATACTCTGTGCAGACAATGCCTCGTGCTCCACCATCTGTCATGGGAAAGAGTGATGGGTTAGGGGACAGTCCAGGGTCTTCGGAAGGATCGCCAGGGGCGAGTACCTTATTGCTGAATGGAACTCAGTCTAGTATTGGAAGTACCGATTCAAATGGGCGAAAGAATGTCAGCTCAGCTTGTGCAGTTATGTAATTTATTTTGGATTTTGTACAATATATTTATCCAAGACGCTTTGAAAAAGTTTCCAGAAATATCTGTATCGTGCCATTTAGGCAATACAAAACGGGACTACAATGTTAGAAAAAAGGGCATAATTCTGTTATACCCTACACACCTACATCTGTAGTATGCATCATTCTTAAAAATCATGCACTACATGTATGAATACCTCTGTGAAGGGTATAACAGAATTACTCCGAAAAAAGTGTTCGAACACTTTGTAGGTGTAATATAAAGTGTTTCCTCTTCCCCCCTGATCAATGTTGAATCCCACAATTTGCCCACCATCAGCACAGGGCCTCGCAACATTGATTGGTGGGGAAGGGGAGGGATATGAGTAAGGGAATACTTCAGGCTACCAGAAACAAGTTTCGATTTTCGCATGACTCAAATAGCGTGCCTGTTATGGTCCAATATGCATGGCAATTAGGGTCAGTGTTCGAACACCATTTTTCTATGATTGTAGATCGAGTGATAATTATAGTGCTACAAAAGTTTGCTTTTTGTTTTTATTTCCTAGATGGCATTGGTTGTTCCAAAATAAAAAGAAGATAATTTATTTGACTTATGTCTACTACATTATGCTCAGACAAGAAGCGTAACTGTAATGTACCTTTGATTTGAATTTTGTTATCCATTACCATAAAATGGAATCTTGACCAGCTATTTCAAAGACATCAGTAATTCACTCAGAAATGTGGTCTCTTTTTGACAATTGATCATTAGGTGATAAACATTGCTTCTAAAAAGGATGATTGATCATCAGTTGTGTGAATAGTCTTCCCAGGTCAACGAATAGAAGAATAGACATCGTCTTTGGAGTACTGTAATGAATGAACCATTTAATAAACAATAGTCATTATTTCTTCTGAATAATGGGTGTTTTCATTTCGCTAAGGCGACAGGAAAAAAACCCTGTCCTACGAGTACGGGCAAACGGACCTCTCAGGTAGGGTCGATAGGTCAAGCAATTTTGTGTTTTTTTTCTCTCCAAATTTGTGTGAACAATTGAGTGAATTTGACTATTTGACATTATCAAAAAATGTCAACAAAAGAGGAAAATTTTCCAAAAATATTCAAATATTTTGAAAATTAAAAATTAAAAATTAAAAAATTGTATCTTGATCTAAATTGGCAGATATACCAATCAAGATCCCAATATTGAACGGAATGTTTTGCATTTCAATTGGTAATTCATTAATATACAGTAGATGAAAAATACATATTGTATAGATGAAAAATTCAATACAATGGGTACTTTTAGTGTGATATCATGTAGATTATTTAACTATATAATATTAAGAAATGGTTGAGAGTGCCATCTAAACAAAAGAGGAATGTTAAAATATGTTACACAGAGTAATGACTGATGCAGAGAATGTAATATCTAAACAAAACTGTACTAGGGGATATACCGGTAATCTAAGTTCCAACATCGATTTGGGTTTTTACCCCTCTTATTAGGAAATACATGCATGATTTAGGCATGATATTCATATCAGGTGAAAAAAATCTGAAATTCCTTGAAATATTAAAAAACAGCAGACTATTGTACTAGATTGCCTTAAATTTGGCTTAATAAATGCAAATTTAGGCAAAACAAAATCTGAATTTGAGAGTTATAAAATATCTACTTTCAGATTTTTATCTTCAAAATATCATTCCTGGTGATTGTAATTTGTGGTGAAGCTACCCATGTAATTTGTGGTGAAGCTACCCAAAGATAAATCCTGACACAAATGGGTAAATGCAGCATCAGTCACTAATGTCACCGCAAAGAGTTAGATGAACAAGGATAGTCCATAGAACACACAAGTTTGGGGCATTATGAAGACATGTTACGCAGCAAAGTGTATGTAAGTTAAAAATCATCAAAATTGATAGAATGAAATACTGGAGAATTTTTATGAAAAACGTACATGTATACTAGGATTTGCAAATAAGAATGAGTTTCAATTCAAGTGTCTTTCATTTGTGAATTGTTTAATTTATTTTGAATGATTCACATACAAATTATTATATAAATAGTTTAATCTTTAATAATAATACACGGAAGCAGTAAATCATAGTACTATTTTATATGAATACCTTTACAAGTGATTCTTAATCTAGTTTGATCCAAAACAAAGCTCTTTATTATCAAAACTATTGCTTTGCATTTGCTAATTTGCACCCATTTAAATGGTATTAAATTGCTAGATAAGATACAAAATATAAGACTATAAATAGTAAGGGAAAAGAATATTTTAGATCCCAGTCATGCATCATATGGTTCTAAAAAGGACACTTTATTATACCCAGTAATTGATCCATCACTGAGACCTAAAGTACACTTTATCCAATATATAAAAATACTATATACAAAATAGTATAAACGAATACAAATAGTATCAGATGAAAAACACAAATTGTGTTTTTTGTATGTATATAAATGTATAAACCGTTAACAAATTATTTTGCATATGTAAATAAAACCATTCAGATTTTATACCTAGAGATGCCGTTGTTACTTGTATGTTATATGAATGGTCTACTTAATGTGCTTTAAAGAGTGTAAAATTTTTGGAATTTACTTGGGTTTCATCAGGTTTCAACTTAGATAAATATTATGGCATAAGTTACCCTAATTTTTATCTGTAAGGAATTTGTATATGGGGAACCAACCCACAATAGGCTCCTCTCCACTATAGTCTATTTCCATTCCAACAGACAGTGATGTCACTGTGTCATTTACTTGCAGTAACATAAATACACACATGCATAGAAGATGCATACATATTGTATGTGTAAATGGTGTGCCTGTGAAGTGAACTACACTATACTATTTATTCCACCAAAAGAACAAATTTGATATCAGTACATATTTTAATGATAAATGCAGCATTAGCATGTCAATGATGGGATTTGTCTTTGATTGCACATGTGCTATGCTATAGTCACATTGCTATGGACGAAATTCAAGCTATTTAACGCGTGTTTTGTTTGTTGTTCGCTGAGCTGCGTCCTGATGCATGAAATGCGCGAACAACTATGCATGCATACGCTTGGCGATTTTGTGATTGATGTGCGAAGTGCGGTCATTTTTTTAAGCACCGGGTACACATGTACGCTCATGCACGCATTATTGCAATTATGTCCATAGCATTATGACATTGACTATACACAAGCGCAATAGATTCACATGACCGAGTACAAGCTGCAGTCACTGAATATGGAATATGCCCTGATGTTGTGTTATGATTTTAGTGGTTGCAATAGAGTAAAGGCTTACATTGCTCTCATAACTTGGAGAGCTGGAAAGATCAGTTAATGCAGAAGACCTCTGAGAGAGTCCAGAAAGGATTGTCAATACACAAATGGCTTGGCAAAAGGTACACAATAATTGTTGTGTATGTACAAGCAAGATGTGAATCTGTTTGGGATATTCCTTCGTTTCATTTCAAAGTAGTAGCACTTGAATAAAGTAAACCACTCAGATGAGCTGAATAAGCATTGTTCATCTGTTACAAACCATGCTGAAACATATTCAGAAGATTATATCTTGTTTTGGTGGAGGTGGGGGAGTAACATATTAAAATGTCTGCATTTAAGTCAGTAAATAAGTCTGAAGGCACGTACAGGCTTGCATTTGTTTGCACTTGCAATATATCGGGTACAACAACTAGCTTAAAATCTGTGTACCCTTGTGTAATTGTAATTGCAAGTAGCTCCTCCTCATCCACTGTATGAGTCTGTGCTTGATAGTCTGGGTTCATTAGGAACATAATGTAACAGGTCACCCATACTGTGTGTCTTCAGGTAACACTGTAAAAGAAAAACAACAAAAGAGAAATGAACATTCATCAATGTGATTTTAGTAATAAGGTGATGACAAAAGAAAAACTTTAACTTTCAAATTTGTTTTCTTTTCATTTGGGTGGGGTGGAGGTTGTTATTTAGGCATAAAATCAACCAATTCAAAGAATTAAAAAAAAAACACCACTTAACAGTTTACCAAACTATCAAAATAAAGTTAAAAGAGAAATACAAAAAATTAAAAGAAAGAAAATAAACAAATGCATGAATAAAGTAAACAACAACTGGAAAAGTGTCCTTTAGGTCCCAGATACTGGTATACAAGTAACGTTCAATACTGGAACATAAACGTTGCCAGTATCGTTCAATTTTACTGTTCAGTATCGGTTGATACTGAAACACCAAATTGTGTTCCAGTATCGCTCGATACTGGAACATTTTTATGTTCCAGTATCGGACGATACTGGTACACATGTTACCAGTGTCAGTATTGAACGATACTGGTACATAATTTTGTCCAGTATCGCCCAATAATAGTACATTTTATATGCGCTCGATACTGGAACATTTTTATGTTCCAGTATCGGACGATACTGGTACACATGTTACCAGTGTCATTTGTCCCAGTATTGAACGATACTGGTACATAATTTTGTCCAGTATCGCCTGATACTAGTACATTTAATATGTACCAGTATTGTCCGATACTGGAACACTGACTTTGTACCAGTATCGTCCGACTGGTGTCCCAGCATCAGACAATACTAGTACAGTCCATAATCTGGGACCTAAAGTACGCTTTTCCCCAACAATTCTAAAAATGTTAATCCTCTCTCAAATGTCCCAATCATGGTTCAGTCACTCAAGCCCTAAAATGATATCTACTCAACTGAAATTATATCATTGAAACCAGACAGCAAAGAAGTGTATTATCATTGGTTAGGCTATATTAAAAAAATCATTTGTCTCAAAGCTCCTGTGCGCGTTAGTTCATTAGTGCACGTTAGAAAAACCAAAACAAACAAAAATCCCAAAGTTTCACCGATTTTTCAGATTTTCATTGATCGCATCATTTTAAATACAAAAGGTCACTTTTACAAGGATTTCAATCTTTTATATTTATAATTTTTTAAAAAAAAAACCCTTTGAGACAAAAGATTTTTTAATATAGCCTTAGCAACTTACCCTGAGTTTAGTGATGTCTGGTATCTGCTGGCCAAATGTGCCTTGTATGGAGGGTGTGTCAGGGTGCTGATTAGTATATAGAACCACTATGTCTACTGCCTCATTCAAACTGAAAAAGAAACATACAAATACTGTAAAGCATGAGAAATGTTCACGGCATTAACATTTTGTGCATGAAAATTTCGCAAGTCAGCTGCACTCGCGAACATTTCTATGCACGCGGACATTTCATGCTTTACAGTATATAGCGGGCATCCTCTTTGGAATAAAGATCCATGTTTGTTTAGAATTGTTATTATAACATGACTTAAACAAGGTGGAGAGGTAAAATAATTATAGGTCAATAAATGCGTATGTGTTGTTTTGAGAGAAATTAGACAAATCAATGCACGCACGCTGATGTGGATGTGTGAATCATGGCACGACCCGAAGGAGGAGTGCTATTGTGAGCATATCAACATTTGCGCAAGTGCATTGATTTTTCTAATTTTTCGAGAAACAAAACATACGCATGTATTGACCTAATTCATACGTGTACGTCACTTACAAATCAAAATTCACAATTTGAGCATAATTTTTGATCTATGTAAAAACGAATAAAAACATGTTTTCAAGCTTGCTAACACCCACAGTGAAAATTGGCGAACCCACAATTCCTGAACAGCGAATCAAAGCAAAGCGCGTGGTGCATGCAGCGAACAGCGCACACGCGGTGTGCATTAGACACTTTCAATGCACTCCGCATATTTTAGTTTCTTGCCTTCTGATTGGTTCAACACCACTAAAAGTGTATGAATACAGGCCAAGCACTGATGGACTTTAGCATAGGTCACTGTGTGATCTGAGAGTATTGTCGTGAAGGCATATGGCGTGAGTGTTTCATTTTTACCTTTTCATGCAACATTTTAATGCACGGCCTGGCGCATCTTATTTTGATGGTGCATCCTCTGCGTTCTTGAATTATGATATGGTGAACGCATAGCGCAATGCGGTTTGACCTAGTGTATCAGCGTTAACACGTGCAATGCAGTTTTATGCGCAAATGCGTGCCTTTCGGTTGAACGAGGAATGTTATATAACAATTCTCTTCTGATTTTGGTTTAGGATGTCTGGAGCTTCTACTTCTTAATATTCTTTGTCAAAAACCTTGAATTATGGGGTGATGGAATATAGTTTTATCGTTATTTATATGCGATTTACAGAAGCACCAAATGCCAGAGTTCCGAATCACAAACATCCATGGTTTTTCCCTGAGCAAATTGCCTTTTCATTCTTGGGTTATGTCATCATAATGCTGCATGAAGGGAGAAATGTTTGATCGTCCAATTTATAATTCAAATTATGGAACAATAAGGATTGATCTGATTTAGGTGAGGAAATGTTTCAAGATATGTGAGAGAGGCTAGAGCCATTTTCAAGTTACCAACATTTGTCTATTTTACACAAATTTACAGGTAACTCTGTGACAGTTTAAACAGAAACTTGGCTAGCAAATTTCCAAATTCTCAGAACAATCAAGCAAATTAGGTGGGTCAAACAGCAGTGATAAACATCAATCCAAATCTCTCAAATGTATCTAACATTTTGTAAATTTTACTTTTGTGGGGCCAGAGCTCTCTGTATGGTCATTAATAGTGAGAGCGAGCCTAACATTTCCCTCTCTCAACCAACACTTGGTACACATCATTTAAATGGAATCTATGAAAAACTATCTACATATCCCAATGTAAAAAACTTACTTTTGTGAAGCCAGAGCTCTCTTCAGTAGCCCCCTCACATCCTTTGAATTGACAAAGTAGTTGACCATACTGGTGTAGTGTTTGGTGCCCTGTAACAAGGCATAGTTATCTGTCTGGGACAGGTGGAGGAATACAGCGGCTTTGATCTACAGGGAAAGATATAGAAAAGTGAAACAAGCAACAACTATTATAATATTTCTTTCTATATGTTAGTTGAACATGTTTGTTCACCAATTTAAAACAAATTTCATTTTTGTTCAATGTATGAATATTTTTGTTAAATTGACCAAAATATCTGACAAAACAACACAGTGGTTAAAGAAACCAATCTGGATTAGAGGCAGAGAAAACACAATGAACAAAGATGAGGGGTGTATAAACTTAAAAATGTAGCGAATTTGTAAAACACCACCTTTTAGTGGCATTTTAATTTCGCTAATTTGAATCATCTTGCTATGTTAACTTATGTATGAAATCTTAATTTGCGGCATTTGAATTTAGCGAATAGATGTCTTAGCGAAATTAACAAAATTAAAATGCTAGTAAAATGTTGTTGCTTTACAGTATTTACCAATAATATCTCACAAACATACCTTAGCAGCCTGTGGCATTTGTTGGGCTTTCTCTTCCACTTTAGCGATTTCATCTAATATGGTAACATGGCATTGGGAACTCAGTAAGTTCTAATTATAAAGCAAAGGAAAAGAGAAGTGTCACATTTTAAATGATGTCACAAATACATGGTTAAATCAAAACAAAAATAATGTTGAAACTGAAATACACTATTTTATTCCATGCTTTACATGCATGAACTAATGGGTCATTACTGCTTGTCTGTTGCCTTAAATGGGGTTTCTTTTTAGACGTTCAAATATTGGACATGTTTCATATTATCATGCTAATTTTCTGCACCATCTCAAATTGAAATTAGGAGATGAGTGGTTCATCTAGTCATAGGTGTAGTTAGGGCTTTTTGTACTAGGTAGGAACCAATGCCATTCAATTTGAGTATTGTGCACAATATTATGATGCAACCATTAGAATATGTGACGCGATCAAGCGGAATGAGTCATATGTCGGGAATATTGATTTTGAATTACAGGTAAAAAGAAGTGACAAATTCTTATGCTTTACTTTGTATTCTCAGTTGGTAAACTGTTTGTAAATTAAAAACTAGAAGTTCGATTTTAGTGGGGGTCCGACCATACTGTATGTTCTCCTGATTTTAAATGATGGACAAATATCAAAATTCAAAACAGCCGACATACGACTCATTTCGCTTGATCACGTCACATATACAAGCTGATGTCTTCCAACCTTTGGTGATACATAACGCACACTCATGCTCTTATACCATTTACCTGGATCTGATTCTGCTTCTTCTCAAGTTCTGGTAGATAGAGTAAGCAGCCAAGAGCTTCAGCAAACATCTCAACTTTCATGAACTGTTTACACAGGGACATCAGATCCAGAGACATGGCCATCGGACAGCTGCACAAAAGGATATAAATGTATCAATGGTCAACTAAACTATAGGTTAAGAGATGGCCAGTAGCTATCGGACAAGGTTAAAACTGTCAAGCTTTCGTCAGGATAAGCTCTAACTTCTTCAGGTTCAAATTATTACAATATTAAGTGAAACATAGAGATTGCCACTTCTCTATTATTATCATCATTTGGGCTGCATATACACATTTATGTGGTTCATTGATCAGAATTGTGATCAATAAAAAATAAAGATCACAGGGATACATACAAAGATTAAACATTTCGGGGAGGGGAGGGAATGAAGAATCAAGAAGCCAACATATCCTTGCTGTTCCGTTAAAACCTCATACCTCTTTTTGGCTATTCAGCATGTAATTAGTAATTAATACTTCTTATGTATATGGACAGTTTGATCTAAACATGTTCAAGGGTCAAAAACACATATTAAAACCTTGTAAGTGCTCTTGTCCCTGAACATGTATCAAACCAAACATGTATAAACATGTACAAACATATATAAAGTTGTTCTTATACATGCTGAAGGGCCTGAAGTACATGCAAGGTTTTGACAGAACAGCGATTTATATTACTGGATTATACCTACGAATGTTTGTCAGTCAAAAAATAAAGTTTTGTCTCCAACATCCTTTTTTTTGTTAATGAGTCATGCACATTTGTTAAGAGCTAAATTTAAAATTCAATGTGCCTTGCACCTCAAACCCTCTCCTTCAAAAAGAGTATTCTTATTCATTGCTGCAAAAGAGTCTTACCTGAGGAATTTTAATCTGAAAACCAGGTTAATAAGCACTCAAAGGTATCATCTCATGATATCAAGATCTATGCCAGTTCAATAATTACCTTTGCAGAAGGATAGCAGACTGTCTACAGTTGTCTTCTTGTTCCTCTGTTAGAGGGGCACATACTGTAAAATACCATAAACACAATTGCTTTTTTTGTAGCGTATCATATTATACTGTAAAATACCATATACACAATTGCTTTTCTAGTATCATATTATACTGTAAAATACCATATACACAATTGTTTTTCTAGTATCATATTATACTGTAAAATACCATATACACAATTGCTTTTCTAGTATCATATTATACTGTAAAATACCATAAACACAATTGTTTTTCTAGTATCATATTATACTGTAAAATACCATATACACAATTGCTTTTCTAGTATCATATTATACTGTAAAATACCATAAACACAATTGTTTTTCTAGTATCATATTATACTGTAAAATACCATATACACAATTGCTTTTCTAGTATCATATTATACTGTAAAATACCATATACACAATTGCTTTTCTAGTATCATATTATACTGTAAAATACCATAAACACAATTGTTTTTCTAGTATCATATTATACTGTAAAATACCATATACACAATTGCTTTCTAGTATCATATTATACTGTAAAATACCATATACACAATTGCTTTTCTAGTATCATATCATACTGTAAAATACCATAAACACAATTGTTTTTCTAGTATCATATTATACTGTAAAATACCATATACACAATTGCTTTTCTAGTATCATATTATACTGTAAAATACCATATACACAATTGCTTTTCTAGTATGTAGTAAGTTGACCCAAGTTCAAAGTAGTTTTTCCAACCACATTTAAAGTTTCAGAGAATTTGCGTTTACTTTGTCTTAATCAGCAGTAAGTTTTGAAATTATCCTGAAAAGATGGCACGTTTAGCTTGTTTGGTTCTTCAGATATGGTTCATTAAAGAAAACATGTACAAAACTGACTTGTCCACGGGAGTGTCATTTAGTTTGTGTCTTAAACAAAACAGTGCTCTAGTTTCAGAATTGAAAAGCCCGCCCTGACAAAGTATCCCAATCTCTATGCTTATGTGCCATTCACATTCAACAAAGAAACGTAGATACATATAGGTAGGTAATGCCAAGCACCAGACAGATGTTTCAGATGTCTCCTTTTTTCTTTTTCTCCTATTTTTACAATTTGTGACCAATCGTGTGTAAGTCCACTTTGTGCATTCCAACTCTACTAAAGGATGCTCCCGTGGCCAAGGCACTTGTTTTTCTAGTATCATATTATACTGTAAAATTGGTATATTTTTTGCTCAAGAATATATCCATGCTAGGCCGCTTACCAATATATTCACGGGTCACTGGTTATTTATTCTGTACATGAGAATTATTATTATCACAATATTTTTACTGTGCATATAATACTGTAATTATTCCTAATTGACACACCTTCAACATCTATACCCTAGACTTACCCAGCTACTGTATGTACCTTCACAACCTCTCTACACAACCCCTCACAAGCAGTGAAAGAAACCAATCAACATTTATCTACACTCTCAGAAGGCAACCTATTTGTCGCTTGTCTGGTGTGGCTGCCCGCCATTCCCACATCTATACCGCCTTCCTTCCTACATCACTATACCTCCCCCAATACAGTTCATACCACCCACTCCCACAACCACCCACCTGCAGTGAAAGGAGCCAGTAATACACTTCTCCAAGCTCTTGGCAAACACTCTATCTGCCATAATTCTGGTATGGCTGCCAGTGAAGACAGCACGTGTTGCAGGAAATCCATCATATTGAATTGAATGAGTTGTAACAAGATGCTGTTCCATAACTGAGAGTCATGGATCTTGTAGTCAATGCATAGGTCTGCTACTAGTCGAACAGCCTGAAAACAGGAAAGATATGTAATGGTTAAGTGGCATGAAGTCAACAAATGAGTCTTTGAGGATACACTTAATTACATTGTGTGTGTATAATCGTGGCAGGTAGTATTTGCCATGGTATAATCAGACATTGTAGGTTATCTATGCATTTATTTGTAATACTATCACGGCACGTTGGTGCTTGTCAAACTACACCAATTGTTCCTCGACTCTGTCCAATGATGAGCTTCACTCATATATGGAGAGGTGACAAATGCTGGTAATGTCATGACAGTTACTACAGCCGGAGAGTGATGGTTTCCGGGATAAAAGCGCTTAACCCACCACCGCACATCCAAAGCTGACAACAGGATGTAGTTTAACGTGTGCTTGATAATAATCCAAAAAACATCAATGACTGTGTGCACGTCCTAAAAAACGTTGATGCAAATCAAGCCAAGACGCAGCCACACCCGGACATGGTTTTCAATCCCTGACAAGCCAAACAAACATGACATGCTAATTCCCAGAGCAAGCTTGGCGGAATTATCTTTTAGTACTTGAGTGCTCCTTGATTGAGAAATTATGTAAAGTTAATCACCTTCTGTTTGCGACTATGATTCCTCCACAATCCCCTGACAAGTCCTTCTTTATCTACTTTTTTGAAGGCTGCCAAATCCATGGTTATATTGAGATGCTCCAATTTGCACAGGTACAGCAGATTTGACATGTAGTTCCTGAAAATAAACATACACTACAATTATAAAATATACAACTTTGAGTGTGATACAAGGATATAACACATGAACCATGAACAAATATACGGCAATAAAGTTGTCAATATATCTAAGCAGTTGCACGAACAAGTCACTTCACTTCTTATAGGTTAGAATTTGGGTCTCCTTCACATGATTGAGGCTTCCTGAGTAAAATTTAATTACTGAAATTAACATGACCATTTTGACTATAGTTTGATCAGCTCCAAATTGGTGAAGCCTCCTTACAGCAGCGAATGAATACAGAAGGACACAGGCACGCATGAAGGCAACAAGCGCACTGTTCATCATATGCGTAACGCTTGTGTGCGACCAAAACCCTGTGCGTGTGGCCAAAATCGAGCTTGCATGCTTGGATTACTTTTACGCACAGAGTTATAAACCCAAATGTTTCTCGCCAAATTTGGAAATGATTAAACTATAGTTTTTCTATATAATATGGAAATGATTAAACTATAGTATATGTACTAATATTACTGTTTTAGATATGCCAGTATACCAATCAAGAGTCGTGAAAATGTTAAAAAAATTCTTAGAAATGTGTAACTTTTAGCATACACTAAGCTAAAAATGAATCTGAGGAAAATTGACAACTATTTCTGAAATCCCATTTCTGAAAACTGGCACCTCTGTTGCACATACCTGATTTGAGTGATGGATTTCTGAGCCAGTTTTTCTATTTCCTCTGCATCCTGGAGAGTAAAGAGACAGCGTAGGGCTCTGACACGGCAAGCATTGGTGATCTTTGTTGATTCAGACTACAAATAAACATTATGACAACAGAATCAAAAAACAAATTACTTGACATAACACTGCAATCCCTTAGACCTGCCTTCATGCATGTTTTGTTTTTATTCTTGTTATAAATCTCAACTTTATTTTTCTATCAGTTTGATTATGACCAAAACAGTTTACTTTTTAAAGCCAAAATGTAAGCTTTTCGACATGTGGGTATATAGTATACCTACACCAGAATCATGACCAAAGTAAAACAGCTGAGTACAAATATTTATAGCAAATGATTGATGCTTTTATCAGCTTTTGAAATTTTGGTGTTGGTGCAAGATGTTAGGATATGTTCGGAAAGAGCACAAAACCAACGAATTTGTCAGAAGCCAGATTTGGGATGAAACTTCTCTGTGTGATAAGATCTTGCACAACAAACTGCAATACCTTTGACACATTGCTAGACAAGAAGGTGACAACCTAGAAAAGGTGATAACTCCTCAAGGAGCTGTCGAAGGAATTTGTAAACGTGGCAAGACCACAACTCTGTTGGACTGACGGCATTAAGGAAGCAACAGGTATATCTCTTATCTCTGCACATCGCATGTCACAAAATATACAACGATGGCCCGCCATCATTAATAGGGTCACAAAGAATTAGTAATGATTCATATATCGACGAAGAGAAGGAGAAAATTCGGGTTTCAGTGCAAATAGCGCAGTTTATGAAATCCGATTCAGACCATAAATATGGCGGAATTTTATCTTCTAACTGAACACACTTTTAAACGCACTGATCAAATGTTTTCATATTCTGTGATAATTTGTGGTATGCTATGATCTTTCAATACAGGTGAATGAATTATGCATTACCTTGAAAGCAAAGTTGAGTAGAAACTTGGCATTGACTTCGATATCTCCAGCTTGAAGCACATAGATCACTCTACAAGAAAAAGAAAGGAAAATATTATGATAAATAACAATATTGTGTCTACTATTGTCATATTTTAAAGTAGGTATGTAAGGCACGTGATTGTAACCAAAGAAAATGTACCAGTAACGGATAAATTGAATTCAATTGAATGACAAACTGTTAAAAATATCCACTTATTACATGATGGGGTGGAATCCCCATACCGGACTAGTTGATGCCCCACCTGTCTTCATTATGCCTTATTTTTTAATACACTTTTAAATGTACGTACAATGTCAGTAACGGTGTGACAAAAGTAACACAATAACAAAGAATATGCGGTTGATCACTGTGTACTTGATTTGTACACATGGCATTCTTCTTGACATGTGATGTAGCCTTGCTATGGTCATCTGGATCACTTATTAAGAAATTGGCAGATGATCAAATGCAAGCAATTTAAACTGAGTTGTCCTGATATTAATTCTCTATGACAATGTAACAGAATGTGCAGGATTGACCTCATACCTTTTTAAGCTTTTCTCCTCCTCTGTATGACTACTTTCATCCAGGGATACCAAGGAGATATTCAGGGTCTAAATTTGAGGAGGAAAAACAAATCATATGTTAGCAGGAGTATTATAAAGAGATTTTGATGAACAATCCAGTTTAGATTGATAAATAATACCAACAGGCATTTCTAAGAAGATATTGTTATTTACATTTTAATAATGCAATTGCAAAAACGATCCACTACGTTGGATGTATTACATTTCTGAATATATCATGTGACAGTTAGAAAAAATATTCATGATGGCCACATGATAACTACCACATCCTCAGCAGCCTGTTTGCTAGCCAATAGATATGGTAACTATGTGTCAATTTGTACAATATGTATGTTGGCTACATAAGTGTCACATGCATGTCTCATGATAGCTACATGATCACTTGCCACTAGTCATTTGGCTGTCACATGCTTATTCGTGATGGCTGCATGATTGCTTGGTACTGATCAAATGTATGTCACATGCATATCTCATGATTGCTGCACAATCACTTACCACATCATCATCTGTCTGTTTGCTCGCCGATGGATGAGGCAACCATGTGTCAACTAGTCTCATCCAGATCTTGTTAATATCCAGGTTGTTTATTGTGCAGATTTCATTGGCTGCAGCATGTATATCTGTGAAGAAAATTGAAAGTGAACATGTCACAATGGATAGTCCTCCCTCCTGTTTCAAGTAGGGATTTGAACCAACCCCCAGGTATATTTTCTTGTTACCCTCTCAGTCAAATAAAACAAACAAACAAACCAGGTTTATACAGCATAAATACAAGACTGGACAATATGTTTACTTGGGATTTGAACTCAGCACTTTCATTGGACATTTTTCTTACAAATTCTCTAATTTATGCTTCTATAACATACAACGATGAAACTGGCAGGTGTTTCTCTCAGGGATTTGAACCCAACACTTACCTGGCAAATCTTCCTGTTTACCCTGAGTCCTATGCTGTATACTGCTGTGTTCATACAAAATAAAGATGAAACTGGCAGGTGTTTCTATCAGGGTTTTGAATCCAACACTTACCTGACAAATCTTCCTGTTTACCCTGAGTCCTATGCTGTATACTGCTGTGTTCATACAAAATAAAGATGAAACTGGCAGGTGTTTCTATCAGGGTTTTGAATCCAACACTTACCTGGCAAATCTTCCTGTTTACCCTGAGTCCTATGCTGTATACTGCTGTGTTCATACAAAATAAAGATGAAACTGGCAGGTGTTTCTATCAGGGATTTGAACCCAACACTTACCTGGCAAATCTTCCTGTTTACCCTGAGTCCTCTGCTGTATACTGCTGTGTTCATACATCATAAAGATGAGACTGGCTGGTGTTTCTATCAGGGATTTGAACCCAACACTTACCTTGCAAATCTTCCTGTTTACCCTGAGTCCTATGCTGTATACTGCTGTGTTCATACAACATAAAGATGAAACTGGCTGGTGTTTACATCAGGGATTTGAACCCAACACTTACCTTGCAAATTTTCCTGTTTACCCTGAGTCCTATGCTGTATACTGCTGTGTTCATACAACATAAAGATGAAACTGGCTGGTGTTTATATCAGGGATTTGAACCCAACACTTACCTGGCAAATCTTCCTGTTTCCCCTGAGTTCTCTGCTGTATACTGCTGTGTTTATACAACATAATGATGAGACTGGCTGGTGTTTCTATCAGGGATTTGAACCCAACACTTACCTGGCAAATCTTCCTGTTTCCCCTGAGTCCTCTGCTGTATACTGCTGTGTTCATACAACATAAAGATGAGACTGGCTGGTGTTTCAACTAAGGATAATAGCCTCTGAGAGGCCAAGTTATACTTGTGGAGTATTTGCTCTGTTGCTACTGCACGGTACACTACGGATAACTTCTGATGTAAAAGCTCCGCTTTCTGCCTTGCTTGAGACTACAAGGTTATCGGGGTAATATCACAATAGAAAATGAATTAAAGACAAAAACTAATATTCAAATAGTGTTAGGATTATCCACCCTTCTGTATATTACAATTAGGATATGAAACAACAGAATACAGATCAAATATAGTGTAAAAGATTGATTTTTTTCTGAGACCCCATGGGTATAAAATAAAGCCAATAATTAGAAGTATTTGTTTCTCGTAGCACTGGCCTTTCAAAAAGGGAAAAAAGAGTTGGCGATTTTTTTTCTACCAAATCAAATGACTGTTTTCATGCTTAATTTATATTGCCAGCCCCTTTCAGCAGCATCAGGAAAATGTATTAAATTTTATGACGGTTAGACCCCTAGAATACTCAATTCAGTTTATCAACCATCAGAATTACAGTATTAACAACTCTACGTTGAAAAAAATCAACCTTAGTCAAGAAAGAGACGAGGGAGGGCAATGAGAAACAAATTCATTTATATTGGCCAACAGAGATTGGATTTTAGATAGCAGAAATACTCATATAAGTGTATGGCTTGGGTGTTCGGTAATATCACCCCCTATGATTTTTAAGGTAACGGCAACTGTAGACTATGGGTATGAGCACAATTTTCAGTCTTGGGACTGTTGGGTGTGGGGATATCGAAAGAAAATTATTATAGACACCATTATCCCAAAACACAGGTAATACCCCACAATAAAACAGAAACCGTGTGGTATATAAAACACTTATTATATTTCACAATAGTCAATTACAAAATGACTTACATTTTCAGGGCACTTGTTGATTCCAAATCGAGCTAGCATTTCACACACTTTTAATGCCATTACTTTTTCTGGACCTGTACAGAGGGTAAAACATAACATTCAACATGCATTAACATATTTGTAATGGATTTAGGCTATTCCACCTAAATTGTATGTGATTGCATAGTGCACCCGTGTAAAAGGTTCTACTGTAGTCAGATTTATAACTGAAAGAACACACTGAAGCAGCGTATTGTGTACATTGCGTGAAGCATGCACAACCATAAGCGTGATACTTTTGGGTGTGCTCATCACTGTGGTGAGAAAAAGGCCCTAAAAATGATCAATTTTCTTTTGAAAAAATAAATCTGACCGACCCTACCCGAGGTCCGTTTGCCCATAGAACAGGGTTGCTGTTACCTTACCTAAAATATTTCTATACAACTTTTAACTTTTCAACAAATAAGTTCAGCTCAAGCATTTTTTTATGAGACACACTACATAATCCTTGCTTACCTAGAGGCAGCTCCTTGTCTACACATCTAGCAGTAGCTATGGCCATATTAGGATCTCCGATACACAGCAGTAATTCATTTTAAGACACACTACATAATCCTTGCTTACCTAGAGGCAGTTCCTTGGCTATATATCTAGCAGTAGCTATGGCCATATTAGGATCTCCGATACACAGCAGTAATTCTTTTTGAGACACACTACATAATCCTTGCTTACCTAGAGGCAGCTCTTTGGCTACATATCTAGCAGTAGCTATGGCCATATTAGGATCTCCGATACACAGCAGTCATTCTTTTTGAGACACACTACATAATCCTTGCTTACCTAGATGCAGCTCTTTGGCTACATATCTAGCAGTAGCTATGCCCATATTAGGATCTCCAATACACAGCAGTAATTCTTTTTGAGACACACTACATAATCCTTGCTTACCTAGAGGCAGCTCTTTGGCTACATATCTAGCAGTAGCTATGGCCATATTAGGATCTCCGATACACAGCAGTAATTCTTTTTGAGACACACTACATAATCCTTGCTTACCTAGATGCAGCTCCTTGGCTACATATCTAGCAGTAGCTATGGCCATATTAGGATCTCCGATACACAGCAGTAATTCTTTCCGAGACACACTACATAATCCTTGCTTACCTAGAGGCAGCTCTTTGGCTACATATCTAGCAGTAGCTATGGCCATATTAGGATCTCCGATACACAGCAGTAATTCTTTCTGAGACACACTACATAATCCTTGCTTACCTAGAGGTAGCTCTTTGGCTACATATCTAGCAGTAGCTATGCCCATATTAGGATCTCCAATACACAGCAGTAATTCTTTTTGAGACACACTACATAATCCTTGCTTACCTAGAGGCAGCTCCTTGTCTACACATCTAGCAGTAGCTATGGCCATATTAGGATCTCCGATACACAGCAGTAATTCTTTTTGAGACACACTACATAATCCTTGCTTACCTAGAGGCAGCTCCTTGTCTACACATCTAGCAGTAGCTATTGCCATATTAGGATCTCCGATACACAGCAGTAATTCTTTTTGAGACACACTACATAATCCTTGCTTACCTAGAGGCAGCTCTTTGGCTACATATCTAGCAGTAGCTATGGCCATATTAGGATCTCCGATACACAGCAGTAATTCTTTTTGAGACACACTACATAATCCTTGCTTACCTAGAGGCAGTTCCTTTGCTACATATCTAGCAGTAGCTATGGCCATATTAGGATCTCCGATACACAGCAGTAATTCTTTTTGAGACACACTACATAATCCTTGCTTACCTAGAGGCAGCTCAATAGCTACATATCTAGCAGTATCTATGGTCATATAAGGATCTCCGATACACAGCAGTAATTTCTGAGACACACTACATAATCCTTGCTTACCTAGAGGCAGCTCCTTGTCTACATATCTAGCGGTAGCTATGGCCATATTAGGATCTCCGATACACAGCAGTAATTCTTTTTGAGACACACTACATAATCCTTGCTTACCTAGAGGCAGCTCCTTGGCTACATATCTAGCAGTAGCTATGGCCATATTAGGATCTCCGATACACAGCAGTCATTCTTTTTGAGACACACTACATAATCCTTGCTTACCTAGATGCAGCTCCTTGGCTACATATCTAGCAGTAGCTATGGCCATATTAGGATCTCCGATACACAGCAGTCATTCTTTTTGAGACACACTACATAATCCTTGCTTACCTAGAGGCAGTTCCTTTGCTACATATCTAGCAGTAGCTATGGCCATATTAGGATCTCCGATACACAGCAGTAATTCTTTTTGAGACACACTACATAATCCTTGCTTACCTAGATGCAGCTCCTTGGCTACATATCTAGCAGTAGCTATGGCCATATTAGGATCTCCGATACACAGCAGTCATTCTTTCCGAGACACACTACATAATTCTTGCTTACCTAGAGGTAGCTCTTTGGCTACATATCTAGCAGTAGTTATGGCCATATTAGGATCTCCGATACACAGCAGTAATTCTTTTTGAGACACACTACATAATCCTTGCTTACCTAGATGCAGCTCCTTGGCTACATATCTAGCAGTAACTATGGCCATATTAGGATCTCCAATACACAGCAGTAATTCTTTTTGAGACACACTACATAATCCTTGCTTACCTAGAGGCAGCTCCTTGGCTACATATCTAGCAGTAGCTATGGCCATATTAGGATCTCCGATACACAGCAGTAATTCTTTCCGAGACACACTACATAATCCTTGCTTACCTAGAGGTAGCTCTTTGGCTACATATCTAGCAGTAGCTATGGCCATATTAGGATCTCCAATACACAGCAGTAATTCTTTTTGAGACACACTACATAATCCTTGCTTACCTAGAGGTAGCTCTTTGGCTACATATCTAGCAGTAGCTATGGCCATATTAGGATCTCCAATACACAGCAGTAATTCTTTTTGAGACACACTACATAATCCTTGCTTACCTAGAGGTAGCTCTTTGGCTACATATCTAGCAGTAGCTATGGCCATATTAGGATCTCCAATACACAGCAGTAATTCTTTTTGAGACACACTACATAATCCTTGCTTACCTAGAGGCAGCTCCTTGGCTACATATCTAGCAGTAGCTATGGCCATATTAGGATCTCCGATACACAGCAGTAATTCTTTCCGAGACACACTACATAATCCTTGCTTACCTAGAGGCAGCTCTTGGCTACATATCTAGCAGTAGCTATGGCCATATTAGGATCTCCGATACACAGCAGTAATTCTTTTTGAGACACACTACATAATCCTTGCTTACCTAGATGCAGCTCCTTGGCTACATATCTAGCAGTAACTATGGCCATATTAGGATCTCCAATACACAGCAGTAATTCTTTTTGAGACACACTACATAATCCTTGCTTACCTAGAGGCAGCTCCTTGGCTACATATCTAGCAGTAGCTATGGCCATATTAGGATCTCCGATACACAGCAGTAATTCTTTCCGAGACACACTACATAATCCTTGCTTACCTAGAGGTAGCTCTTTGGCTACATATCTAGCAGTAGCTATGGCCATATTAGGATCTCCAATACACAGCAGTAATTCTTTTTGAGACACACTACATAATCCTTGCTTACCTAGAGGTAGCTCTTTGGCTACATATCTAGCAGTAGCTATGGCCATATTAGGATCTCCAATACACAGCAGTAATTCTTTTTGAGACACACTACATAATCCTTGCTTACCTAGAGGTAGCTCTTTGGCTACATATCTAGCAGTAGCTATGGCCATATTAGGATCTCCAATACACAGCAGTAATTCTTTTTGAGACACACTACATAATCCTTGCTTACCTAGAGGCAGCTCCTTGGCTACATATCTAGCAGTAGCTATGGCCATATTAGGATCTCCGATACACAGCAGTAATTTCTGCACCTTCTCTAGTACTTTGATGTCAATAGCCTTCCCCTTCTTTGATGTGTCACCGCTACCTTGTACAGAGGCCTTGAATTCCCGACCTGTGCTTATCACATTTTGGATGGTCACAACATACACCTGATCTGAAGCAAGCTGTGTGGTAATCAGAAACAATAAAAACATTTATAAACATATAAACTCCCTATGCTACCCACATATGAAGGTGTTGTAACATATTTAAAAACACAACAAAAATGTTATGATTTTGATGTCATTCGAAAAAATGAAGTGAATAATGCGATGTCAGGGAAAAGATTAAATGTCAACATACCCTTAGTAGATTACAAATACACAGCAACTCTTTCACTGTCTCCTCATTTAGTTCTGGACCTGGAAATAGTTAACACATTATCAAAGTCACAACAAAATGATGGTAAAATAAAAAGTGATTTGAAAGTGGAAATTCAAATTCCAATATATACAAGTACAAATTTAATTCTGCATGTAAAGCATATACAAAATAATAATGACAATAATAAAATGCATACACATCCCTTGAAAAAGAAAGTTGCAGAAAGCTATCATAAGGTATGGCCTATTAAGATATTTGACTTTGAATGATGGTGAAAAATATTCTTGCATTAAACAAAAACCCACAAAAAACATACAAAAAGTAGAGGATAATGTTAAAAGAATCTGAAATTATGAATTTATTGAAAAGGTTCCATGCCTAATTACAATACAAAAAGTAGAGGATAATGTTAAAAGAATCTGAAATTATGAATTTATTGAAAAGGTTCCATGCCTAATTACAATAAAATCATTATATGGATCATAGAACTTACTGAGAATCTTCCATTGACCCCCTTGCAGCAAAGGATGATAGGGCAGTCTGGTTTTGGCTAATGGTGACAAGCGCCCTTGTATGCCCCGTAACTGATAAAAGATATAAAAGAAAAGTTTTATTTCTGCAACTCACACATATACTAAGCTATGACTATATGTAATTGAACACATTGTAATGGTGATTCTTATGTACATGAGATTTTATCGCAAGCATCTTCCTTATAGTTCAGATGAGTGCAAGGCATATTACATAATCCATTTTGTAAAACGCTGATCTGACCAAGTGTCATGAGCAAGTGTGTGAGCAAAATATTGTGATGCAGTTTTCACCTCACTCAATATTTAACTTACAGTTTACACAACGTAATACAATTTTGTGTTTGAATAATACCTATTTTTCTTCTAAAAGTAACACATAGAAAGTCTAACTCTTATAGGTTGCCAACATTTGCATCCTGTAATCAGGGAGATCTTGTTCACTAATCAGATAGATTAGAAAAACTACATGCAATATATAAAATGTTTCCTCAATGCAATATATAAAATGTTTCCTCAATCAGGGAAGTTGTCAACTTTGTGTGCACAAATCAGTTTATTTTCAGGGGGACCCTGTGGAATCAGGGAGTGTTGGTAGATCTTTATAAAAGCAACAAAATCTGCTATTACATTGGAAAAGAAGGAAAAAACACAAAGTACTGAACCTATTTAGTTTTACCTGTTCTTCTTCCGAGACACAGTGAAAGTCCAGCTCATATTGTGATGGCTCACATCGTCTGGTGTACAAGTTTAGGAAACCCAACAGTTGTAATCCCTATAAAGTATAACGATGCATAGAGTATTCATAGGAAACCCAACAGTTGCAATCCCTATAAAGTATAAATATACACAGGGTATTCATAGGAAACCCAACAGTTGCAATCCCTATAAAGTATAAATATACACAGGGTATTCATAGGAAACCCAACAGTTGCAATCCCTATAAAGTATAAATATACACAGGGTATTCATAGGAAACCCAACAGTTGCAATCCCTATAAAGTATAAATATACACAGGGTATTCATAGGAAACCCAACAGTTGCAATCCCTATAAAGTATAAATATACACAGGGTATTCATAGGAAACCCAACAGTTGCAATCCCTATAAAGTATAAATATACACAGGGTATTCATAGGAAACCCAACAGTTGCAATCCCTATAAAGTATAAATATACACAGGGTATTCATAGGAAACCCAACAGTTGCAATCCCTATAAAGTATAAATATACACAGGGTATTCCTAGGAAACCCAACAGTTGCAATCCCTATAAAGTATAAATATACACAGGGTATTCATAGGAAACCCAACAGTTGCAATCCCTATAAAGTATAAATATACACAGGGTATTCATAGGAAACCCAACAGTTGCAATCCCTATAAAGTATAAAGATGCATAGAGTATTCAGATTCAATACATACATCAAATGAACAAAGATGAAAATGTAGCTTTTACCCAGTTTCAGGTAAAAGAGCTGAAAAGTGGAGAATCTGAAGCTACTTACAATCAAGGAAAATAATGGTTGGCACACTTGTCGCAACTTATTAATTAAAACTATCCATGTGCTCGCAATTGAGATCAGACTTGGGACATAGCACTGTTTAATAGAAAGCAAGCGTCTCCCCCTTTCTTATATCCTTCCCCAACCCCATCAATCAATGTTGGGGGAACTGCCAAGGCTTCTGATAATATGACTCGGATCAACATTGCCTCCGGGGAGAGGGGCTGGTTTTTCCGTAATTAGGACAAAGTGTGCCAACCTTTTTTTCCTTGATTGTAGCTAAAATGCTAAACATTTTCATGCCTGTCAATATAATTTAAACGTACAATATAGATTTAAATCCCTGCAAATAAACTGTTTGCTGTTTCATCAGTGACTACTTTGTGATATTTTTATGTAAAGGGCCCCAATAATTCTGATATAATAACAGCATGTAAAATTGTATAAAATGAGACCCAACACAAGTAAATGGGGCACAATGAGGGACATATGAATATTCAATTATTTATTTCATGATAATATACATGTATAAATCAAGGGACGTTTTGTACCAGAGTCAATGTTAAATCACATTCCTAACCAAACTTATGGATGATTGATAAACTTTGTCTCAAAACATCAAAAACAAATCGTTAAGTTTGGACATTTCAAGTTTTGGTTTTGTTCACAAATCAATGGGGTAAATAAAAATTAAATACCTCAAAATGTAGTTTAACTCTTGATTATCTTGAATTTGAGAGTTTGGTTTGATGAAAGATGTATCAAAAATCAGAAATGTTTATGAATTTGACTTATTTTGACCACATTATCCCACATTCAAGCTCTTAAATCAAATTAGCTTCTGACACACTGTGCCTCATTTACTCATGTTGTGTCACAAATTTTTTAAATAATATATAGACTCGGACAAACTGGCGAGAATTAGATTAACAAAGACCTTAAAAATACACAGCCTCGAACCCGGTCCCTCTCGCTATCGCGGCGATTGGTTACTCCACTAGGCTACAGGGACTGTGCTTACATGGATACCAGACGAACGAGCTATTATGTATACAAAGTCTTTTGTTGAAAGCCTCTAGCAGCCAAAATACATGAGTAAATAATAACACATTTTTTAAGCCTGAAGATGTATGCAAGCAGAAATAACGCAACACTTTTGCAGCAACTTGTAATCCTTACCAGACTTGCATTGTGCACATTAGGATGTGGAGTTTGCATTCGTTTTTGCAGTGTACAAATGTATTCCATAATAAACTTCAATCTTTCATAGTCATAGCTATCCACCTATAAAACAAAAAAAGTACAACATTGAAAACAGTCTCAATTCACACAAATACTTATAACCGCTTAAGGCATAATAATTTACAACCCTAAATAGTCTTCTGCTTAATCAGTCAAATTCTTGGTGTTTTGAATATTGTTTTTCAAAACAAGTTTGATTTTTGAAATCAGATGTAACTTGCAGTGAATAATTGATTTCAATTGTCAGATCTTTGTCACAATTTGGACAAGTGTTGATAATTTTATAAGAAAAAAACTTAATATTTATATATTGATTTTTGAAACTATTTTTTGAACATGCACATCTAAAATATTGTACAACTTGATTCAAGCAACAGCTAAAACTTGTTATTAAATCAATTGTCAACTGGAAAAACTGGTGCTTATTGTTTTTAGGTTAATTATGAAAAATGTTAATTTGTATACATTTCAATGGGAAAATAACATATTTTCAATTTCTGTAACACAGGTAAAATTATGAATAGACACATACAGCCTATTAACCCTATAACCTTCCTCAAAGCCAAAAATCGCTGTAACGGCCAACTACTCCCCATCATGTGGCATGATCCGACGGGCTATCAAATGGGCTCGAAAAAGTTAACTTTTTCAAGCTGACCCGTTAGCTCAATCAGTAAGGTATACAACTTCCGTGCTGGCGGCCCGGTTTGATTCCTGGCACTGGCAAAGAGTGATTATTTCCCCCAAATTGGACCAGTTTTCCTCCCCTGATAGTTAAATGATCAAAAGCACGCCGGGGAGTTAGGGTTAACATGCCCAAAACTTATTTGTCTAATTATATAGCCTATACCTTGTCTATAGCATCACTGAGCTTTGTAACCACCAGATCAGGGTCATTTAAGGAAGACAATACATTGACGATGGCTGTTGCATTGATTGGAAGACATTCTGTATTATGTTGACTTGGCAACAGCAGCATGTCCAGATGGAGACAAAGAGCTTCTTTCAGATCAACAATTTCAAATGCTCTGCAAAAAGGAAAAATACCATTAGGTAATTAATCACTCATATTAAGCATTGAGTTTAGGATTAGGCTTTTTAGGTTTAAGGTGATGGCATTATCAATCTAAACAGTACCATAGTCAAAGATGGTAAAGCGAGGGATGACTATCAGTGGCATTTCTTTTGAAGGTATGTCTGTTTCACTGTAGGGGTGATCTGCCATCACTACACGGCAGCTGTAGTGACCCATTATGTACCACTCTCCACCCACAATGCTTTGCTGTAACCGCGTCATTCACTAATTGCAGTGCATAAACATGCACGCCTAATCGAAGCGCTGGCGTATACACTTACGCATAGAAGGGCAAAAGATACATATGCATGCGTAAATGCTGCGCCTGTAAAGTTAAGTCACTGTCCGGAGGAAGGAAAATAGAGTATAGTGCTCAAACTGCTCATGAAGCATAACATTTGTGTGTAATCTTTATTTGGTGATATTCACTCCTACCTGCAATATTCTCTTATAAGATCAACATCTACATTGGGATGTTTGACTATATGGGCTAGTAACTGTCTTTTACTTTCAACATCAACAGTAGTGAAGCGGTCTTGAACTTCAATCTGAAAGTGGAGTCAAACAAAACTGAAGTCATGCATTATATTTACTTGTTTAATGGGCTGAAAACGAAAATAATAGGGTTGGTTGGTCAGTTCTTTTGGTTATTTGTCCCATCCACTGCCCAGTCATAGCAATATTTTTCTAGTTGACACACAAGTGAACAACCGTTACTGAAATTCTGCAACTACAATCCACTTCATAAATTGTTCTGTGCCAAGTTTTAACTCGTTAAATTTGCTGATGTACTGGATTATGCAACCAAATTATACATCGGAATACATTTTACATTAACAAGACTTTACACATGTCTATTTCATGAATATATCAAACCAAAAATACATCAAAAGCAGGACTAGGTTATCTGGTTGTTTTTTTGGTAATCTAATTTAAGAACTGTATATCTTTTAAAGTATTACCTTGAGATTAGACAATCGCTTTCCCCATTTAGTGCTTGTTATAAGTTTCCTACAGAGCTCCAATACTTGAGGTTCATTGTTGAGGAAAGCAAATGATTCACCAATGGTGGATACAGCCTGTCAATGGAATATAAACAGAGGATTGAGACATTTGTTTCAAATAATGTGCATTTATGTGAGACTAATGAACTCCTCAAACAATGCTCAGAAATTCTTTCCAATTATTTGTCAATTTGTCATATATTTTGTGATATATTCATATTGTGTTTCATTCTAATGACAAACTGATGTGTGTGTTCCTCTTCTCAATGATACCTCATTTGTAGCAATCATTTGTTTCACTGCTTAGCCACCTGCTTGAGAATGTGGTGGAGGTTCCATTCAAAATGTGCCAAATTCACCACTATTTTGTGCTCTGCCATCTGTTCAATGAAGCATTACATTGACAACTACAGTGTTTTTTACTTTTGAGCACAAAATAGTGATGATTTTGGCACATTCAGATTGAGACCTCTCCATGTTCACAAGCAAGTGGCTGAGAACTGGATTGCTACAAATTAGATATCATTGTAAAGATGAACACATCAGCTTTTTATTGATATGTAATACAATATGAATAGATCAAGAAATATAGGGGAAATTGGCGATTGGCAAAATATTTCTGAACTTTTTTGAGGAGTTTATATAGTATATGTTTTACTGGGTAAAGAAGCAATCTTTTTGCAGTGTGCTTTAATCCTATGCAGAGCAAAATATAGAAGTTAGACCTTTTACAACTTCTAGTATTTTTCTTTAGGTCAAACAAGGTCATATATTTTATTTACATATTCTATAATAATATGACCCTTTTTGTAGATTGTTGATATTACACATGCACCTGAAAATTGGAATTCTTTATGAACTTCATATGCAGATCAAGTCTAGAAGCGTCCACACAATTGGAAAATTAATTTCTGTAAATGTTTATTGGTCAAAAGTGTGTGTATACACGTCAGAATTACATGAAATGCCATCTTGATAACTCCAATCTTACCAACAGCTTCCTGTAGTTCTGGCCGGTACTTTTCTTGAGTGCCGTCAGCGTCTTCAAACCCGTCTGTTTGGATAGAATACATATGTAGCCAAGACCTAGGGCACAGTCTACACGACGTGAACCACACACCTGTAAGTGATGACAGATTGGATACAGTGTATGTTAGGTCTGATGCATGTATCAACTGCCTTGTTTCAACTATATGATGCACTTTATTCCATCAATGACATGATGCTTAGCTGGGATCTGAAGTACACTATTTCCGATAGATTGACAAGAAACTATATGATGTATATTGGTATTCATCTGTTTTTGTTGGCACGTACATATTAATACAATTAGTTGGGGTGCGAATCCTGCCGCGGTTAACATAGTGTAGACTAATGAAAATCCCTTTAACCAACTAGTGTACCTGCACAGTAAAACATACTGATCAAGTTCTAGTAAACATTCTGCAGCTTTTTGATATTGAGGAGCCATGCACAGACACCATCAGAGAGAGAAGTAGGAAATTCAAGTGGAGAGCTTTGAGCTTCGATATAACTTTTTGCTTTCACAAATGTTAGAGCCAACCACTGATGAGTCTACACTAGAGAAGACAACCGCCATCAAATCCTATTTGCCGTTAACTGGTGACACTACATACTCATAGGGTCATCCAAAATTATCGTAATTTTCACATACGTACAGAGCGTACATAACTTTTTACTCCCCTCGAGTTACGTACGCAATAAATGGCAAACATTTCATGACTTGATAAAAAAATGCCGGTCTCTCAAGATTGCCATTTAAGTTATGTACGCTTAGGGTATATTTTTACCCCCTCCCCCTGTTACATACGCTTTGTACGTATCTGTAAATGGCAAAAATTATGGACGACCCCATAGGTGACAAGGATTTCAGGGGAATCAAATTAACATTTTAAAAATTTCATTGTACCTATACTAGTAATAATTTTGTATTGTTCATACCTTTGTGAGTATTGTTGATGTAAACAGTTTGAGTCTCTCCATACTTGTCTTGCCAATTTCCATGGTTAATTGTTGTTCTATATTGGCTTGCTCCTACAGAAAAGACAACATACAGCAATGTGTAAAATCAAAAGACGGTGGTTAAAAAGGAAAATGGTAATAATTACTGAGAGCTGGTTCATTAAAGCGATATCAAGACATGATATAGCAAAGCTAGCACAAGGGGAGCAAATTGTCATCTGAGAGTCGCTTTTGCTTAAATTCTACACTATGAATTGAAACAATTAACCTAACATGTGCTCTAGTAGTGTTAACATCAGCCTAGAATTGTAAAAATTGCATTTTGTATACACTGTAAAAGAGAAAATGTTGTGATATCAAAATGATTTGTTTAATGGTAGCAAAATTACCCAAAACTACTGTATTAATGAAATACAATTAAAAAAATGATGCCTACCTTATCACAAAGTAAATTCATACTTGTTGTATTAGCCACAAAATGTTGCAGACAAGAGCCCAGTGATACCAGCAGTACCTTGAGGGCAATCTCATATTGGTTGTTTTCTTGTAGATGTTGTAGTAAAGGCATCGCAGAGTACATCATCTTCTCCAGATGAGAAGAGGAGGAAGACATTTCTGGGATTCCATCTTGGGTATTCGTTTCTTTCTTATCTTGACCTGAAGGAGTTGTGATGTTTAGTGAAGCCACAGAAATTTCAAAATGAGGATTCTCACACACTCTATTTTGATTGTTAATTTCACAACTATGGTTGATATTTTGAAGGTTTTAATCAAGTATCATTTCATCATATCATATAGAGACCCTTACAATGAGTTCAATGCAATGCATGGGGATGCTTGTAGTAGGGATGTCATATGAATTTTAAAAAAGTGAAATAAATTTGCCACATAAACAGTTGCGGTAAAAAATTAAATTAGTAATGTACAATTTTCCATGTCTTGCATGCTATACAATTGTTAGAATTGCTGTACATTTCAATTTCATACTTTATTGGCTTCTTCATGGGTAATTTTGGGGGTTTTAGGGACCATCCCCACTGTTACCACTACCATAAAAAACAACCAATCTAATATCATGTAGCTGTGTAATTGTTTTTCTAATGAGCCGCATATAACAAACCTAACATATTGCAATACCTACTCTTATTTGTGGTAATAAAGCCTCTACCCCCAATCCGACAGTGCTGCAATGGTAAGCGCTCATCGTTGCCTTCTGTCGAGGGTAAATTTGACATGGTTAACTGATGTACCAATGGCATGGCAACTGCTGAATCCATCACCAGAGTGTCTTCCTTGAAGAAATCATTGAAGGACCAGTCTTGGTAGGGATCTTTGATGGCAGATGAAGAACTTGAGGTCTGAGGATAGCAAAGAAAGATAAATAGTAGTATAGAAGTCTTTATTTGGATATGTAGATTGTTTCTCATTTCTTGTGCATGGCTGGAACTTCAGACTTTTTCAATCAGCTAGTAGGGCAGGTAACTCACAAAAATACCTGCATCACAGAATATCCACCAGCCAGTGCGAGTTTGAAAAATGTACCTGCCAGTCGATCAGGTACTCTTAAATCTTCACCTACCTGACACACAAGTTACCCGCTATGGGCAGGTGCTATTACCAGACCTGGTGACTTGGCATAGATGATAAACATGAATGACTTTACTTCATGATCATATGGTTATGTAAAGCTGAAGGGTCTATGTGTGGAATCAACCAGCCCTTTAAAGTATGCTACGTATGACTACTGTGCTTCAATTTAACCTAAGCAATTTATTTTGCTAAAAATGGTAAATTAAACTATCAGGGGAGGAACTTGACCACTGTTACAGTAGTTTCTCCTATACTCCTTGTCATAGTTCATTGGATATAAATTCGGATTATTTCAGGCGAGCTTATTTTGTTGTTGTTTGCGGGGCGCGGCGTCAAAATGCTTGACTGGCGTGAACAACTATTCATCTCGACATGCATATTCATGAAGAGCGTGCCTAAGGTCACACCCCGTCAATCACGGCCTGTGATGATTGACCAATTAGGATGCGCGAATATTTTTTTTAAAGGGACCGGTATGCACTTTCGGGTTTACGCACATTCGCACCATGATTTGATGGAATTATGTCCGCGGCATTATGACAGGGAGCATACCTACCTGTACAGTAATGCCATAGTCTCCACTCTCACACTGGTGAAACACACTGGATGCCAAGCGTAGATTTTTGCAAAGCTCAAGACAGTCACACAATAGATCTAGCACCAACAAGGAGACAAAACATAAAACTCACTGCTTAAAAACAGTGTCATACAGCAACAAGATATATTTTCATTTTGAAAATTCTAGAATAGAAGGTGATAAGGATGACTTATTTTGGAGCACATCCCTGAAACATGTCATCCCTCCAGGAGTGTCACCCACCCCTCCCTGGTCAAATAAGACTGTTGAAAGGCTTTTGTTTCAAAAAGGACAACCAAAACTTCCTTCTCACAATTCTGAGGAACAATTGGCGCACAAATATAACAAATTCTTTGTTTCAAAAATTACTAAAATCCTCAACAACTTGGACTCTGAATCTACTGCTACTGACAACTCGAACTCCTCTACTATTTTGGACAATAACTTTATATTTATATGGTTTTTCTCCTGCACAGGAAGAGGTTTGTAAAATCATCAGAGCTTCACCATCAAAATATGAAGCAAAGCAAAGAAGATTTCTTGTGCAGTCCAGTATGCTTAGCATCACTACAGTGCCAACAGGGCTTTCCCCCCCCCCAAAACAACAGTGCCAAACATGTGTTAAATAACAGCTGCAGTTTGCCTGACTTCCACCCTATAATACACGGTACAGATAGACATAACATTAAAAAAAAGTTGAATCCCAACTAAAACATCCATACAATTATGTGTTATTTAGAAAATAAATGGTCTTTAAGAAAAACAAGAGGACTGAATTGAAGTCACATCATTTGTACTACTTGTAGCAGGATTTTCTTAAAGACCTCAATTAACAGCATTATATGCCTTGTAAAGCCTTGCAATGTAAAGCTATTGGGAACCAGTAGATACTGGTGACAGAAACCAGTGGTCATGTGTTGAAAGCGATGTATGCTGGACTGCACAAGAAATCTTCTTTGAATCCATAGTGGGTCTTACCATTAGTGCAATGAGTGACAGCTTGTTGAGCCAAATGGAGCATATTAGCCATAAGGTTGACATCACTATTCCTGGCCGCTGACATTACCTGTGGGTTTTCCTCTGCCCACAGTTTGGATAAGATGTGCACAATGGTGTATAGAGTTCTAGCAATGTCTCCATTTATTACATGACTAGACAATTCCCTGAAAATTAAGATACAGAATTGCAAATATGATAAGATTTTTAAATTAATTTTCAACATTATTCCCCCATCTACCTTTTCATATTTAAAACAAAATGGTTAAGGACAAAAGCAAAAGTATTTTCCAAAACATTTGAGGAAAAATAACCCTAGCTACGCCTGTTTTTGCAGTTAACACAGCATCATGCTAGTGAATAAATCTGGTAACCATAATATCTATTACCAAGGTTGGTGACAAGCCCCTGAATTATTTAATTTGTCCAGTCATTATTTCAGGAGTTTATGATAGATGGCAACAGTTCTGCAGCACATATTATCAGCCTCAGATTGGGACTCAATTTATTTTTTGCAGTAAGGGTTGTTCATGATCGAAATATAGAATGTCCGACTCTTCCTGGGTTGGGTGCAAAAAACAAACTTACCCTGAAGGTGTTAAAGAAAACACCATCTCATTATTAGACAATAATATCTAGTAAATATTTGTTTTTTAAGTATAACCTACTTTGCCATTCTCAACGCTGTCTGCACTTGTCCAGTCTTGGCTGCTGTGATGGCTACCTGACCTTGTAACTCAATGGCGCTGTACTTCAATAATTCACCAAGTCTGCAATAAAAGAAATAAAACAGATTAATGGATGAATCTGTAGTTATACTTAAAGGTGGATTATTATCAAAAAGGTTAGCCAAATTTAGCATAGCAACATGCCCGATGTGAGGAAGTCAGTATAATAATACATAATTGCCCACCCCTAATGGTTGACAATCAGAAGGCTGAAACTATATACATGCGGGCTAACCTGGGCGATTGAGAGGAGAATTCACTCTCTTTTCCTTCGTGCCTGTTTTGGAACTGTATCGTCGGGAAAATTGTCACATATTAAATCAACACAATCGTCTGTTATAATTAAGAAGTTGATAAATAAAGCGACCAGGGAACAAATATATAAAACCTAGTTGACCAAAAGTAAATGTCTGGTGTTTCAACGTGTGAAGTTCTTTAAGAAACGGGCACAATTAACCCGAGACAAAAGTACACAATGCAAAGCCAAGGTAAATTTAAAGCAAGTAAGCTTACTTTACGCTTACTTTACGCTACCACAAATAATAACAATAATTCAACGCTACGCTAGCATCTTCACAACGCTAGCATTGTCACACCCGATAGACCAACTATTTCTGCTGTTCAACGTTGGGCTTTTAAAAAAAAGTCAACCTAATAATAGAAAGTCACAATTGAAACATGTGGTGGGTATACTTCAGCAACTCCATATATACCATACCTGCATATGACGCCAAAGTTCTTCTTGGATTCACCTTTACGCGATTTGCGTTCTCCTCCTATCAGATCTGCTCCCTACAGTAAATAACAGCACACCATGGATGTTATAGTCATGTGCAAAGAAGCATAAGAGAAGATGATAAATATATTCATAAACAAGGCAATTCTAGACCAGCACATTTGGATTTTAATTGCTTTGGCGACAATATCTGATACAGCCAGTCAGGGACAAATGGATCAGGAATTTAAGCACTAACAGGGAGAGTGATGTTGCTTCATGCAAATGTGAAGAATCAAAATATTTGTAAAAGATAAAACCCCTAGTTGACCAATGACTTCCATGTGAAGAATCAAAATATTTGTAAAAGATAAAACCCCTAGTTGACCAATGACTTCCATGTGAAGAATCAAAATATTTGTAAAAGATAAAACCCCTAGTTGACCAATGACTTCCATGTGAAGAATCAAAATATTTGTATAAGATAAAACCCCTAGTTGACCAATGACTTCCATGTGAAGAATCAAAATATTTGTATAAGATAAAACCCCTAGTTGACCAATGACTTCCATGTGAAGAATCAAAATATTTGTATAAGATAAAACCCCAGTTGACCAATGACTTCCATGTGAAGAATCAAAATATTTGTAAAAGATAAAACCCCTAGTTGACCAATGACTTCCATGTGAAGAATCAAAATATTTGTAAAAGATAAAACCCCTAGTTGACCAATGACTTCCATGTGAAGAATCAAAATATTTGTAAAAGATAAAACCCCTAGTTGACCAATGACTTCCATGTGAAGAATCAAAATATTTGTAAAAGATAAAACCCCTAGTTGACCAATGACTTCCATGTGAAGAATCAAAATATTTGTATAAGATAAAACCCCTAGTTGACCAATGACTTCCATGTGAAGAATCAAAATATTTGTATAAGATAAAACCCCTAGTTGACCAATGACTTCCATGTGAAGAATCAAAATATTTGTATAAGATAAAACCCCAGTTGACCAATGACTTCCATGTGAAGAATCAAAATATTTGTAAAAGATAAAACCCCTAGTTGACCAATGACTTCCATGTGAAGAATCAAAATATTTGTAAAAGATAAAACCCCTAGTTGACCAATGACTTCCATGTGAAGAATCAAAATATTTGTATAAGATAAAACCCCTAGTTGACCAATGACTTCCATGTGAAGAATCAAAATATTTGTAAAAGATAAAAACCCCAGTTGACCAATGACTTCCATGTGAAGAATCAAAATATTTGTATAAGATAAAACCCCTAGTTGACCAATGACTTCCATGTGAAGAATCAAAATATTTGTATAAGATAAAACCCTAGTTGACCAATGACTTCCATGTGAAGAATCAAAATATTTGTATAGATAAAACCCCTAGTTGACCAATGACTTCCATGTGAAGAATCAAAATATTTGTATAAGATAAAACCCTAGTTGACCAATGACTTCCATGTGAAGAATCAAAATATTTGTAAAAGATAAAACCCCTAGTTAACCAATGACTTCCATGTGAAGAATCAAAATATTTGTAAAAGATAAAACCCCCAGTTGACCAATGACTTCCATGTGAAGAATCAAAATATTTGTAAAAGATAAAACCCCTAGTTGACCAATGACTTCCATGTGAAGAATCAAAATATTTGTAAAAGATAAAACCCCTAGTTGACCAATGACTTCCATGTGAAGAATCAAAATATTTGTATAAGATAAAACCCCAGTTGACCAATGACTTCCATGTGAAGAATCAAAATATTTGTAAAAGATAAAACCCCTAGTTGACCAATGACTTCCATGTGAAGAATCAAAATATTTGTAAAAGATAAAACCCCCAGTTGACCAATGACTTCCATGTGAAGAATCAAAATATTTGTAAAAGATAAAACCCCCAGTTGACCAATGACTTCCATGTGAAGAATCAAAATATTTGTAAAAGATAAAACCCCTAGTTGACCAATGACTTCCATGTGAAGAATCAAAATATTTGTAAAAGATAAAACCCCTAGTTGACCAATGACTTCCATGTGAAGAATCAAAATATTTGTAAAAGATAAAACCCCTAGTTGACCAATGACTTCCATGTGAAGAATCAAAATATTTGTATAAGATAAAACCCCAGTTGACCAATGACTTCCATGTGAAGAATCAAAATATTTGTAAAAGATAAAACCCCTAGTTGACCAATGACTTCCATGTGAAGAATCAAAATATTTGTATAAGATAAAACCCCAGTTGACCAATGACTTCCATGTGAAGAATCAAAATATTTGTAAAAGATAAAACCCCTAGTTGACCAATGACTTCCATGTGAAGAATCAAAATATTTGTAAAAGATAAAACCCCCAGTTGACCAATGACTTCCATGTGAAGAATCAAAATATTTGTAAAAGATAAAACCCCTAGTTGACCAATGACTTCCATGTGAAGAATCAAAATATTTGTAAAAGATAAAACCCCTAGTTGACCAATGACTTCCATGTGAAAAATCAAAATATTTGTAAAAGATAAAACCCCTAGTTGACCAATGACTTCCATGTGAAGAATCAAAATATTTGTAAAAGATAAAACCCCCAGTTGACCAATGACTTCCATGTGAAGAATCAAAATATTTGTATAAGATAAAACCCCTAGTTGACCAATGACTTCCATGTGAAGAATCAAAATATTTGTATAAGATAAAACCCCCAGTTGACCAATGACTTCCATGTGAAGAATCAAAATATTTGTAAAAGATAAAACCTCTAGTTGACCAATGACTTCCATGTGAAGAATCAAAATATTTGTATCAGATAAAACCCCTAGTTGACCAATGACTTCCATGTGAAGAATCAAAATATTTGTAAAAGATAAAACCCCAGTTGACCAATAACTTCCATGTGAAGAATCAAAATATTTGTATAAGATAAAACCCCCAGTTGACCAATGACTTCCATGTGAAGAATCAAAATATTTGTATAAGATAAAACCCTAGTTGACCAATGACTTCCATGTGAAGAATCAAAATATTTGTATAAGATAAAACCCCCAGTTGACCAATGACTTCCATGTGAAGAATCAAAATATTTGTATAAGATAAAACCCCTAGTTGACCAATGACTTCCATGTGAAGAATCAAAATATTTGTATAAGATAAAACCCCTAGTTGACCAATAACTTCCATGTGAAGAATCAAAATATTTGTATAAGATAAAACCCCTAGTTGACCAATGACTTCCATGTGAAGAATCAAAATATTTGTAAAAGATAAAACCCCTAGTTGACCAATGACTTCCATGTGAAGAATCAAAATATTTGTAAAAGATAAAACCCCTAGTTGACCAATGACTTCCATGTGAAGAATCAAAATATTTGTAATAAGTAAAACCCCTAGTTGACCAATGACTTCCATGTGAAGAATCAAAATATTTGTATAAGATAAAACCCCTAGTTGACCAATGACTTCCATGTGAAGAATCAAAATATTTGTAAAAGATAAAACCCCTAGTTGACCAATGACTTCCATGTGAAGAATCAAAATATTTGTATAAGATAAAACCCCAGTTGACCAATGACTTCCATGTGAAGAATCAAAATATTTGTATAAGATAAAACCCCTAGTTGACCAATGACTTCCATGTGAAGAATCAAAATATTTGTAAAAGATAAAACCCCTAGTTGACCAATGACTTCCATGTGAAGAATCAAAATATTTGTAAAAGATAAAACCCCAGTTGACCAATGACTTCCATGTGAAGAATCAAAATATTTGTATAAGATAAAACCCCTAGTTGACCAATGACTTCCATGTGAAGAATCAAAATATTTGTAAAAGATAAAACCCCTAGTTGACCAATGACTTCCATGTGAAGAATCAAAATATTTGTAAAAGATAAAACCCCTAGTTGACCAATGACTTCCATGTGAAGAATCAAAATATTTGTAAAAGATAAAACCCCTAGTTGACCAATGACTTCCATGTGAAGAATCAAAATATTTGTATAAGATAAAACCCCTAGTTGACCAATGACTTCCATGTGAAGAATCAAAATATTTGTAAAAGATAAAACCCCTAGTTGACCAATGACTTCCATGTGAAGAATCAAAATATTTGTAAAAGATAAAACCCCTAGTTGACCAATGACTTCCATGTGAAGAATCAAAATATTTGTAATAAGTAAAACCCCTAGTTGACCAATGACTTCCATGTGAAGAATCAAAATATTTGTATAAGATAAAACCCCTAGTTGACCAATGACTTCCATGTGAAGAATCAAAATATTTGTAAAAGATAAAACCCCTAGTTGACCAATGACTTCCATGTGAAGAATCAAAATATTTGTATAAGATAAAACCCCAGTTGACCAATGACTTCCATGTGAAGAATCAAAATATTTGTATAAGATAAAACCCCTAGTTGACCAATGACTTCCATGTGAAGAATCAAAATATTTGTAAAAGATAAAACCCCTAGTTGACCAATGACTTCCATGTGAAGAATCAAAATATTTGTAAAAGATAAAACCCCTAGTTGACCAATGACTTCCATGTGAAGAATCAAAATATTTGTATAAGATAAAACCCTAGTTGACCAATGACTTCCATGTGAAGAATCAAAATATTTGTAAAAGATAAAACCCCCAGTTGACCAATGACTTCCATGTGAAGAATCAAAATATTTGTAAAAGATAAAACCCCCAGTTGACCAATGACTTCCATGTGAAGAATCAAAATATTTGTATAAGATAAAACCCCTAGTTGACCAATGACTTCCATGTGAAGAATCAAAATATTTGTATAAGATAAAACCCCCAGTTGACCAATGACTTCCATGTGAAGAATCAAAATATTTGTAAAAGATAAAACCCCTAGTTGACCAATGACTTCCATGTGAAGAATCAAAATATTTGTATAAGATAAAACCCCTAGTTGACCAATGACTTCCATGTGAAGAATCAAAATATTTGTAAAAGATAAAACCCCCAGTTGACCAATGACTTCCATGTGAAGAATCAAAATATTTGTATAAGATAAAACCCCCAGTTGACCAATAACTTCCATGTGAAGAATCAAAATATTTGTAAAAGATAAAACCCCTAGTTGACCAATAACTTCCATGTGAAGAATCAAAATATTTGTATAAGATAAAACCCCCAGTTGACCAATGACTTCCATGTGAAGAATCAAAATATTTGTATAAGATAAAACCCCTAGTTGACCAATGACTTCCATGTGAAGAATCAAAATATTTGTATAAGATAAAACCCTAGTTGACCAATGACTTCCATGTGAAGAATCAAAATATTTGTATAGATAAAACCCCTAGTTGACCAATGACTTCCATGTGAAGAATCAAAATATTTGTATAAGATAAAACCCTAGTTGACCAATGACTTCCATGTGAAGAATCAAAATATTTGTAAAAGATAAAACCCCTAGTTAACCAATGACTTCCATGTGAAGAATCAAAATATTTGTAAAAGATAAAACCCCCAGTTGACCAATGACTTCCATGTGAAGAATCAAAATATTTGTAAAAGATAAAACCCCTAGTTGACCAATGACTTCCATGTGAAGAATCAAAATATTTGTAAAAGATAAAACCCCTAGTTGACCAATGACTTCCATGTGAAGAATCAAAATATTTGTATAAGATAAAACCCCAGTTGACCAATGACTTCCATGTGAAGAATCAAAATATTTGTAAAAGATAAAACCCCTAGTTGACCAATGACTTCCATGTGAAGAATCAAAATATTTGTAAAAGATAAAACCCCCAGTTGACCAATGACTTCCATGTGAAGAATCAAAATATTTGTAAAAGATAAAACCCCCAGTTGACCAATGACTTCCATGTGAAGAATCAAAATATTTGTAAAAGATAAAACCCCTAGTTGACCAATGACTTCCATGTGAAGAATCAAAATATTTGTAAAAGATAAAACCCCTAGTTGACCAATGACTTCCATGTGAAGAATCAAAATATTTGTAAAAGATAAAACCCCTAGTTGACCAATGACTTCCATGTGAAGAATCAAAATATTTGTATAAGATAAAACCCCAGTTGACCAATGACTTCCATGTGAAGAATCAAAATATTTGTAAAAGATAAAACCCCTAGTTGACCAATGACTTCCATGTGAAGAATCAAAATATTTGTATAAGATAAAACCCCAGTTGACCAATGACTTCCATGTGAAGAATCAAAATATTTGTAAAAGATAAAACCCCTAGTTGACCAATGACTTCCATGTGAAGAATCAAAATATTTGTAAAAGATAAAACCCCCAGTTGACCAATGACTTCCATGTGAAGAATCAAAATATTTGTAAAAGATAAAACCCCTAGTTGACCAATGACTTCCATGTGAAGAATCAAAATATTTGTAAAAGATAAAACCCCTAGTTGACCAATGACTTCCATGTGAAAAATCAAAATATTTGTAAAAGATAAAACCCCTAGTTGACCAATGACTTCCATGTGAAGAATCAAAATATTTGTAAAAGATAAAACCCCCAGTTGACCAATGACTTCCATGTGAAGAATCAAAATATTTGTATAAGATAAAACCCCTAGTTGACCAATGACTTCCATGTGAAGAATCAAAATATTTGTATAAGATAAAACCCCCAGTTGACCAATGACTTCCATGTGAAGAATCAAAATATTTGTAAAAGATAAAACCTCTAGTTGACCAATGACTTCCATGTGAAGAATCAAAATATTTGTATCAGATAAAACCCCTAGTTGACCAATGACTTCCATGTGAAGAATCAAAATATTTGTAAAAGATAAAACCCCAGTTGACCAATAACTTCCATGTGAAGAATCAAAATATTTGTATAAGATAAAACCCCCAGTTGACCAATGACTTCCATGTGAAGAATCAAAATATTTGTATAAGATAAAACCCTAGTTGACCAATGACTTCCATGTGAAGAATCAAAATATTTGTATAAGATAAAACCCCCAGTTGACCAATGACTTCCATGTGAAGAATCAAAATATTTGTATAAGATAAAACCCCTAGTTGACCAATGACTTCCATGTGAAGAATCAAAATATTTGTATAAGATAAAACCCCTAGTTGACCAATAACTTCCATGTGAAGAATCAAAATATTTGTATAAGATAAAACCCCCAGTTGACCAATGACTTCCATGTGAAGAATCAAAATATTTGTATAAGATAAAACCCCTAGTTGACCAATGACTTCCATGTGAAGAATCAAAATATTTGTAAAAGATGAAACCCCTAGTTGACCAATGACTTCCATGTGAAGAATCAAAATATTTGTAAAAGATAAAACCCCTAGTTGACCAATGACTTCCATGTGAAGAATCAAAATATTTGTAAAAGATAAAACCCCCAGTTGACCAATGACTTCCATGTGAAGAATCAAAATATTTGTATAAGATAAAACCCCTAGTTGACCAATGACTTCCATGTGAAGAATCAAAATATTTGTATAAGATAAAACCCCCAGTTGACCAATGACTTCCATGTGAAGAATCAAAATATTTGTAAAAGATAAAACCCCCAGTTGACCAATGACTTCCATGTGAAGAATCAAAATATTTGTATAAGATAAAACCCTAGTTGACCAATGACTTCCATGTGAAGAATCAAAATATTTGTATCAGATAAAACCCCTAGTTGACCAATGACTTCCATGTGAAGAATCAAAATATTTGTAAAAGATAAAACCCCAGTTGACCAATAACTTCCATGTGAGATCAAAATATTTGTATAAGATAAAACCCCCAGTTGACCAATGACTTCCATGTGAAGAATCAAAATATTTGTATAAGATAAAACCCTAGTTGACCAATGACTTCCATGTGAAGAATCAAAATATTTGTATAAGATAAAACCCCCAGTTGACCAATGACTTCCATGTGAAGAATCAAAATATTTGTATAAGATAAAACCCCTAGTTGACCAATGACTTCCATGTGAAGAATCAAAATATTTGTATAAGATAAAACCCCTAGTTGACCAATAACTTCCATGTGAAGAATCAAAATATTTGTATAAGATAAAACCCCCAGTTGACCAATGACTTCCATGTGAAGAATCAAAATATTTGTATAAGATAAAACCCCTAGTTGACCAATGACTTCCATGTGAAGAATCAAAATATTTGTATAAGATAAAACCCCCAGTTGACCAATGACTTCCATGTGAAGAATCAAAATATTTGTATAAGATAAAACCCCTAGTTGACCAATGACTTCCATGTGAAGAATCAAAATATTTGTATAAGATAAAACCCCCAGTTGACCAATGACTTCCATGTGAAGAATCAAAATATTTGTATAAGATAAAACCCCTAGTTGACCAATGACTTCCATGTGAAGAATCAAAATATTTGTATAAGATAAAACCCCTAGTTGACCAATGACTTCCATGTGAAGAATCAAAATATTTGTAAAAGATAAAACCCCAGTTGACCAATGACTTCCATGTGAAGAATCAAAATATTTGTATAAGATAAAACCCCTAGTTGACCAATGACTTCCATGTGAAGAATCAAAATATTTGTAAAAGATAAAACCCCTAGTTGACCAATGACTTCCATGTGAAGAATCAAAATATTTGTAAAAGATAAAACCCCTAGTTGACCAATGACTTCCATGTGAAGAATCAAAATATTTGTAAAAGATAAAACCCCTAGTTGACCAATGACTTCCATGTGAAGAATCAAAATATTTGTATAAGATAAAACCCCTAGTTGACCAATGACTTCCATGTGAAGAATCAAAATATTTGTAAAAGATAAAACCCCTAGTTGACCAATGACTTCCATGTGAAGAATCAAAATATTTGTAAAAGATAAAACCCCTAGTTGACCAATGACTTCCATGTGAAGAATCAAAATATTTGTAATAAGTAAAACCCCTAGTTGACCAATGACTTCCATGTGAAGAATCAAAATATTTGTATAAGATAAAACCCCTAGTTGACCAATGACTTCCATGTGAAGAATCAAAATATTTGTAAAAGATAAAACCCCTAGTTGACCAATGACTTCCATGTGAAGAATCAAAATATTTGTATTAGATAAAACCCCAGTTGACCAATGACTTCCATGTGAAGAATCAAAATATTTGTATAAGATAAAACCCCTAGTTGACCAATGACTTCCATGTGAAGAATCAAAATATTTGTAAAAGATAAAACCCCTAGTTGACCAATGACTTCCATGTGAAGAATCAAAATATTTGTAAAAGATAAAACCCCAGTTGACCAATGACTTCCATGTGAAGAATCAAAATATTTGTATAAGATAAAACCCCTAGTTGACCAATGACTTCCATGTGAAGAATCAAAATATTTGTAAAAGATAAAACCCCTAGTTGACCAATGACTTCCATGTGAAGAATCAAAATATTTGTAAAAGATAAAACCCCTAGTTGACCAATGACTTCCATGTGAAGAATCAAAATATTTGTAAAAGATAAAACCCCTAGTTGACCAATGACTTCCATGTGAAGAATCAAAATATTTGTATAAGATAAAACCCCTAGTTGACCAATGACTTCCATGTGAAGAATCAAAATATTTGTAAAAGATAAAACCCCTAGTTGACCAATGACTTCCATGTGAAGAATCAAAATATTTGTAAAAGATAAAACCCCTAGTTGACCAATGACTTCCATGTGAAGAATCAAAATATTTGTAATAAGTAAAACCCCTAGTTGACCAATGACTTCCATGTGAAGAATCAAAATATTTGTATAAGATAAAACCCCTAGTTGACCAATGACTTCCATGTGAAGAATCAAAATATTTGTAAAAGATAAAACCCCTAGTTGACCAATGACTTCCATGTGAAGAATCAAAATATTTGTATAAGATAAAACCCCAGTTGACCAATGACTTCCATGTGAAGAATCAAAATATTTGTATAAGATAAAACCCCTAGTTGACCAATGACTTCCATGTGAAGAATCAAATATTTGTAAAAGATAAAACCCCTAGTTGACCAATGACTTCCATGTGAAGAATCAAAATATTTGTAAAAGATAAAACCCCTAGTTGACCAATGACTTCCATGTGAAGAATCAAAATATTTGTATAAGATAAAACCCTAGTTGACCAATGACTTCCATGTGAAGAATCAAAATATTTGTAAAAGATAAAACCCCCAGTTGACCAATGACTTCCATGTGAAGAATCAAAATATTTGTAAAAGATAAAACCCCAGTTGACCAATGACTTCCATGTGAAGAATCAAAATATTTGTATAAGATAAAACCCCTAGTTGACCAATGACTTCCATGTGAAGAATCAAATATTTGTATAAGATAAAACCCCCAGTTGACCAATGACTTCCATGTGAAGAATCAAAATATTTGTAAAAGATAAAACCCCTAGTTGACCAATGACTTCCATGTGAAGAATCAAAATATTTGTATAAGATAAAACCCCTAGTTGACCAATGACTTCCATGTGAAGAATCAAAATATTTGTAAAAGATAAAACCCCCAGTTGACCAATGACTTCCATAAGAAGAATCAAATATTTGTATAAGATAAAACCCCCAGTTGACCAATAGACTTCCATGTGAAGAATCAAAATATTTGTAAAAGATAAAACCCCTAGTTGACCAATAACTTCATGTGAAGAATCAAAATATTTGTATAAGATAAAACCCCCTAGTTGACCAATGACTTCCATGTGAAGAATCAAAATATTTGTATAAGATAAAACCCCTAGTTGACCAATGACTTCCATGTGAAGAATCAAAATATTTGTATAAGATAAAACCCTAGTTGACCAATGACTTCCATGTGAAGAATCAAAATATTTGTATAAGATAAAACCCCTAGTTGACCAATGACTTCCATGTGAAGAATCAAAATATTTGTATAAGATAAAACCCCTAGTTGACCAATAACTTCCATGTGAAGAATCAAAATATTTGTAAAATATAAAACCCCTAGTTGACCAATGACTTCCATGTGAAGAATCAAAATATTTGTAAAAGATAAAACCCCCAGTTGACCAATGACTTCCATGTGAAGAATCAAAATATTTGTATAAGATAAAACCCTAGTTGACCAATGACTTCCATGTGAAGAATCAAATATTTGTATAAGATAAAACCCCCAGTTGACCAATGACTTCCATGTGAAGAATCAAAATATTTGTAAAAGATAAAACCCCTAGTTGACCATGACTTCCATGTGAAGAATCAAAATATTTGTAAAAGATAAAACCCTAGTTAACCAATGACTTCCCCATGTGAAGAAACAAAATATTTGTATAGATAAAACCCCTAGTTGACCAATGACTTCCATGTGAAGAATCAAATATTTGTATAAGATAAAACCCCCAGTTGACCAATGACTTCCATGTGAAGAATCAAAATATTTGTAAAAGATAAAACCCCCAGTTGACCAATGACTTCCATGTGAAGAATCAAAATATTTGTATAAGTTAAAACCCCTAGTTGACCAATGACTTCCATGTGAAGAATCAAAATATTTGTAAAAGATAAAACCCCTAGTTGACCAATGACTTCCATGTGAAGAATCAAATATTTGTATAAGATAAAACCCCCAGTTGACCAATGACTTCCATGTGAAGAATCAAAATATTTGTATAAGATCAAAAAAACCCCAGTTGACCAATGACTTCCATGTGAAGAATCAAAATATTTGTATAAGATAAAACCCCTAGTTGACCAATGACTTCCATGTGAAGAATCAAAATATTTGTATAAGATAAAACCCCCAGTTGACCAATGACTTCCATGTGAAGAATCAAAATATTTGTAAAAGATAAAACCCCATTGACCAATGACTTCCATGTGAAGAATCAAAATATTTGTATAAGATAAAACCCCAGTTGACCAATGACTTCCATGTGAAGAATCAAAATATTTGTATAAGATAAAACCCCTAGTTGACCAATGACTTCCATGCTGAAGAATCAAAATATTTGTATAAGATAAAACCCCAGTTGACCAATGACTTCCATGTGAAGAATCAAAATATTTGTAAAAGATAAAACCCCCTAGTTGACCAATGACTTCCATGTGAAGAATCAAAATATTTGTAAAAGATAAAA
>CM069441.1:127832301-127900363 GCA_035610835.1 Ophiura sarsii | reverse complement strand
TTGCAAAAGGGCCTGTATCCCGATTTAATTCTGGATAAAGGCCCTTTTGCAACAAAACAACAATTTCAATGGTTTTTAACAATGAGATGTAGGTATTTTTGAAAAAAATGACTTTGTTTCCTTGAAACATATGATTTTTCCCTATACATTTCTACATCAAACTCATTTTTGAAAAAAATGCACCATAGCCCTTTTGCAACAAAGCTCTTCATATGTGTGATTTTTCAATAAACATGCAAAATGTTGAAAAAATCTTCAATATTTCCCTTCTTTAATTGTATATCCCTGGTATATCAAAAAAGTTGCTGACTTTTCAAGCCTTCCCCAATTTCGATGTCAACAAAGCACCACATAACTGAGCATTATTGAGTGTCGGTAACGCCGTTAGGGTTTGTATGTGTCACGCCATTTAGAGGTATCAAAATAGTGTTCTGGTTTACGCCATTTAGGGTCCATTTCAGAGGTGCTTGGACGCGCATGTGTACCCGTTTGGTATGTTCACCCCCCCCCCCCCCCCCCCCCCCATCTCCTGTATGGCGGTGGCATCCACCTGCTCTGTGAACATGGGTTTTCGAATGCCCTGATTAGTGATAGAGTCTGTGACAAAATGGTCTGGAAACTGCACCGTGAATGGTAAGTGAAGACAGTCTTTCCCCATAGTACCCTGTAAACTTTTAATTTTGAACATCCTTAAAGTTATGTTAAAACGGTCTTGAAACTGCGCATATTTGGTACGGTAGCGGAGCCAACGTTGCCCCCATAGCTCCCTGTAAACTTGGTATATCCGCACCCTCTGGTAAACGCAAGGTAAATCTATGGAGAAGATGTGAGAAGGCAATGTACAATTCCATCAATGCCAGCTGCTCACCAAGGCACTTACGGCGACCTGCAATATGAACAGACATAATTGAATATATAATATAAGAAGTTTACATTTTTCTGTGACTGAATGCCGTTGGTAAACCTGAGCCTCCGTCGGTAGATTTGCGATTTTGACCATGCGATTTTTTCTGCCGGTTTTGTGGACAACCTCATATCTACAACCAGTAGCGTAGCCAGGGGGGTGAATTTGACCGGGAAATCGGGAAGGCAGTGGAAAATCGGGAGGGTAAAGGAAGGGAAAGAAAGGGAGAAAAGGAAGGAAAGGAAAGGGGAAAAAAGGAAAGGAAAGGGAAAAGGAAAGGAAAAGGCAGTAGCGTGCACAAAAGGGGAAATTTGGCGGGTCAAATTTTTTTTGTAGCAGGACTTCGGCTAAATAAAGAAAAATGTTATAGAAAAAACTGATGAAAACCCGGAGGATTGGCCAAAACTGTGGTGTGTTTTGTAGTGCGCGACTTTTTGAGTGTGCGATTTTTTTGGACCTCACCCCACCCCCCCCCCCCCCCCCCCCCCCACCGGGTCGAACTGGTGCTCACCGGGAAAAAATACCTTTGCCCCCCCCCCCCTGACAAGTGACCCTGGCTACGCTACTGTCTACAACCCCCACCCCACCCCACACTCCTACAATTACTTATAACAATGAAAAATTAATTGTACTCCCTGAACTAATCATTTTTACTAACTTTTCTTAGTACAGCATGTCATTAACCAATACATGTTTTCAGTGATATGTAAGATCAAACTAGGTAGAGGCTTATCCATAGAGAGGGGGCTATTATAACTAACTACGCGTCGTTCCGTATGGTATAAAACTAGCTTTGTTCGACACGTTGCTTTATTCCATACATAAATCTAGCAATTTTTCAGCCAACCAGATTATGATCATTCTTACCCATTGAAAATGGAATCAACTCTTCCCGGCGAACAAGACCTCCATTGCCATCTAGAAATCTCTCTGGTTTAAATTCTTCAGGATCCTTCCAAACCTTGGGGTCATGATGAACTGCCCACAGGTTTGGCATGATAACCGCTCCTTTCGGTATATCATACCCAAACAAAGTTGTATCCTTGTTTGGAGCTCTTGGAATGCCAAGTGGTGTAATGCTACCGCGTCGTTGAATCTCCATCAACGTCGCCTCTGTATATGGTAAATTTGGTCTGTCGGTAAGCCGAGGCATACGATCACGGCCAACTTCTCTATCGATTTCTTCCTGAACTTTAGCCTGTATATCTTGATGAAGACACATGAATAAGAGTCCCCATTTCATAGTCGATGATGAGGTTTCCATGCCAGCCGCAAACAAGTCCCCGACACAACTTTGTATATCTTCTGCATCAAACCACCGCTTCATATTCTCATCCTGTTCAACAATCTTGGTTTTACTGTCAAAGTACATATCGATGAAATTCCGCGGATTATCTGGCACATAGTCGGCAGATATGGTTTTGATTATACTTCGGTAGAAATCCTCAACTCGTTCTCCCACGCGTTTAATCGTACGCATGCCGCCGATAGGAAGATATTTGAAAATCGGCATGAAATTAGCGAGACCGGCAAAAGATGCTGCATCAAATAGTTCATTTATAAGACGTAGTATGGTGTTTAGTTCTGGATCATCATATGCAAATCGTTTACCGAATGCAAGATAACATAGCATATTGCAGAAAACCGTTTCCAGATCTGAGAATGCGCAGAAAGGTTCGCCGTGACTACTTTCAAATCGTTGCAGTAAATTATTGACCTCTTCTGTAATTTGTTCTTCCAATTGGAATCTTCCCATCCCCAGATCACGCATGGCATGTAATCCCATACGACGACGGATTTTTTGAGGCTTGCCACTGTAGGCACGGATAAAACCTGTAGACAAAGAGCAGGTGGAAAACGGATATCTGAATTATTCTTATTAAACTAATGGGTGACAAATATCGTGGAAGCTTTTTGAGCTGATAACCATGTGTTTAGGCCTACATAGACGATTTTTTGTTCAAGGTTGATCAAAAGGAAAGATCCCACATGTAGGTCGCCAGTAAATTTGATTCGTGCTGAAAAGCATGTTCACTCTCAGTTGAAGATGCCTGTAAAAAAAGCTTCCTTCAACTGGATTTAAACGCAGTCATAATATACACTCGTCCAAAGAAGTTCCTTGCCACTTAGTAAAGTCTAAATATTTCAAATTAATATTGAATAGAATATATATAATTGTATCAAAATAAGCAGAAAGTAATCCTCCAACGGCTTTACATGGAATATAGACATGATCACTCATGCATGGCAGATCCCATTCACTTGACAATGGCAAGGTCTGTGCAGGGACAATCGAATGGAGGGACTAGAAACGGCCTATGGTATCGTTACATCATTGTATTCAATTACAAAAAAAGAACAAAACATGCGTGTTGCGGGTTAGCTCTAGTAGTTGCGGTGTGTTTTTATTCAAGGAACTCAAAGGTTGCCCTATAATCATTCGAAAAATGATCAAAATATAATTTTCCAAAAAACTTGGGCCTAGGTCAAACTGAATACAATTTATACGTGATTTGTTCAATAAATAACGTTCTAGTGTTAATAATAATCGGTATATTTGTGAAAAATGTGATAATTTTAGATTTATAAAAAATGTGAAAACATGCTAGAACAAAGAAATTAATATTTTTCCTGGGAAGTTTAAACTATAGACATTTTGTTCCTATTGAATCCAATATCCAAATTAATCGGAAAATGATGTTCTTTGATGATATATATTTGCATTTCTAGAGTATAGTAGTTCAGTAGGAATTGCACAGGTATGTAGTCAAGTGGATATCTTCACAATTATGACATGACCGTGAAGTAGGTACAAATGCAATTTTTATTGCTGAAAATGTTACATGAGGGGGAATGTCTAGATTCAGAATTTTTTTATTTTTAATGACGTCAAGCCACGCCCTTTTCGATAATGTTATATTTATGACAAATATAGTTGGTCTTATAAACAAAATATCATGTTTGGTATCAAATTTAAGCTGTTGACTCCTGGAATACATATAAAATTATATAATAAATACATACAAAAGTCAAAAGAGGTCAAACGTGATTAAAATGTATTCGTACATGTCATGTCACCTGTAATTTCATGTCACCTGTGATTTCATGTCACCTGTAATTTCATGTAACGTACATAAAACGCTATATCCTGCCTGTCTATTTCAAGATGTGATCATCCATGGTACAAGTAAAACTGTCAATGCCTGTCTCCATACACATCAGGTGCTTGTTAGTAATATATTTGGAGTTAGAGGCACATCAGCATACTGATAATTATTTCTTTTGAAAACGTTCAAATATTTAATACAAGTATAGATTGAGACCATGGTCTTCATTATTTGTGGTTATTTTGGTTAATTAAAACCGTGCCTTGTTGAAGGCAACAGTATATAATACTTCACAATTCCACCCTCAGAATATAGCAAACCCCTATACTGCAGTTACCGGTATTCTCATTATATTACTTCTCCACTGATTTTCTTAAGGACATATGAATAGTTGCGTACAGGCATGTAAAAACAACATTAGGCCTCATTCATTTGGAAACACTGTGAGATAGCATAACATTGCGGGTAAAGTGATTCAAAATAAGCTGGAAATAGAAGCAAAGACTTATATTTTGAAACTAACAACATTGAGAACAGCTAAGACACTAAAAATGCTAAAATAAAAACGATTGCGTCATTAGCCTGAATTTGAATCTATAGGCCGTGCTTTAATTTCATACCAAACACAAGTTTGTGTTGCAAATATATTTGTCATTATTATAACTGTCATTATTATGGCTTAAGACGTCAATAAAAAAAAAGTTGCCCAAGAGTACCATTTTGGCACCCGGTGGTGTGAATCTAGACTTACTCATCCATGATTTTCAGCAATAAAATCACATTTGTACCCTACTTCACGGTCATGTCGAGCTTTCACCCGACTACGGGTCCATCCGTATCGAGCAAGACACACAGCGACTCGTGCAGTATGATTGCTGAGATTTGTACCAGTGCCCATTCAATGAATGTATTGTGTATGCTTGCTCAACTGATGATAGTTGTACCCCCGCAACACGCATACTTATATAATAGTACAATAGTTTCTTGTCCCTCCATTTGATTGTCCCTGGTCTGTGGAAGAAGATTGCAAAAAATTGGATAATCCCTCCATTCAAATGTTAATGTGAATGATTGAACAAAATATGAACCTTACCATTGCTTAATGAACGTGCTCAGCCATGCATGAATGCGTACATCTTAATTTCATACAGACATGATAGAGAATTATTGTCTGCTTATTTTGACATGCAATTGTTTAATTTATAGAAATATTTGAACTTCAATATTTGAACTTCAATAAGTGGCAAGGAACTTCTTTGGACGAGTGTATAATCGACTCTTGGTAAACAGAGTGACAAAGAGATCAGATTATGGGCAGGTTGGAAAAAATGTATATTTCCCGGGAAGCAAACAAAATTTCCCAGAAAGAAAACAAGATTTCCCTCCATTTCTTATATATTTCTTTATTTGGACAAGCTAAATGTCCTTCCAAATACCCAAATTTCCCGGGAAGACCTGATTTGTATGCATGGACATTTGGTATAGTATCTAGATTGGGAGAAATGTAGCACTGGGATGGGGTGAAAGAACTCCATGAATGGCGGCGTCTAGTGTGCATGCATATATCTATCTGGCCATCGGCACGGTTAGCTACACCAACATGGACAAATCGAACTGAACACTGGTATACCACCGCATTCCCTGTCCATAAATAAATCCTGCATGTTGGTTTTTCTTTGTTATGAGATAAATGGCTTGGATACACCTATAAATGGATCAGGAGGAACAAGCTTTTTCTACTCTTGGTCACACGAAATGCCGAAATTCTACCTAAACATGCTACAATGTTAGAAAAAAGTGTTCGAACACTTTGTAGGTGCAATGTAAAGTATTTTCCCTTCCCCCTGATCAATGTTGAATCCCACAATTTGCCCACCATCAGCACAGAGCCTCGCAACATTGATCGGTGGGGAAGGGGGAGGGATATGAGTAAGGGGATACTTCAGGCTACCAGAAACTAAGTTTTGATTTTCACGTGACTCAAATAGCGTGCCTGTTATGGTCCAATAAGCATAGCAATTAGGGTCAGTGTTTGAATGTTTGAACACCTTTTTTCTATGATTGCAGTTCAAAAATTAAGTCCATATTAAAGGTAGATGTTCCGATTTTCAACTTGAAGTTTTCTATTCGACATGAAAGGTCATCCTCAAAAAAGTCGTATTCCAAAGTTTGAGTTGCATAACTCTAATGGTTTTTATTTTAGACGCACAAGATGCCGTGAAATGTGCCCATTGAGTTGTACACAAACTATATTGGTGGTTACCACTTTTCGCGGTAATTCGATGTTATTTCACCGATTTCTTCGTAATCATACTGATTTGGACCGTCAAATTTCAGTATGTTAATCAGAAAAATATGATCTTTCATATGATATGAAAATCTCCATATGTTTGAGAAAAATCTGTGCTATGAAAATGTGATCGGGTCATCTACCTTTAACCTCGATAGATACCAAATCTATGATTTGGGTGTCGGGGTATCGGCTGAAGGCATAATGTTGAAGGGAATGTAATAACCTAACCATCTTCTAGACCAGATTTATTGCATAGTCTACACATGGATCATCTGTGATTAAAGCAATTGATGAATAGAACTAGTTATTGACCTCCGCAGGAGACTCCATTTTAGTAAGTTTATAGATTCTTTTGTCATGTTTGTCCCATGCTGGGCATGCATGGATTAACATAGGTCTAATCCCTAGGCCTACTTATCTTTTCTGGATGGAGCACTCAATAACTTCTATTCATAAACATGATGCCTTCAAGATGACATGGATGCTGATTACGCAACCTGCCACAGGATAAGTTTTTACAAGCATTGAAGCATGGACTTATTTTTAAATAGACTGATTAAAGTCTGTGTTCAAAGAGATGGTTAGCTTCCCCCTTACACTTATAAAACTCTATTGTACATTTCACGGACATAAATTATGCTAATGAGCTCATTAAATGACGTCACTCGCATCATCGGGTTTCCCCGATGATTGAAATACGTTGATTGAAATTGTAGGTCGAGTAAAATGATGTTCTTATTTGTTGTCTGTGAGCTTTTCTGATTTTTTTCCCCGTATTGGAGTATTTTTTTATTGAAAATAGACAGTTCAAATTAAACTTTGGTTCCAAGTTCAACTGACAGCACATGTATTAAAGGCGACAGCAACGACAATATGCAAGCAACATTTGAGAAAAAACGATGCCCGACTTTGCAAGAAAGTGTACGGGGAAGTATACGGGTGAACATGGCAAACCAAAACAGCCTAGTAAATAATCACCTGCGTGGCGCAACTGGTTAGCGCGTTCGGCTGTTAACCGAAAGGTTGGTGGTTCGAGTCCAGCCGGCGGCGTTGTTGCTTTTTGCATTTAATGCAGATCAAATCACAGTAAATCACAGAAATCCACCACACAAGCAATGGGCGAGTTTTATAAGTGCCTTATACACATTTGCCTCAACAAGTAACAGCAAGGACTAAGTCCAAATTATAGCTAAATAACTCAAATCAGGTTGTATATCCAAATTATAAAAAATAATACACAAATGTTACCATCCCGGGCAATGTCTTGCTAGACGTCCCGTAACTCAAATGCGCATGCTCAAACCAATTAAAATACGTTGTAGCTATATACACGGTTTATTCCGTACGGGAAATTGTACGGGACGTGAGGCAAGATATAGCCTAATCCCGCACCTAACTCGATGTGATGAAAGTGAGGTATGTATAGACACGACAAGAGTAAAGACCTATAATTAATCAATTAATATACTCACCTTTTCCTAACTTGTTTAGTTCAAACACGACTAGCCTAGGTCTATCGTCAAAATCTTCACCACATTTGACAAAAGCCTCTCTCACTGAAGCATAATCATTCAATACAACAACGGGAAAAGAGCCGAATTGCAGACCGTACACCGGGCCATAAGTTTCGGATAGTTTGCTGAGACTCTTGTATGGTGCTTTGGGATCGAGGCTGGCTAAATTACCAATAATCGGCCATCCTCGTGGACCAGGTGGCAGATTCTTTGGTGTGGTCTTCTTGCGGTGTGTTCTTAATAATTTAAAGAGCAGGACAAAGACGAATCCTGAGATGATGGTTGTCTTGAAATCCACAAATGCGTACAAGTACAACCACAAGTTGCTGCTCGGCGACATGTTGTACTCGTTTGTCTACCTTACCCTGTGATAGTGCGACCGTTGCATGACTATAATATCACCGGGACTGTATTCATCCTACCAGATTCAATAATTTAAGAAAATAATGTGCTTACTTCAAATCCCCATTCAACATATTTTTGGAACTCACCAAAGCGTATCGAGCTTTATCCGCTTATTGAAGAAAATAATGCACCTACTTCAAATCCCCATAAAATGTGTACGGGGATGTAATTTGAATTGGAAATAGTTGATGCAGATCAATGCATTCATAGTGGCAGTCTGTTAATTCTCTCTTTTTTTCAAAAAGAAAATTCACAATTATTTGTCAAATGGATTCACTCAAGTATAACTCAATTCAAAAATGTTCCCAAGTTGTTAATCTCTCACAGATATTTATAATGGGAAATCTTTATTCATCTTAATTTATTTTTCCTCAATCAATCTTTATTCAACAGTTAAAAGACCGTACAAAAATTCCAGATACGAGATGGACGGATCCATTATATACAGGATAAAAATTCCTTTAAAAGGGATAACCCATGCCCAAGATGATTCCATATATAAAGATAAAAAATAAAATAAATGGAAGGCACCGATTTTAATCATTTCATTTTTTTTAAAGATAAAATTGCTATTTAGGTTGGTCAAAGTTGGAGGATAAATACCTATAACTTATTTTTACAGTGCCATTACTCGGTGCGAAAAAAAAAGGTTATAGGCCCAAAGGATGCATTGGCCTACATTATATTTAGCTTGATTTCCAGATGAATCCAATTCCGACCCTGCTTTGGATGTTTAATTCCATGTCTACAACTGAGACAACGCTATTTAAGGTTAATCCCTGGCATGCCTGGTCAAAGACACGTCAAAAGAAGTTCTAATATATTCCAAAATTGAAATGAAACAAACAACTCTTTTTATTATGCCAAGCACACAGAATTGTCATTACTGATAATTGATGTTCTAATTGCTCTTTTAAAACGTATTACATGATGTCAATTTTTAAGTTTTGATTTTGCGCGAAACCTTTTTTGCATTGAAATTATTGAACCAAAATAATAACAATCCATACTGTGAAAGTGTACTTTCTCAATAACTTTGCTAATAATAGTGAAATAAACCAGTCTCTCCATAATTGAATCTTTAAATTCAGTTACACATTTATAGTGTATTGGACTTTTCTTTCCTTTTCTTGATAACCGACTGCCATGTTCAGTGTGGAAAACAATAATATATTTCGCAATTGATGCTCATTCTTGTTTGTTATGAGCTAAGACAGTATACCTATCGTTCAAGTTTGACCAGATAACCATTTAAATCTTAATCTTCGGATATTTTCAATAAAATTACTTATTTGGTGAAGAAGGTAGGCCCCCTGGTAGGCCATCTATTTAGCAAGTATCAGGTTTAACAATCTCTCTTATCACTATCAGACCACCTCCCTGAGCGACTACACAAATAATTTCTTCACTCACATGTCCTTATCAGACCACCTCCCTGAGCGAAAACCAAACTAATACCCCATGCTTGAAAGCATGGGGTGAAAAGACAAAATACAAAAAAAAAGGGGGGGGGGGGGTCTGGGTTCAAAAGCCCCTATATAGATGGTGTGACCGGTGACGTCATGTATTTACAAATGGGACACCCTCTCTTGATTCCCTCCGGGCAGAATATACAGTAAAGTTAATGAAGACAACATGAAATTTCTTTCTAATGAATTGTAAAACTCATTTAGTTTTAATTCTTTTTGTGAAATTCGATAGCTTATAGCATTCCTAAGCAAGTTTAAAGACAGTTTTGATAACAATTTGCTGTAACACCACAATCTAGTTAGAAAACCTGATCTGGCCTATGTAAACTATAGGAATCTTGCCCGGTTAGTTTTGTCTCAAATCAACAGAGGGCGTCATAAATGTAAACAACGGTCACCTCATCTATAGGATATCGATTTCAACAACTTTCCCAAAACTGGACCGATAAGTGTTATATACCATAATATAGCCCATATCGCAAACTTTCAAAATTGAACTAAAATTTTGCTCTGGTTGCCATGGTAACCACACAGGGGCTCTGATTGGCTAAACACCGTTCCAGATGTAACTCAACAACGCTTAATAGTAGTGTGCTGGTATTTGGGTTGAAGGTTAACAATAACGTTCCGCACAAAATAATGAAGCCGGATTTTTGATACCGTTGCTATGGTAACCAGGGGCCGACCAATCAGGTAATTTTGCACTATTCAAATTTGGAAAAGAATTTTAAAAATCGGGCTTCATTATTTTGTAGCCCTTTATGAGCTTAATATGTATACCAAATATTATACAAATCCGACATTTCGTGTTTGAGTTATATCTTGAACGGTTTCAAATTTTCCGCTTTTCGAGGTTTTGAGATATCGGGGTTTAAAAATCACATAACGAAGAGGGCGCTTTTCACTCGTAAACTAACCTTCACATCCATTTTTTTTTAAATTTATGTTTGCAAAAATAATTATTGTAATTTATAATCAAAGATTTGCTATAAATGCAGCCAATTAATTGATTTAATATGTTTTATACTGTAACCATGGCAAATTGTTAAATATAGCAGGGTGAAAAAACAGTAAAATACATAAGGGGGCACAGCACTAAATAAACCGCCCATTGGATTACATGTAAATTTGGGCTAAAAGAGTCGCTATTTTGGGCCCTTAGTAACCATTTTTGGAATGTCTCGAATGCTTTATTATAATAAACAAACATTCAAATTTCATAAAATCGTCAAGAACTGTTACACCTTCCAATTACATTTTACGATACGATCATTTAAACAGCGCCACCCATATTTTCAGCCCGGACGCTCGCCTTCTAACCGCCTCCGATCACGTGTGTTCATCCACGTGATAAATTTTCAATACTATCGAAAATCAATATTTTGCAATATCCTGATCAAAGTACAAGAGATCATCTTTCATTTTAATTATGAAATGCTACCCTCACGCCAAACTGATTCCCAAAGGACCCCATTAATCACAAAATCGTTTTTTGTTTTTGCCGGAACTTACTACCATTACACAAAACGAGGAGTGATTTAGTGCTGTGCGCCCTTATAAGAAATACAATACACCAAAATTACGAAATTTGAATCAAATTTCATGGTAAATGTAAATTCAATATTTAGAATATCATTTTTGAATATAAGATGTTTTACTAAACCTTTGATAATATTTGCTGATAGCGTATTGTAAGAACGAATTCTTACGTTGAGAAGGAAGAGTCTTTAATACATTCTAGTTGATTTCTTTACCAAAGTTGGTTGTTTATTTACGAAAATCATACATGCTCCAAATAATAGAAGATACAAAATACACACAACACGTCTGTTGAGGTTGACGAGCAGGACTCTCATCGAACAAATGTTCAGTCTTAAATCGAATAATTTATCAAATTACATTTTTAAACACACACACACAAAATAATTATATTATACTTACGTATAATTAAGTTACAACATGCACACACGCCCGGTTGGTGTATTGGTTAACATAATATGAGACTTGCACGCCACTGCCCCAGGTTCGAATCCTTGCCGAAGCTTCTATTTAACTTTTCTTGTGTGTGCTTCTAAGCTTATTTCTAAACGATCATAAAGTCTATTTTTTAAACAATCGGCAACGTTATCTTAGAGTTTTGTCTTCTTGGCGCATACTTTGGCATATATGCCTTTATTTAGTTTCCATAATTTCATATTTTAATGCTAAGAACATAACATGTCATTGTGTCATTAATTGCTATCTTCTGAAGATAGTAATGTTTGCATGAACTATGACAATGGCAAGACCTATAATTATACACCTATAGTCGCACACATTTAACACACAGAGACAGCGTTAGTAAATAATGACCAGTCCCTAATACACAACTTGACTTTTCGTTCTTCTATCTTTGTTTATTTATTTTGTAAATAAATGTTATTATTATTATTTTACATGATTATAAATATTTATGCTAGGAACATAACATGGCATTGTGTCATTAATTGCTATCTTTTTAAAATAGTAATGTTTGCATGAACTATAACAAGGCCTATTATAGACCTATAGTCGCACACATTTAACATACAGAGACAGTGTTAGTAATTAATGACCAGTCCCTAATACACCTTTGTTTGACTTTATATGCCGTTTATCAAATGTTGATTATAAATCAATTAATACATATACGAAATATAATTGTGTCTTCAACATTTTGTTTCACATCCATGAAAATAGATTGTAAAAATAACATGTTTTGACGTATATGTTGCCTAAGTATTGACTGACCGATCCGTAAATGACGTAATTGATACCTATAACTTTTAGGGAATGTTAACAATATACCCTACAATCAGGGGCGGACTGGCCACTGTGGCGTTGTGGCGATCGCCACATGTAATGGGCCGCTTGGTTTTGGGCCTCTCAGGGCCGGTTACTCAAATTTTGTGGCCGTGCGAAAATTTGTGACTGTGCGAAATGTTGTGACCGTGCGAAATATTGTGACCGTGCGAAATTTTGTGACCGTGCGAAATTGTTTGACCGTGCGAATTTTTTTGACCCTACCCTATTTTCAGGTCTTTTTTGCAGACGACAATCTGGATATGCTGCTGATTGGTTTATGCTAATTTCGAGGCAAAATAACATCCCTATTGGTTGAACAAGTATGGTCTTTTCCAGTCAAACGATATCGTAGTCGCAGCAGGTCGCTGTGTCCGAGGAAGGTTTTGAATATGACGTAAAACATGTCTTAAGAGCGACCCAAATCGCGAAGTGACCTAAATATGTTTCAGCATAAAAATTCAAATGTAAAAATGTTAAAAAAAAAAAATTGCCTGCTTTATTTATTACCGGTCAGAATATTGTCCTCCTGTCTACAAAAAAACACATCTGGTAGAGAAAAAAAGGGCATTTCATGAAGCTATTCCTTGCATGGATATGGTGGATTTAAAATTAAAAGAAATAGTATCAAGTGAACTAGTCATTTTATTTTTAATTCAATTGTTTTTGAAAGAATCCCAATCACTTTTGATCACTAGGATCCGATCCATGCTTTTAATTTCAATAGGAAAAATATTACTTATTGATCAAATGTATATTCTATAAAACTGTATACGGTATTCTATACAGGTATCCAAGTGTCAGTACAGGCACATACAATTTACTGGTGATTGAATCGAACCAACAAATTTGACCAATATACCAGGTGGTTCAAAAAAAAGTTTACCCAATTTCAAAATAATTTGTCAACCACATTTAAAGTTTCAGAGAATTTGTGTTAACATAGTCTTAATCAGCAGTAAGTTTTGAAATTATCCTGAAAAGATGGCACGTTTAACTTGTTTGGTTCTTCAGATATGGTTCATTACAGAAAACATGTACAAAACTGACTTGTCCACGGGAGCGTCATTTAGTTGTTGACTTCAACAAAACATCATGCTCTAGTTTCAGAATTGAAAAACCCGCCCTGACAAAGTATTCCAATCTCTATGATTATGTGCCATTCACATTCAACAAAGAAACGTAGGTACGTAAGTAGGTAATGTCAAGCACCAGACAAATGTTTCAGATGTCTCCTTTTTCCTTTTTCTCCATTTTTTACAATTTGTGACCAATCGTGTGTAAGTCCACTTTGTGCATTCCATCTCTACTAAAGGACGCTCCCGTGGACAAGGCAGTTTTGTGCATACTTTCTGTAATGAACCATATCTGATGAACCAACCAAGATAAATGTATCATTTTTTCAGGATAATTTCAAAACTTACTGCTGATCAAGAGTAAGTAAACACATATTCTCTGACACTTCAAATGTGGTTTAAAAAATTCCTTGAACTTGGGTCAACTTTTTTTTTGAACCACCCGGTACATAAGTCAAACTGTACCTTACCCCAGTACGATTTGACCTAAACTACATACAAGTACAATACAAAGCAGAGATCAATAATTGCAGCATCAGAGGACGGAGAAGGACGGAGAGGGACATACAGAAAGCCGTAGAAGGACGGAGAGGGACATAGAAAGCCGTAAAAGGATGCGGAGGGACAAAGCCGTAGAAAGCCGTAGAAAGCCGTATAGAAAGCCGTAGAAAAAGACGTTAGAAAGCCGTAGAAAGACGTAGAAAGCCGTAGAAAGACGTAGAAAGCCGTATAAGGACGGAGAAGGACGTAGAGGGACACAGAAAGCCGTATAAAGCCAGAGAAAGCCGGAGAAGGACGAAGAGGGACATAGAAAGCCGTAGAAAGCCACGGAAAGTCGTATAAAGCCGTAGAAAACCGTAGAAGGACGGAGAAGGACGGAGAAAGACATCGCCAAAGCCGTAGAAGGACGGAGAAGGGCAAATAAAGCCATGACAGCCGTAGAAGAACGGAGAAGGACATAGAAAGCCGTAGAAAGCCGTAGAAAGACGGAGAAAGCCGTATATATAAGGACGGAGAGGGACACAGAAAGCCGTACAAGGACATAGAAAGACGTAGAAAGCCGTAGAAAGCCATGGGAAGTCGTAGAAAGCCATGGAAAGCCGTATAAAAGCCATGGAAAGCCGTAGAATACTAAGGCGTAGAAAGCAAAAATGGAAAGCCGTAAAAAGCCGAAGAAAGCCATGAAAAGACGTAGAAAGCCGTAGAAAGACATGGAAAGCCGTAGAAAGCCGCAGGAAGCCGTAGAAAGCCATGGAAAGCCGTAGAAAGCCGTGGAAAGCCGTAGAAAGCCATAGAAAGCCGTAAAGCCGTGGAAAGCCTTAGAAAGCCGTAGAAAGCCATGGAAAGCCGTAGAAAGCCAAGAAAAGCCGTAGAAAGCCGTAGAAAGCCATAGAAAGCCATGGAAAGCCGTAGAAAGCCATGGAAAGCCATGGAAAGCCGTACAAGCCGTACAAAGCCATTGAAAGCCATTAAAGCCATGGGAAAGCCTGTGGGAAAGCCGTAGAAAGAAAGCCATGGAAAGCCGTAGAAACTTTGCCATAGAAAGCCGTTGAAAGCCATGGAAAGGCGTAGAAAGCCGTAGAAAAAAAGCCGTAGAAAGTCATGGAAAGCCGTAGAAAGCCGTAGAAAACCATAGAAAGCCGTAGAAAGCCATGGAAAGCCGTAGAAAGCAATTAGAAAGCCGTATATAAAGCAGTAGAAAGCCGTGGAAAGCCATGGAAAGCCGTAGAAAGCCGTAGAAAGCCATAGAAAGCCGTAGAAAGCCGTGGAAAGCCGTAGAAAGCCGTAGAAAGCCATGGAAAGCCGTAGAAAGCCGTACAAAGCCGTAGAAGGACGGAGAGGGACATAGAAAGCCATAGAAAGACATAAGCCATAGAAGGACGGACAAGGGCGTATAAAGACAGCTAAGGCCCGCAGAATGACCAGCTAGCAGGACGTAGAATCAATTTGCATAACGTATGAATAATATAAGTAGGCATAACTATACATTATTCACATGGTACATTATTCATTATCATTCATTATATCTTCATTTGCATACTTGGGACTTCTATAGCACACCAACCGGGATACTGTTTGACGTAAATGCTGATCGGGCCCGATCATAAATATTTGAATCCCAGTTTTTATCATAATTGAGGGCGCAGCCTCCAACCAGTGGCGTAGCTCAGGGGGGGGCAGGGGGGGCAGATGCCCCCCCTGAAAAAAAAATTTGTGCCCCCGCCCCCCTTTGTGCCCCCGCCCCTCTCTTTGGATATAGTGCTTATATGTGGGGTAACCATTTAAAAATGACCATTTTGGTGTTGTTTTTTAAAAATAAATGAACATTTTTGTTGAAAAACTGCTTATAACCCTTAGGATTGGGTAATATTTGCTGACTACAGTGCTTTTTGGACTGTGAAATTTTGTGTCCGTGCGAAATTTTTTGACTTCACCCCCCCCCCCCCCCCCCCCCCCCCCCACACTTACGTGAAATTCACGAGTTGACCGGCTTGGAAAATTTTGGGGGCAACCTTTTACGAAAATTTTAGAAATCTTGCCCCCCCTGAAAAAAAACATAGCTACGCCACTGCCTCCAACACATCTCTTAGTACCCCTTTAAGGTAAATGGTTACAAATGGTAGTTAGTATATGCCTAAGTATTACGGTACTTTGGTGCAAAAAACCAATTTCCAGGAAAATTGAGGGCACATGACTCCCATACGTATCTACTGAGACGAATATACCTGAATATTCGTCTCAGGTATCTATATCTCTCACTGCCCCTTTAATGATACTAACTCTGATAAAGCAGGCCCGTATACACAAACGAAAAATTACTTTACGGTCCACCCTCAGTTTTATTCTACAGGAAAATACTTAGGCCTCCTAGCTATGTAAAGTTTGTTGACAAGTCTAATGAGTCTGAGATGCAGTAGCAGCAACATCTATCTTGAGTCGTGTCCAATGGTATAAGGCCCGGGTCCAACCTCAGGGTATGTAACTTTATATATTTACTAGTTTAGTATAAAAGTTTAGTATATATAAATATATTTAGTTTACCCATCGTAGAGGGACTTGTTTCATGAACAACATGCATGTAGTATAAAACATGTACATGTATACCATACCACTGCAGTACTGAGATGCATATCACTTGCATACATGATATAGGTGTATCATGTACGCTGCTATGTACGTTAGAGACCATGTGCCATGTATTTTAGACCCCGACACTCGCAAATGGGATCAGTTTAAAATTACTCCCATGGAAGTTGCATGGTTTTAATCAACATTTAAACACAGGCCTAAAATGTGAAATTCGATGTTCTGCGTATGCGGCCAGGATATTGCAACCGTCTATGGCATAAGGACTAGTTACGACTGAGAGAGCAAGACGGTTCGAGCCAATACGATAAGGAGAGCTTTAATAAGGCCACTTAAAATTATTTTTTAGATTCTCGTAGCACTAGACTTCAAAAAGTGAAGAGGGAGGGCGGTTTTTATTTTATTTTTTACTCAATTGACACATAAATATGGCTGTTTTCATGCTAAATTAATCATGCCAGCATCTTTTAGCAGCATCAGGAAAACGGCGAGGCCCTTTTTTATGTTTAAAGTTTATCAGGTATTAGACCCCTAAGAGTTCTATAAAAACACTTAAAAGTGAATGTAGTTGATTAATACATAATTAGGCCTTCAACCATTACAATTTCAGTATTAGAAACTCAATAGTTTTGGTTAATTTAAAATAATAAAACAACGTTGACATTTTTCTAGAAATTGAGGAGGGAGGGCTACGGGAATCAAACTTCTTCTTTTTTAAGTGGCCTAAGCAGGGTCAATGGCGGGGTCAATTAGTACAGGAAACCCATACGTTGGTGTGGTTTTTTTTCTTTTCCCTACCAACGTATGGGGAAATTGTATTGCGAGAAACTGTCAATTTGATTTGCTGTATAAAGTGAATGGTGTGGCTCCGGGTGAATTACAGCAAAACTGCATTTCCGTTGATTTTCATATTAGCTACGCACCTTCATAAAGTCCTCATCTTTCTTTCCAGCCACTTTTTAAAACACGAAAATGCTCAATTATTCCATATTTAATCGTAATTCTCCGCCGTGTAAACGCAATGGCAGAATTTATTTGAGACATTTCGCGAGGATCGCGGTCCAGATTAGTCTCATCCCCCCATCGCAAAATAACAAACGTCTATATATACGCTACGCACACCACTTACGAACTAACGAAAATATTAAAAGAGACTATTTATTAATAAAACATGGCGCCGATTTCGATAAACACCGCTAGTGCCGTTAAGTGAATGGGCTTAGAATTTCACCTTAAATTTCAAGGGAATAGTGCATATACAAAATGTTAAACGAATGGCAAGATAGATGAGAAAGAGTAGATAAGAACAAGCACAGAGAAGTGTGTTTTTGAGCTCTGATAAGCGATATAGAAATTACCACAAAAATCATATTTAGAAGGAGTCATACTTAGGATGGGGACAGATAGTGAAACATGCAAAATACCCTATGAAATATGATGAATAATACCAACTGATGACAAATATCACTAAGTATATGATTTGTTGTACTAGGGGTCAATGGCAGTTATTAGGGTTGTGTTTCAATACCTATATGCTCTGCTGCGATCAAATTGCGCTTATAAGTCGCTGTCTGCGCTACTAGTCCCTTCTCCACTAAGAAAACTCGCCCATTGCTTGTGTGGTAGATTTCGATCACGACAGGAGCATGCGCAGATGCGATTTTTGTGTAAGTGGTCTGTGATTTTGTCAATATTATATTTTTACTGTGATTTGTCGATCTGCATTAAATGCAAAAAGTAACAACGCCCCCGGCTGGACTCGAACCACCAACCTTTCGGTTAACAGCCGAACGCGCTAACCAATTGCGCCACGGAGGTGATCATTTACTAGGCTGTTTTGGTTTGTCATGTTCACCCGTACACTTCCCCGTACACTTTCTTGCAAAGTCGGGCATCGTTTTTTCTCAAATGTTGCTTGCATATTGCCTTTGCTGTCGCCTTTAATACATGTGCTGTTACTTGAACTTGGAACCAACGTTTAATTTGAACTGTCTATTTTCAATAAAAAAATACTCCAATACGGGAAAAAAATCAGAAAAGCTCACAGACAACAAATAAGAACATCATTTTACTCGACCTAGAATTTCAATCAACGGATTTCAATCATCGGCAAAATCCGATGATGTGAGTGACGTCATTTAATGAGCTCATTAGCATAATTTATGTCCGTGAAATATACAATAGGGTTTTGGTAGTGTTCTCAACACGTTTTCAAATTATATACAGTCCTCAAAATAAGTTACTACATAGGTTATACATATACAACACATGTATACATATGCAGCGATGGAAATACCCACATGACTTTCGACCCGGGGTAGACAGTCCCGGGGTAGACCAACCCTAAGTTACCAACCCTAAGTCAACCAACCCTGGGTGGACTCAAATAGCGCCCTCACGGAATAAACCGCATAATACTGTTTAAAAAACACCTTCGAAACTATATTCATTCTAAATTATATGTTAAAAAACTCATTCTAAAACAACCCTAACCCTAACCCTAACCCTAACCCTAACCCTAACCCTAACCCTAACCCTAACCCTAACCCTAACCCTAACCCTAACCCTAACCCTAACCCTAACCCTAACCCTAACCCTAGTCGACTTAGGGTTGGTCTACCCCGGGACTGTCTACCCCGGGTGGAAAGTCATGTGGGTATTTCCATTGCTGCGTATGCATATAACACATATCGGCCGAGTGCACCACTTTATAGGGAGGTAAGCTACTTCCCTAGCAGCCCTAACTGTAGCGTAACTTACTAACGATGTAATTCTGAGAGCAAAACTGGCGAGTAACACCAGAATAGTAACTAGCGAGGTGAATGTCCACATTATTCAGCATCGTCCCCTAAAAGATGAAACTAAGCATCCAGTATGGGTTTCACCCTAAAGCCAAGCAAATGCTCAACTGTAATTGACTTTAATATTGGGGAAACATTGTAAAAACTGTTGATCAGGACCCAACGTCTCATTGGTTCGCTGATAACATTCAATGGTAAAGACAAAGATGTGTATGGCATGAGTGTGGGACAAACAATAAATTGTACAATATTGAGCAATCACTGGTTCGCAATTAGTTCAAATTGGCTTTATACACCCGTTATTGTCTTCCTTCCTTAAGATTTTGCCTCACTGTTCATGATCTCACCAAAACCAGCCTACAATATCGCGACTCGCAAGTTACTAGCCTAGCAGCTTACCCCGGTTTGGTGCTCTCAAATGTTTGGTTACGCCTCAGTTACTAGCGAGGTAGCGATATTCTTCAGCTACTCGCCATTGGTGCACTCGGCCGATCGTGTTGAGTCGAAAGCATATTACCTGGTCAGTTACTTATTTTGAGGACTGTACATTATACTCCTTGTAGTAGATACAGAAGGAATAACAATGACACGTTTAATACTCTAATTTGCTAATCACATTGCCGATAAATTGATTGTTATTTAAATTCTATTTAGAAAGCATTATCCTAGCTTAGCGTAATGCGATAATGCTACTTTTAGCCATGATAATCGGTTGGCGGGAGTTTTAACAGGTGTATGGATAACATTTTTGATTAATCTGAATACAATAATAGTGATAATATCATGATGTGTTTGTCTCCTGACAGCAAAGGTTTGTTCACACTATAACGTTATTTACTATGCGGTGCGGTACGTTATTGCAATGGAGTTAAAACATATTTAACTGTCATTGCGGTAGTCTGCGTTGACGCCGCACTGACGCTCTCATATTTTGCCAAACGGCACTGAATGCCATCGCATGCGGTGACCTGCGTTGACCCGGCGTGACCCGCGACGAATTACCGTACATTGCGGTGGAAGTACGGCTACCAAATCGCATCGCACGGCAAACATCGCCTAGTGTGAACGAACCTTTACTGCAGTCGCAGAGGACAAGTAGTTTGTATGCGTCCTTGCTACGTCGACGAGACGCTCACTTTTCGCTGCTACTCGAGTCATTATAGCGCTCTGAACAGAACGCGGAACCTCCACGCTTGTTTTGTGCATGCACAAAACAAGCGTGGTGCACTGGCGCTCAAGGGCGACCATGGGGACCCTCTCACGACCCTCTGAAGTCCCAGCCAGTTCCCACTGCGTCACTGAGGGGTATGTGGAGATCTTGATGCGTTTGGCTTGGCGTTTTGATTAATGTTTCAGCGTAATCCAAGCGCCGGTCTGATCGCAGCAGTCTGTGAAAGGGTTTTGGTGATATTGATTTTAAAATGGACAGTTTTCCGCGCTATTACTGCGTGTTATACACTTTTTATAGCGCAGTGCGATCGCTGGCCTGATCGCCGTATGTGTGACAGGACCTTAAGCATGAGTTGGTACAATGATACTATTACTATCACTTCAAGATCGACGTGCTCAACCGAAAACACATCATGGCCATTTAATATTTTCTATACGGTCGTGTTTTAGGATCTGTTAGCTTGATCTGGCACATGTTTTCCACGGCAAGGTACTTTCACTTCTTAGACATTTTACAACATAATGGCACGCGTGACACGGCACGTTCCGTCTTTATTATTTTCAACAAGTTGTATACGGCAATCTACTCGGGTATCTACCACGCGTTCTAAGACCTTGCAAGCAATAAACTATAATATTTCAGGGCCCCAGAAACTTTTAGCCCTCCTCGTGGCCACTTATATCAAAAATCAGCGTATCCAGGGAAGTGGGAACTACTAAGATTGAATATAGAAACACTAGTCATGGCATCTTAGGGTCAATGGTATTATCTATTCAAGCTACATGATACCACTGAATACCAGGGGGTGTATTTCACCATAGACGGTGAAAAGGGACCTTCACCGTCTGTGATTTCACTAACGTTTGCGACCCACACGTACCACTCAAAATTGATCCGGCGAGTCGTAAATCACTTTCACTACAAATGTACAGGGTGACCCAGAAAATGTTGAACCCAAAAATCACAAACTTAAAAAAAATGATTAAAAATGAAAATAAATTAAGATGGCATTCTGTTTTCAACAGTATGTAAACAATTTATTCAGCTTTCTGGAGAACTTTAGATCATGTAAATTGGCCTTACCAAACTAAAGATACACTTGGATTGCGTGACACAGGGGGTGTTTTTGCCCTTTTGTAAAAGTGAAAAAATTGTAACTTGGTTCAGATATGAAACTTAATTCTGTTCTAAGTACGGTGAGTTAAGTAATCTTTTCTTTTGATTTGTATTTATCAAATTAACATTTTCAAATGAAGTCAAGGGGACTTCAGTTTTTGTTTTCAAAGTCTCTTATATAATAATAATATTGATTTACATAATAAATTAATATTGATGACATACTGTGCAGAATAATGTATAAAGTTCATTGCACGGTTTCAAACAGGCACTTGTTCTGCTCATGTAGCATGAAACCATTTGTTTGCACTTCACTTACACTACAAAACAACAATTCTTACAAAATTACACGTATTTTAAGTTTTGTGTGGCCTATTTGTATGATCTAAAATGTTTCAGAAAGTTAAATGTATGGTGCACATAGCTGGTGAACGAGTTATGCAATATTTTGTTATTTTAATGGTAAAAAAAATAAATTGAATTTTGTGACTTTTGGGTTCAACATTTTCTGGGTCACCCTGTACGTGCTGTATTATATAAGTCAGGGCTCCGACACTCTAACTCAGCGAATATACAATGAATAATCATATCAATGAATATTGGAAAGACAACGTCATTTGTAAAGTCGAAAATCAAAAGTACCAGACCATGCTTACTTACTTGCTTAATTCGAGTTGTGTTCTCGATCTACAATGATTCTCCACACTTTCCTGTCCTGCATTGCTGTCTTTAAGTCGCCGACATCCAAACCAGTATCCTGTTTTAGCACATCGATGTAAGTTAGGGCAGGTCTTCCAGGTTTTCTTCTCTCATGCTTTGGTATCCAGTGAACCAGCTTTGACACACATTCTTGACTCCTAGAGGAGTGACCTGAAAATCTTGTCCTTCTAACCCTGATCTTTTGGGTGATTTTGGGGAGGTCTCCATACAGCTGTGTTAGTTGTATGTTGCTTCCAGTGAATGTTGAGGACAGCCCTCAGCATACGAGTATAACAGCCGTCAAGTTGCTTTGCTAGCTTAGGGGTGGTGGTCCATGCCTCACAGCCATATATATAGTAACACATATCCAAAAGTTGCGGCGAACAAGCGAATTGGTAGGGTGGATTTCCAGATCTTGTTCAGCTTCACACAGGCTCTCCAATCTTGCTGCCTTGCGTTGCTTGATATCTGTTTCTGTGCTGGGAGAGCCTAGGTATTTGAAATCGTTTACTTCATCTAGTTTGGTTCCATCATTTGTTCTGATTTCCACCGCACTTGTTTGGTTGTATGCCATGAACTTTGTCTTCTTTGCATTCATAGACAACCCAACTTTAGCCACTGATGTCTCGACCCTCTGGAGCAGATCTTGTGCCTGGTGTAATTCTTCAGACAGCAGGGCAATATCGTCTGCAAAGTCAAAGTCTGTCACTGCTACAGGTCCAATCCTTCTGCTTCTTCGCTTTTCTAGATTGAATCCAAGCTCTTCTTCCTTTCCTGTTATAGCCATTAATAATAATAATAATAAATTACATTTGTTAAGCGCATAATACAAAAGTTTCGATGCGCTGTACAATAAAAACATAAAAAGCATTTAAAAAGCACACACAAAATATACAAGTGTGCTCATAGGAATAAAAAGTACAATGAGATATATACATAAAACTAAAACCAAAATAGAGCATAATATACATTATAAAGCAAACACATGTCGGTATAAACCATAATAAACGATTATATAAAACACCGCAATACATCTCAGGGCGAAGTCCAGTACAATAACAAACAGATATGGGGCAAGGGTGTCACCCTGAAGTACACCAGCTAAGATTTCGAACAGATCTGTTTCTCCATCTGGAGAAATCACTTTAGCCATGGTTCCCTTGTACATGTCTCCAACAGCATCCACGATCTGTCCTGGTATGCCATAAGCGTGCAGAATTCTTAACATTTTGCCACGATGGATGGTATCAAAGGCCTTCCTGAAGTCTATGTTATTATTACTTGTATGTTATTAGCTTTCACCCCTTCAATCAGCCTTCTCGGTGCCATTATAAAAATGTCCTATAGTAGTTCTTCCTACCCTGAAGCCATTTTGGTTAGTTCTTAGATGTTTATCCAGCTCAGGTCGAATTCTATTTAGGATCATCCGGTTATAGGTTTTCGCTACGATAGAGCTAAGACTTATGTCACGATAGTTGCCGCCCAGGCCGAGGTCTCCTGACTTTGGAATGGGTACAATGTTGAGGATGGTCCATTGGCTCGGCTTCTCTCTATTTATAATTGCATCATTGCAGAAGCCTAGCACAATATCATCTAGAGCACATCTTTTTAATACTTCTGGCGGTATTTTGTCCTCTCCACAGGTCTTCCCTTCTACCAATGACTTCTTAGCCTTGTCATATTCATCTTGGTCAAAAGGCCCTGTTCTGATATCTAGATCTACAAAGATTGGTGTTATTTCTTCATCCTCATCACATATATCAGGTGGCTTTCCCAGTAGGTTCTGAAAGTGGTTGTACCAATTGGTGACCCTTTCCTTTTGCGTGTCTCCTTTCAGCTGACCTTTTGTTGACGCCTTTCTGCCTGTGATTTCATTGATTAGTTTCCAACTTAAGCCATGCTTGGAGTTGATATGTGCAGTCTCTCCTTCCTGAATCTTGCCATTCAAATGCTCCGACATAACTAGGTTGTAGGTGTCCTCTAGTTTCTGTGTTGTTCTGGTACTTATCAATGCATCATATATGTTATCCCTTGCCTTTATGACCCTAGTATCACTTGAGAAGTTTGTCTTATGGGCTCTTTTCTTAACTGGGACAACCATTTCTGCTGCTTCCTTGTTGGCCTTTATGATACGCTCATACTTCTCAGATGCAGATTCCTCCTCATTTTCCAATACTTCATATCTGTTGCGTACTTCTACTGAGTATCGTTCCTGTAGGCTTGTGTCAGTGCTTATTGCTTTCCAGTCATACTGTTTCTGTCTAGGAATTGCTTTACTTAATATCCTCAGACTTAGCTTGATTCGAGCCGATACAATTCTGTGGTCTGAGCCGACACTAGCAAAGGTGTTATATGCTTCAGCATTCATTAGACTGTTCTGCCATTTCCTTCTAACAAGTATGTAGTCAAGTTGGTATTTGCTCCCAACAAGACTTATGTAAGTCCACAATTTTCCATTCCTTTTCTGAAACCGAGTATTAGAAATGATAAGGCTCTTCTCTACTGCAAGCTCAACAAGGTATTTTCCATTTCGGTTGGTTTCACTGTGGTATGTATACTTAGCATCTTCCGGTCCTACCCTGGCGTTAAAGTCACCAACTACCATAAGCACATTATGAGCGGAGATAGAGTCTATTGTTGTCATAGTGTTCCTCAATGATGTCCTCATTTGCAACATTAGTTGGGCAGTAGTTCACTATGACTGAAAGTTTGCGATAAGTATTCGTTCTGTATGTGCCTGTATATTTGCTAATGAGCTTTTTGATTTAGTGACCAGACCATAGAGGACACGAACGGCCGTAATTTTTGAATCTCCGTTGGTTTCAATATGACGTTTATTGTTTTTGTTTTTTGTTTGTTTGTTTGTTTTCACGGTCGGTCCGTACGGACACACACTTGGGTCCTGAAGGTCCTTAAAAAGCCTATATAAGCATGCTGGATGAATGCACGATGAATGAAAAGAAAGTTTGAAAAAATGGAAGAAAAGAATGAAGTAAAAAGAGCCACTCCCGACATATTGAAAGTTAAAGGGGCATTGAGAGATGTATCGATATACTAAATGAGCAAATCACGTAAAGATAATCACCAACATAGCCGCCCAAATCCAAAATGTCATACAATTCCGACATCGCCTTCATGCAAAATAAGCAAATAACGGCACTTCCGGGTTGAGATTTGCCGCGAAAATACGCATGTAAAACGATCGCATAACTTCCGAATTCAGCACCTAGTTTCGATATGATCATATCGAAACTAAGATCATGAAATTTTATATGATAAACGGCGATCAATGCCCCTTTAACAATTTGCTATCAGCCTTCTAACATGAGAAAAGAATAATATGAATGGATTTTGATTATAATGATTTTGCCTTTGCGCTAAATATAATCATAAATATAAGAGATGGATTTTTTTTGTCACAGTCTATTTTAAAGACCTCGAGCTTTAGACAGCTGACCTCTTTGCCTATTGTATCGGAATGCGGCGATCCAAAGTGTTTTTCTCGGAAATTGAAACAACAGAAGTTGAGCTACTTAACCATTAGACATCGGTTATTTGAACATCAAACATGAAGCCAAAAGTTTGACTAATTTTATTCAAAAAAGTTGAACAATATTGATGAAAATATATAGCTATAGTTGCATCATCATGATCATTCCTCCTTGTTGATTAAGTCAATGATAAATGTATCTGACCGGTGTTACATTACATGTTGAGAGAATCACTAGAGGCACACAAGATTTTAGAAAAAAATCGCCGCTATACCTGACATTTTTAATTTTTTTTAACTGGAAGTGAAATTTGTGTGTTGATAAACATTGACGTAACAGTATTTTATCAAAACAACGGAAGTCAATTATAGGCAGGCACCGAGGCCCGGAAATAGCAACAGCTGTGATTGGATTGGTCTAAAACGAGTGTTTTACCTACTGTCCTACTGACACGACCTGAGTGATGATTAAAACGGTCCCCCGAACGATACCCGGGCGCTGGTGAAGTCATCGTTCCCTACAGCATACAGTGCAGTCCGAGCGTTCCCCAATCGAATTTCACATAGAATATTCGTCACACTAACCTATGTCCGGCTTCGTCTGAGCAATTATCGAAGCAGGCTGACGATATGCAAATTTATATAGGCGCTAATTTCAAAATGTAATAAAGTGAAATAAAAATAATCAAGCTACATTTTTCCTAAACAGCAATCCCGTTACACAGCCCCACCTAGCATTTTACGTCCCCGTCAAACACAAGCGATACATAGAAAAAGGGATTGCTTACCAATACATCTCATATAAACTGCTCACAAAAAGTATCGAAACACTTAGAAATGATCCAATATATAACGGCTCGAAAGAGTATGCATTAATCGAAGCAAATAACTGTTATTTCTTCTACTATAAGATGTAAAGTGAAGAACCATATGCTAAATAATAAGACGTTACAAGACTGATCTTGTGGACAACTTCACAGTTACGATACTTTATTGTAGGCTGCCATTTTGTTGACAGAGTTGCATGCTGGGTAATGTGCAACACGTAAATAACGTTAAAGGGGCACTGCACGATTTAGATAGTCAATACATAACATTCCTCCCCTTTTAGAATAGATGCCGAAAACAATAGGCAAGTAGTTTTGGAGAAACCGAAACGACTTCACTGAAAAGCCCAACCGTACCAAAAATAACATTCCCTTTTTGGGTGGGCGAGGTACAGTAATTTTGACTGTATTAATTTTGACATTGCCAAAAATACACTTGCCATTTCTTTATTTTTAATACCACAATTTTATAACTGAAAAATGTTCTAGCTACATACAAGCATTGATTAAACGATGATACAACTAAGGTATCTGATCCACAGCTTTTATGTGGTTATTGTCTTTTTAACCAAAAGTTATTTAGATCAAGAGTCTGTTGTCGAGCCAAGAAAACATGCTTGATTTAACCACCTGCATGTTATGATTACAAGTCTAGTTTGGTTGGTGGATTTCTCAACCTAGCCGGATAACGTCTTTCTGCAGGGGCAGCTACCAACACGGGTTGTTGTGGTGGTGCAACTTCCGGTTGCACTTCTACTCTAGGTGCAATGTCCGGTACAGACATGGGTTGTGGTTGGTGTTCGTTTTTATCAATGTCACAACCTTTGATCATATGGTCAATATGAACATAACGTGTGTTTTCACCACACTTCACTGCATACGTAAGAGGACCGAAACGCTGTAGTACAACGCCCTCTCTCCACTTCTCCCTTCCGCGAAAGTTCAGGATCAATACCCTGTCACCGGGAAGAAAATCGCGTAATGGCCGTTTTCCATCATGACTTTCTTTCAATGTTGCCTGCTTTTGTTCCACTACTTTGCTCAGTGAGGGCCTCAGCAAGCTTAAGTGGATTCTCGGTTGACACTTTAGAAATAGTTCCGCGGGTGTACAACCGGTAGTCGCGTGTGGGGTATTTCTATAGACCAGCAGAAAATTTGCTACGCGATGTTTCAAGGTCAAACCTGAATTGTCACTACATCTCAAAGCTTGCTTAAGTATCTGGACACTGCGTTCGGCGGGTCCATTGCTTTGCGGGTGATACGGTGGAGTCAATTTGTGTTTAATTCCATTCTTGGAACAGAATTGTTCGAATTCCGAAGAAATGAATGATGGTCCGTTGTCTGTCACTATCATTTCTGGAAATCCGTGTGTCGCGAATATTGGTCTCAATGCCTCAATTAGTGTGTTGGATGTGATGTTTGACATGATAATAACATCTATCCATTTCGAGTACGCGTCCTTCAGGACTAGATAGTTCTGCGCGTTTTTCTCTGCGAAATCCAAATGCACTCGCTCGAATCGTCGTGACGCCCATTTCCAAGGGTAAAGTGGCGCTGCTGCAGGACGATTCTTGATTACCGAACATGTTTGACAGTCTTTCGCGACTTTCTCGATATCTCCGTCCAATTTCGGCCACCATAAATATCCTCTCGCGAGAGACTTCATTCTCACTACTCCTTGATGTCCTTCATGTACTTCCGTAAGTACTCGCTCTTGCAATACTCTCGGGACAATTACTCTAAGTCCCCACAGGAGTACTCCACACTCTATGGATAGTTCATCTTTCCGTATAAAGTATGGCTTCAGCGTTTCCTCGACTTCGGTTGGCCATCCTGACAGCGTGTACTGGTAAATTCGCGAAAGTACTGGATCTTTGCGAGTAGCCGACTCAATTTCTTTCGCTGTCACAGGTAACTCGTTTATAAGGCTAAAGTTGAAGATGCTGGATTCCTCGTCTGCGATCGTAGACTGCGATGCAGGCAGGCGGGATAGCGCGTCGGCATTCAAGTGTTCGCCGGTACTCTTGAATATTATGTCGTAACGATAAGCCGAAAGCACAATAGCCCATCGCTGTAGCCGTGCCGCCGCGAGCGTTGGAATTCCTGTTTTTGGCCCAAGGATTGTTAACAGGGGTTTGTGATCTGTAATTAAGGTGAATTTCCTCCCATACAGATACTGGTGAAATTTCTTCACGCCAAACACCAACGAGAGTGCTTCTTTTTGCAACTGCGCGTAATTACGCTCGCTATCCGTTAGCGTACGCGAGGCAAATGCTACCGGACGTTCTTGTCCATCTATCATGTGTGATAACACCGCGCCAATTCCGTATTGTGACGCGTCACATGCAAGTATCAGTGGCTTATTTACATCGTAATGCGTTAGCACTGTGTCCTTGAGAAGTTCAGATTTGGCCGTCATAAAAGCCTTGTCGCACTCCGTTGTCCATTTGAATGGTGTATGACTGCGAAGCAGTTCGTTCAGCGGATGAATTAATTCCGATAGGTTCAGAATAAATTTTCCGTAGTACTGCAGCATTCCAAGAAATGATCGAAGTTCCTGTACATTCTTAGGTCTTGGCGCGTCTGCGATCCCTTTCACCTTCTCCGGGGTGGGCGCAATACCGTTTGCGCTAATCACATGACCTAAGTACGTCACCTCACTCATCATAAATTTACACTTAGCTTTGTTTAGCTTGAGTCCATTTTCTTCCAACCGTGATAATACTGCGTCAAGCCGCTCCAGATGCTGCTGCTGGTTTTCTGCGCTGATGAGAATATCGTCGATATAGCAAATGACCCCGTCAAGTCCTTGGAGAACTTGTTCCATGGCGTTCTGGAATACACTTGGTGCACTAGCTACTCCGAACGGAAGTCGCGTATATTGAAACAGTCCGCGGTGGGTGGTAATGGTTACATACTTTCTCGATTGTGTATCCAATACCATCTGCTGGTACGCCTGCGATAAATCCAGTGTGGTAAAGAACCTCCCACCAGAAAGTGTGGCAAACAGGTCCTGAGGTGTGGGCAGAGGATATTTTTCCACATCCAAGCAGTCATTGATTGTCACTTTGTAATCGCCACATATGCGCACACTCTGATCCGATTTTGGGACAATGACGCATGGCGCCGCCCATTCCGCGTGACTCACCGGGATTAGGATACCTTGCGCAATGAGCTCATCAAGCTTTTTGTCAACTGCGGGTTTTAGCGCGTAGGGCACCGGGCGTGCTTTTACACATTTTGGCACTGCCGTTTCCTTGACACGCAATTTTGCCTTGTGGGATGTCATTGTGCCCAGACTACCATCAAATATTTTTGCATATTTGAGACATACGCCACTTACTTCATTTGACATTGGTGTTTGTAACACAGTAAAGATTGAATGCCAATCTAGCTTTATTATATTCATCCAATTTCTGCCCAATATTGGTGGCTGGTTATCAACTTTCACAACCACTATTGGCAGCAATGCTGTTTGAGCATTGTAGGTCACCGTGACCTCAATTTCACCTACTACCGACAGCGCGTCTCCCGAGTAGGTTTTGAAGGAGTGTTTACACTCTGTCAGTGGAATACGCGATAATTTTGATTGATACAGGTTCTCTGGAATTATGGTCATCGCAGCCCCTGTGTCAACATCCATTGTTATTGGTATGCCATCAATATCCACGCAAACCTTCATGGCCTTAACATTGGTATTTTCTACCGAAAACATACCGAGGGTATGAATTCCTTCATGACTGAACGTACCCATTGGATTTTCTCCATTATCATGAACGTACCCTGAACTACATGTGGTAATACTTGGGTTGGGCGAGTCACTCTGCACATGATGTGTGTTTACATGAGTGCCCCGACATACTACGGCCAGGTGTCCAATTTTGCCACATTTATTGCATTTATAATCTTTATATCGACACTCTTTTGGACTATGTTTTCCCTTTCCACACCTGATGCAGTCTTGGGAACCGTGTTTTGGCTTATAATTTGGTTTATAGCTCTGACCATTATTACCTCGAGAACCTCTATCTCTGTTATTTTGCCCTTTACCGTAGTAGGACTGGCTAACCGCACCGATCATACCTGTTTCGCTACGCATTTCCCTCGCGTCACCCTCGGCCAATTCTATCGCCGTAGCAATTTCTTGCGCCTGTTGGAAAGTCAAGTTATCCTTGGTGAGGAGTGTTTTCTGCGTAGACTCATGCCTTATTCCACATACGAACTTATCCCTCAATGCCTGCTCTAGAAAATCCCCGAAATCACAAGTTGAAGCCAGCCGTCGCAAATCCGCTGAAAAAGCTGCTATATTGTCATTGTCTTTCTGGTGATACCGGTAGAATTTATACCGCTCGGCAATAATCAGAGGCTTGGGCATCAGGTGGTTCTTGAGTACAGTTTTAATCTCGTCGTAAGACTTATCTCCGGGTTTCGCCGGGCCCGGTATCAAACTTTTGAGTAACCCGTAGGTTTCGGCACCGATCTCACTAATCAAAGTGCTAGCTTTCTTCGTCGTATCGACCTCATGGGCGGTAAAATAACAATCCATCCGTTCACAATAACATTCGAAACTTTCGACACTCTTGTTAAATGGTCCAATTCTCGCCATCTTCGTCGCCAGTGTTATTTCTTCTACTATAAGATGTAAAGTGAAGAACCATACAGACAGCCTGCCAGCATTAAAAAATATGCTCAGAAAAAATCTCAACGGCATTTTTTGTTAGAGCAATGCCAACCGTGTGGAATCATAAATATATATGACACTGCATAGGATGTGGGGTGTTGGCAAATTCTATATCTTGATTTAGTGTGAAATTTTGCCCAAAAACTGTCATTTTAATCCGTTTTTCACCACAATATTGTTTTTCAGGATATTTCTATTTTTAAACATGTTATTTCATCATGACTGGTACCAAATGAAAGATGAGGATGTAAGCTTTAATATGATACAAATATATGCGAGTATAAATCACGAATATCAGAATTGTGATTGAAAACGCATCAATGTTTAGCAATTTTTGATCAAATTTTGAAATAGTTATTTAATTAGGTATTAATTTAAGATTAAAAATAAAACAGCATCTGTCCCATATGTTCTGAAAAACTGCTCATATAACATTTAAATAATATAGAGGAAAAACAAAAAATGCTTCGATAATCCAAATTGTATTTTATAGCAATTTTATTCTACAAAGCAACAGAGAAAGAATCCCCTTTATTTCAAGGTGTTATACATACCTATATAGGATATAAACAAGCACATTATAGGGGACTGGTTTAATGAACCCGAACAGGACTTGTGTGAATTACCGTGCATGAATGCACCTATATGGCATAATGTCCAGCTGACGCGGTAAATTCAAAGGCGTGTTCCCTGGGTTTCATACCTGGTGAATAATTTGTTTACACAGATAAAGCTAAGAGTATTTACAAAGTGTATACACACTGATTAAATACAGAAAATAATGAGGAATACGCAGAGGAGGTTATTTTACCAAATTGATCATTATATTAAATATTCATCACTAAACTTGACTTTATTGGGAATATGGTGTTGTCATTGTCATTTATGTCAATTGCGGGGCATCGTTGGTCGGTTTCACTGTAAAACGGTAATTTCGACTCGTTTATGATCATAATTATTGTTTCTTGTCAAATATTGCATTTTTCAATGATTGGTGTCAATCAAATGGAAGGTTATGTCCGCTTTTATAATGATACCCATATAAACGAAACAGAAACCAGGAATACAAAATGGAGTAAAAACAAGTTTTTAGATTTAAATTAAAATAGCATTTGTTCTATATTTTCTACAAATGACTGATATTACACCTGAATTATATATCCAATGTTTTAATTATAATAATTGTTATTAATTTTTAACATTTACACATTTAAATGTAGATGCCAAAAACCTATATTTTTAGCATTTTAACTACAATAAAAAACCAAATTATTATGCTAATTGAAATGTATTAATTAGATTCCAAACAGAAATAGCATTTGTTCCACATTTTCTACAAAACGGCTCAAATTACATCTGAATTATACCGAGAAAAACTTATTAGGCCTAAACCAATCTGTAGTTTAGGCGACGACCCCCCCCCCCCCCTGTTCTACGGGCAAACGGACCTCTCAGGTAGGGTAGATCGGTCAGTTTTTTCTTACGGGAGCCGCCGAATCAGGAATTAAAGAGAGGAGGTGGGGGGGGGGGGGGGGCGGTACTGTCGAGGCAGAAAATGTTGAGGGGCGGGGATTGACATGGTGTCCCGAAACTGAGTTTTTCCACTGGTTTTTCTCATGGTCTTAGTGCAGCATCACATAACTGTTTTAGATCGGAATATTGTTTTGAAGAATATCGCTTTTATATATAAACTTTTATTTAATTAGGACTGGTGTCAAACCGAAGGCGATGATATCAGCTATGTTTATAATACCCATGCGAATAAAAACTCAAAAGCACACCAAGGTCAGTAGCGTGCGGCCAGGCGAGGGCCGGGGGGGGGGGGGGGGGGGGGGCAGAGTGCCATCCTGAAAAAAGGGGTTACCGGGAAAATCGGGAAGTCAAAGGTAAATCGGGAAGGCAAAGGAAAATCGGGAAGGCAGCGCAAAGGAAGGGAATGAAAGGGAGAAGAGGATATAAAAAGGGAAGGAAAGGGAAAAGGGAAAGAAAACGGACAGAAAGGAGAAAGGAAGACAGGCAAACTTTGGCCCACATGTGAAAAACTATCAACCCTTTATGGATTGGATGATGAGATATTTTTTGCAGGGTAGGGTCTGGAGAGACGATATAATGTTTGTTAGGCCAAATAAAAAAAGGGTTTTGTTTGCCCAAACAAGGGGAAGTGGGTATTGCTCTGTAACTTAAAAGATCTTTACAGTTTACGATTTATGATCAAAAATCAAAATCTGCTTCCAGAGTAAAATCAAGGAAAACGGGCGTTCACTCGGAAAAGATCGCATAATCTGCCTAATATTAACTGCTTCTCCTCACTTTCCCCCTTATACTAACTACATATTTCAATCTACACAGGAATTAAAGTTATTGTCTTCGATATCATAGTTATGCAATAACAAAATTGTGATTTACCTGTTGTTATGTTATGCAATCCTCTTAGCACGTGTTTCCTGCCAATCACAGAAAATATTAACTGAGTCAGTTGACTCATTTTGATGAGTCTTATGTTTGTCCGTGTACTGAGACACTTCAACGATTTACTGAGTCAAATGACTCAACACTAATGAGTCAATTGACCCACTAATGCTTTAAATGAGTCAAATGATGCACCAGCAATGAGTCATATGACTCATTAATGCTTTAAATGAGTCATATGATACACTAGTAATGAGTCAAGTGAAACATGCATTGATCACCTGACTCATTTGAATGAGTCAAGTTACTCAGTGGTGGATCAAATTGAGTCATTTAATGCATTTATTCGTGTCATTTGATGCATTTATTTGAGTCCCTTGACTCACTAGAATGAGTCATTGGTGTGTCCGTGTACTGAAACACTGTGATATTTTATTGAGTCAGTTGACTCGATGGATGTGTCACATGACTCATCCACCGAGTCAACTGACTCATCCACCGAATCATCTGACTCGGTGGATGAATCACATGACTCGGCTGATTGGAAGGGTCCAAAGTGTACTGACTCTAATGCGTCATAGTTATAAATGTAGAATTCCAAAAGTGAATTATTTGAAAGACAAAGGTTCATGCGTTATAATAATAGATTCACTCATGCATATCATATCAAGATCATTTGCATTACATATTGACCAACCCTCGTATATATTTACAAGACCAGGAAGCGCTATTTTCTTAATTAACCAGGCTAGCGAGGGATTGTAACATGTGTTACGGTTAGGGTTAGGGATAGGTTTAGGGTTGGAATTAGGGTTATGGTTTTGGTTAGGCTTTAGGTCAGGGTTCAAATCAGGTGTTAGGTTACGAACACATTTTCAAACGCGATTTACTCAAAAATGCGACGAATTATGTAATATCTGACATGATTGCCTTTCATTTGGTACCAGTCATGCAGTAATCGAGTTTACGTCGTATAATATAGGGCCTATCCTTCAAGCAATATTTCGACACAAATTAAGAAGAAAAAAATGTTTTTGGAACAAATTGACCATTATTACAAGAAATTCTAGCAATTAGAAGTATAAGCTCACTTCAGTTTTCTCAGACATGTACAGGGTATCTCAGATTGGCTATTCCAGATAATAATGAGAGACATCGGAATTCCAGACTTTTTTCCCCACCAATTTTTCAATGGAATTCCATACCTTTTTGGCACATGTTCTTGGAATTCCAGACTTTTACACAATTTAGACCCCCCCCCCTATAGAGGACATCGGAATTCCAGACTTTTTCCCCACCAATTCCATACCTTTTTTGAAGTTTGATCTGGAATTCCATTTTTTTTTTAAAGTTTGATCTGGAATTCCATACTTTTTTTTGAAGTTTGATCTGGAATTCCATACTTTTTTGAAGTTTGATACTTTTCATAGAGGGAGTCATAGAATTCCGGACTAAAAATAAATAAAAAATTGTACCTAATAGGGAGGTTCATTATTATCTGGAATAGCCCATTGATCTATCCGAGGTAATACAAATTACTTTAATGATATTGTCCAAACTGTTTTCATACATGTATATCTTGCTCCAGCTTTCTTAGCAATTTTAAGATTTTGAAAATTTTGAAAACAAGTTTTTGTCGAAATGATCCAATTCTTATTTGAATTAGCTTTTTGATAACAATCGATTGTTGTGTGCATAGAAACAAAGCTTTGATTGAATAGGGTAGGATTTGTTATAAAGCTTGAGTGGTTTTAACCTTCCTTTCCTATGAGGTGTGGGTTCATTGTTTGAAATGCTGGTAGTGCTAGGGAGAATAGCTATAAGATGAATTATGTGAGCCAAAATATGAAAATACGTTTTTCATTAATTTTTGATTATGTATTGCCACAGCGGAACAAAAAGAGATATCTCAATGAAATTAACAGAATACGTAAGAAACATCTCCACCATCATATCGCAAGTGTTTAAATTTGAACCACTATTTGTTTTATATTTTAATATATTTTTGAAACCCGGTATGGATCATTCTGATACACCCTGTATTATTCACATTGGCTAAATGTTATACTAGCAATTTAAGATTTAGTTAAAATTGTAAAACACTTTATAGAGTATTTTACTTTTAAAATGTTGTTAAATGTTATCTATATTCGGTCATATAGTACCATTCATATAAAAGCTGACATCGTCACGTTTAGTTGATGTAAAACTTAAATGAATTAGCTTTTTTGAATTTGAGTCCAAAAATGCTAAATATTGATGTTTTCACCCATGTTGTGTTATTATTGATTTATATTCGCTTATACTGGTAACATATATTAGCTGATACCATCACCTTTCATTTGACACCAGTTATGATGTAATCGGATCATTAATGATGGATATATCCTTAAAAACAGTATTTTGATGAAAAACGTGTAAACATAACTGTTTCGGGAAAAAATTGCTATAGCGATAAATTGGGATAAACAAGCAACTCTATTTCTTCTTTAAATTATTTATGTATACTAGGAGCAGTTTTGTAATACATATGGGAAACTTGTGGTTTTATTTTTAATCTCAAAATAACATTTAACCAATTACATTTTTTGAATTTTAGTCTAAAAATGCTAAAAATGTATGTTTTTTCACTCGTTGTTTAATTGTTCATGATTTTTATTCGCTTATACTGATATCATATAAAAGCTGATATTGTCACCTTTCATTTGACACCAGTCCTGATGGAATCGGACCTTTAATAATGGAGATATTTCTAAAAGCATTAATTTAGTCGAAAACGTGTAAAAATCACGGTTTTTGGGCAAAATTACACACTTAACTTCAATCTGAAATTTGCCAACACCCTATACCATGTGAGGTACATCCTGATGATTTTATTACACATGGTTGGAATTGCTCTAACAAAAAATGCCGTTGAGATTTTTTCTGAGCATAATTTGTATTGCTGGCAGGCTGTCTGATATGCTAAATAATAAGACGTTACAAGACTGATCTTGTGGACAACTTCACAGTTACGATACTTTATTGTAGGCTGCCATTTTGTTGACAGAGTTGCATGCTGGGTAATGTGCAACACGTAAATAACGTTAAAGGGGCACTGCACGATTTAGATAGTCAATACATAACAATAACCAAGTGCATAATTTTGTTCTGCGTATTTTGACACCTCGATCGATGAGATACGATGTTGCGGAGCGGAGTTATTGTCATTTCAATGGTCGTGGGTCCAGTTTCAAAAGTGACAATCATCCTATAGAAAGAGGTTTGCATTACTGTTTAGAATGATCAGATTCGTGATTTTCAATAGGGATGAGTGTCACCTTTGTTTCAACCTATGGTAGCAAAAGTATACATTTTTGGAAAGCTTGTAATTAGAGGAATTCAGAAATGCAGTTTAGTACAGGGAAGGGTACATCCTTAACAAATATTTCTGAAAATTCTATGAATATATAAAATAAAAAATTGGAGATATTCACTAGCCGGTATAATTACCTTACCGACGTAGTAACCTTTGACAATTATATATACCGTATATCATCTGATAGGTAATTTCATGAGGAATACAAATATGTGAAGTAAATAATGATAAGTAGGTATAAAAAATACATAGATCTCAAATTAAAAATTAAAAACTCTGATATTTTCCCGAACATTTTGAATCATACCATTTTAGTCCTTAGTCGTACTTTAATTTCAATGGCATATTTATTTTCCTCAGTTAAAATCATGTCGCGAAAGCCAAAATACGTGTGTAACGCAAAAGGAGGCGAGCTTTTAACACATGACCATATACATATGCAGTACTTACTCTAAAAGGAAACTTCAATTAGAGAATAAAACATAGTTCTTAGCTGTTTTGCTATAGACGATGGTCTTATAATGTATAGGCTGTACCATATTTGGAGTCGTGTATGGTCGCCGCAGGCGGCCATACACGACGACACAAATATGGTACAGCCTATACATTATAAGAACATCGTCTATAGCAAAACAGCTAAGAACTATGTTTTATTCTCATTCTTATTTAGTTTATTGGTTATTTTGATCTTTTATCATAAAATAACGCAGTTTGTTAGATTTATTTTAAACAAACAACAACAAATGTCCCCCTTTATAAAATCGGCGAATCCAGCGAGCTGTTTTCCAACATCCTGCTTCAAATTAATCGCGTTCTTTAGCACACACGCATCTGTCATCGCTGCGTTATACCCACAACGCATACGGCGGCGACTTTGTGTAGGGCACGCTAACGCGATGACGCGTTGATCATACGCGCTGAAGGTATTATTTTTCGAATGAATTAAACCCCGCCCCAAACTATGCACCATTGTCTCATAATGCATGGGCGTGTCGGCTGAAAATCGGCCAAAAACCAATCAAATTGCCTGCTGACATCTCAAACCACACCCACTATATAAGAATGTCTCTTCAAATCTCGCTTTTTAATCAATTTTCCGTCACCGAGTCCTATGTTCCGAAATCTTGCATCCATGCACCATTAACAATATGGCGACACCGGAAAATAGACGCTGTCACAGAAAAAATCTACTCGCGATGATTGGTCCGCGTAGTCCTACCTTTAGGACTACTCTATCTATACTATTAATACTAGAAAAAATGCTCCCCATCCGAGAACCGACAAACCCGAGAACCGAACTCGTGGAGTAGTCCTACAGTTTTGGAACTAAACCCCCCACGGTGCGTAAAGAGCCAGTCACGGACATGACATCATACATAAATGATACACTCCATATATGGACCATCACATTTATCAACAATGTGGGACTGAACTGTCAACACCTCACGCGCGCGCGCGCGCCAGAGCACTATGCAAGGTCATGCTTGGAGTGCTGATAGCTAATGTACATGTTTGGAATAAGGATTTAATATTAAATTCTGTATTTTGATTTCATCAATACTATTAATTATAGGCCTATGATATTAATTAATGTTTGATCCCAATCATCGCTTGTTGTTATCAGTGGCCTAATTTATTTCATTGGTAGAAAATGCATAATAAATCATTCGGAGTCATTACAAGTTAATTAGACCAACTTCCAGATATCACGGATACTTTACAAGCACCCCCCCCCCCCCCCCCCCTGGTCTTTTTGAGGGACCCCTAAGATTTTAAGATTTTTGCAAAAATATACATTGTCAGTCCAATAATAAATTAAGAGGTGTACAACACCCCCTTAGATTTAATATGACCAAAGTCATGTATTCTCACCTCTGACAGTGAGGACGGTGTGTATGGGGGGGGGGGGGGGGGGGGGGGGGGGGGGGGGGACAGTCAGTGGGTGTGTGTGTGTGATGGGTGGGGAGGGGGGGGGGGGGGCAGTTATTCGTACATGCTCCTATATGAACCCTTTCCCCTTGAAAACCATTTTCAAAATGACAACACAAATCCGTTAAAATGGTCGATTATGATATGATATTGATATTATGGACCAAACAGTGATGTTAAACATCACTTTATGTTTTTAAAGCTAGCAAAATCTTACAAAAATCACTAAGATTTTAAGATGTTTGAAAAAATATAGCGTCAGTCCAATATTAGTTAAAAAACTTGATTTTTTTGCGCGCTTCGCGCGTATTAGTTTCAATGTTAATTATTCAAGCATAACAATATGGTTTCAGTAACGTTAACCATTTGTAGTTTAATAAAATGGAGATTTTTGCGCGTATTGGTTAGATGAAAAAACGGGCTTTTTTGCACGCTTCAAACCTATTAGTTTCAATGTTTTATTATTCAAGCATAACAAGATGGCTTTAGGAAAGTTTTCTGGACCATTTTATTTAAAAAACTGGACATTCAATATTTAACTATTCAAGCATAACAAGATGGCTTTCAGGAACTTTTCTGGACCATTTTAGTTAGAAAAACTGCAAATATTTGCGCGCTTCGCGCATAATTATGTTCAATATTTCATTATTCAATCATATCCAGATGGCTTTAGGAACGTTTTCTGGACCATTTTAGTAAAGAGTGGAAATTTGGGCGCGCTTCGCACGTATTAGTCTTAATGTTAATTATTCAAGCATAGCAAGATGCTTTCAGGAACGTTTTCATGACCATTGTAGTTAAAACACTGGTAATTTTTGCGCCTTTCGCGCGTAAAATTGTGTACAATATTTAATTATTCAAGCATAAACAAGATGGCTTCAGGAACGTTTTCTGGACCATTTCATTTATAAAAATTGATTTTTTTTGCGCGCTTCGCGCGTTGTAGTTTTTTAATCTTTCATATAGTGTCTCTCGTATTTTAGAGTGTTTATGAACCAAGCCAAAGTTTATTAAAAATAAATGTAAATATTCATATAGCAAGGAAGAGCTTTCCTAGGCCATTCAAACTTTCTAAAACCCAACAGCTTTATGGGGCTTTGCCCCCTGAACCCATACTGTCTCTAAACCAAGTCAAAGTTTATTACAAAATAAATGTAAATATTCATAGCAAGGAGAGCTTTTCTAGGCCATTCAAACATGCTAAAACCCAACAGCTTCAGGGGCTCCTACCCCAAGGGCTTCGCCCCTGGAGGGCCCCTTGACCCCACACCGTAGTGGTGAAGACTTACAAATTTATAGCACCCCATACAAATACTTCCAAACCTGGATACTTAGTGACCACACTAATTTCCAGAGTTTTAACTGTCTGCAGACAACATTAAATTTAGCACTTAACATAACTTTTTGGTCCCCCCCCCCTTTTTTCAACTTGAAACTTTTTAGACCGCCCCCCCCCCCCCCCATCAAAGTATTTCTGAACACTCCCTTAACAGGTTTGTTTGGTTTTATTCCTTTAGCACTCGCCTTTATTACCTATTAACATGATTAAACGTACAAACATTTACAACAGTAAGGGAGTGTTCAGAAATACTTTGGTGGGTGTGGGGGCGGGGGGGGGGGGGGCGGTTTGCCAAAACTGTGGGGGTCTAAAAAGTTTCAAATTGCCCAAAGGGGGGATCAAAAAGGTTTTGGTAAATAAAGGGCGGGGGGTCAAAAAAGTGTGGCCATAGTATAACGCCTGGGTGGAAAAAAAAATTTGCAAGGTACGCGCGCTTTAGTTCAGAATTGTTCAGTTTTTAAAAGGCAATAGGTGTAAAAAGACAATTTGTGTAGCAAAACAAAAAAATCCCGCTACACACGAATATTTTTGTGAACTTTTATTTTAGAAACATTACAATTTAAAGAGTGAAGCGGACATTTTCATTTTGGGGTGTAAAATAAAACTTAGATCATAGCAACGTCCGGACCAACCACTGCAAATTGTGCGACAAAATGAAACTTGTATACAAAATGAAACTTTCCACAATTTCAACAAAGTACTGTTGAAAAAGCTGGTCATTAACGAGATAAACACAATTGTTTGCGTGCTATGCACGTTTTCGAATGCATTTTGTACAGCAATTTTTGCGCGTTACGCGCGAATCTTTGTGCAAATTAAACTTTCCACAATTTCAACAAAGCTACAGTTGAAAAAGGTGGTCATTAACGAGATAAACACAAATTTCTGCGCGCTACGAGCAAAAGAGGCATTCATGTTGAGTGAATCTGAAATGTTGTACATTGTGGGATGGTCCGGACCGCCAGCGTCGTAAAAAGAAGCCAACCGGTCTTTTTCTACATGAAATAGTAAGGTATGTGTGTGGTGTGTGGGGGGGGGGGGGGGGGGGGGGGTCAATAAAAAATATTAAAAATAGTTAAAGGGGGTCACAAAAGTTTTGCAATTTGTAAAGGGGAGGTCAAAAATGTTTCGACACAGACAAATTTCAGTTGCCCAGCCCCCCACCAAAGTATTTCTGAAACAAGATGCTTTGTCTTATATCATCATCTGTGAAAGATGCCATTGCCATCAGTTAGATGGACACTATTTTGTTTAGCATGCAAACATATAAAAATGAAATGTTCCAACTCAATTTAAAAAAATTAAAAAGCACAGGGCTTAAGGGACCGTTCATTATTTATGGTGGAGGGGGGGGGGGGGGTGGGGGTGGGACAAATTCAAGACTTGTATGTTAACATTACCTAACCCCCTACAGCTGAAAATGAAAATGACATGACCCCCCTGCTAACCAGTTGCTTTTTACACCCCCCCCCCCCTCCTACCTGAAAAACTCAACTTGTCACATACTTATAGGGGCTGTCTTTACCTTTGGAATTTTGTTCATGGATATGTTGGCCAATTCTGTTTGTGCCCTATCTGAACGGGCAATAATTCTTTTATGATTGCCCTTTTTTATTGTGTGAAAGTAGTAATGGCGAGCGTAGCGAGCGGAAATTGTGTCATATTTTATACATTTTGGGTGGTTTTGTGAGTCTTTATAACCCAAACAAGTTAGCCTACATTCTGAGCAGAAACGTATAATCCAGTAAAACATTCTACTTTTGTGAGCATTGGTGCAAAGCTGAGTCGAGGTGAAAAACATGGAAAAAAAATACATTTTTTTAAATCATAAAATTGGATTTTGTTACATTATACACCCGTGGCTCTAATTTCTTGACCATTGATGATTATATTAATGTTTTTCCACCACATCATCCGAGGCACAGACAAGATTTGCTGTCCAGAAGTCGTCTCATAGTAACACATTTTGAAGTTGATAGGTTTTAATAAAATATGCGCAAATCGCAGAAAAAAATTGCATTTTCACTCCAAAATAATCTCTAAAATCACCTCAATCACAACCGTCTGTATAGTTTTTAAAAAAGTTACACAACCCCCCCCCTGTTTAAGAATAAAAAGTAACATAACCTCCCCCCTATTTCAACATATGAAAGTTACATGACCCCCTATAGTTTACCCAACCGCCCTCCAGCATAAATAATGAACGGTCCCTAAGTGCTGTTGAACTATACTGTCACGAAGTATCTAAAATTATTATCAAATGTCCATCTAATGTGAATAAGTGTTGCCAAAATGGCTCAAACAATTTCTTATTTGTTTCTTACATACATTGTAGTTTTAATTGAACAAGATGTTACATTGGTGTCAAACGTATACACAAATTGGGCTATAAATTGCGGTTTTAGTAAATGCACACAGGATGAGGGACTAATTAAAGATCTGTGATTAAAATGGTGTACATTTCACACCTTGCCCTTAATTGGCGAGTATTATACAAATATTTAATGATCATGAGGGAAATGGTGCAAACTATTGGCCCCGAGGTGACTGGAGGCCGTGGGCCTACTATTTTCCCGAGACCGGAGGTCGAGGGAAAATAGTAGGCCCACGGCCTCCAGTCACCGAGGGGCCAATAGTTTGCACGGCATTTCCCGAATAAAGATCATTAAATATTTGTTTTATATAACGCATGAAAATATTTCTGTCATTTTACACATTTTCATCAACCATCAGTGATACTTAGTGATACGGTACTAGTACTCACTAATTTAGCAGAGTTGAGCTTCCCATCAGTCCGAAATCATTAGTTCGCCATGTTCATAAAACAATCCAAAACAAATTGATTCCTCGTCAAAAAGTCTTTATCGTGTAATTATTCCACGCGAAACAGTTCAAGTTCAAATAATTCAACTGGCAAATGATGTAGTCCTGCGGTGGGTCAAGCCAAGCTGCTTGACCTATCCTAGGCCCAAGCCTAGGCCGCTAGGCTAGGTTATAATCAGTCCGAACACGAAATGTAGGCTTTTATTTTAAATAGCGAAAATGTCGACACAAGTAATTCAAATCCTAATTGATCCATTCTGTCTAGAAAAGTTACACAAAACTGTACTATAAATACATGTATAGCCTAGGCATACAGTGCAACCGGGAGCGCAGCAACAGCTGCAGACGACGCGTTTTGTTTACTTTCTCACGGCTCACGAAATGAAGGTAGGGATGGGCGCGGCGTGGGGCGTGGGCGAGTCGGGGGAAAAGTGGGTGACTGCCAGGTCCAAAAGCTCCCATCAAAATGTACTATTGACCGCCAGGTCCAAAAGCTCCCATCAAAATGTACTATTGACCGCTTCACCCGTTATTTAGGTGAAAAGGTGAAACTATTTTATGTCACGTGATGCAGTTTCCACCAATAAAATGACAGGAATATTTTCATGCGTTATATAATGCGGTTTGACGAACCCTATCATCACCACATGTGGTCTGGCTACTGTCTTGTCTTCCTTGGCACTGCTATTGGCCAGTGTGTGCATGATGTCATCGGGGTATCGTGTTGCATTGTGGTCTAGTGCCGGATTCTCGGCACACATTTGTCCAAAACTGTAGGGCCACTCTTTTGACTCGGCTAGGATGGCTGATAGTGTTTCTATATTCTATCTTAGTATAGTATTTCCCTGGATAGTGATAGTGGCCCTACGAGGAGGGCTATGGTCCGCGCGGATCTCGTTGCATACTTAATTAGCATATGCAAATAGGAGCTGATTTCAAAATTAAATAAAGTGAACTAAAAATAATAAAGGTACATTTTCCCTAAACAGCAATCCCGCTACACATGTTTAAATTTTGCTGGCAGCACATCCCTACCAAATAAATATTTGTGTACCCCCCCCCCACCGGCATCACCCACTCTAGCCCTAAGCCTTAACCCCTAACTAACCCTCAATTGTTACAACCCTTAACGCATCGGGAAATCGGTGAACTCTATAATCATAATTGACACCAAAGTGTATGACCTTATGCCAGACAATATCCAAATAATATCATTAATAAACCTATGTGTATAAACCTTTTTTATGCGCTTATCAGCAGCTGCATATCAAATATATATTTCATAGCTGCAATGCGGTCTCCTGAATTAAATTGTATATAACCAACATATTGCACACAACTCAATCCTCAGATATCAAGATGGTTTCATCCGAAACACACCCATTGGGACCGGTAGACTACACAGTATTGGGCATTCTTCTTGCTGCGTCGGCAATTACAGGTATCTACCATGGATTGGCGAATGGGGGACAACGTACTACATCGAGGTTGGTATCATCTCCATCTCCTGCCCTCGGAAAGGGATCTGATACTGGCTTGACACCGTTATAATCTTAAAATATAATATATATATATTGTATATTCAACATACACATTTAGCAATAGTCGCATGTAATTACATGTATGACTTATAACTGTGTAATCTTATGTACCAAGGACTGGTACTGGAAGACATTTTCTGCAAGGAATGAAACAGATAAATTGTTACCCCAAGGCCCTTTGTCAGGATTTGTATTGGGGATTTTAACTATCTTTTGGTTTACTGCCACACCCTCCATGACAGACTTTAAAATATATTTATTCATTTACTCCATAATCTGAATAAAGTGAACATTTGTAATTGGCTGTTGTAAATTACTAAGCCAAGGCAATAAGATAAAGATAAGAAACAGATTGTGTCCGTTTTAAAACTATCGATTCAACACCCCACATCTATCTGTCACCTATACAGATTCCTACTCGCAGATAGAGGAGTATTCAGTCTTCCAGTAGCAATGACCTTGCTTGTATCCTTCGTGTCTCCAGTACTTCTCTTAGGATTTCCAGCAGAAGTATATGTCCATGGTGGCGTGTTTCTCAATAGTATCTTTGGCAATTTCATTTTGTATCCAACTATGGCCTTCATATTTGTGCCTGTATATTACGATTGTCAACTGACCAGCGCTTACGAGGTGAGTTTCGTTTTCGTTGCGATCACATCATGGATTTAGATACTAACTATAGAGGTTATCCGTGTAACGGATTGTCGTATCGGGAATAATAACTGTGTTTAAAATTTTCAGAAAGAAGACACCTGTTTCATGATATGTAGGTAAATTTGGTAACACGGTTCATGCAATTAATTAGATGTACCGATTCAATTGAATGTAGAATAGGCGGGTGCAATTCCCATTGTAGTCCGTTGCGCATGGCTACATGGATAACCTATAGATAGTGACACGTTCTTTAAAATAAAAAAAGGATTAATTGTAATTACCTGATAACGTAACAAGACGTCGCAGGTTAAGTTTTAAACGAAAGGCTCTGCTAAGAAACCTTGATGCCCAACACCATTAAATTAAATGTGTTTAATACAAGACGATATTCTGAAAGTCAAGTCGGATAATGTTTTCACGCGATACGCGATCGCAGTCGCAGTGTGTGTTGTTTTTGGAATGATCGTGCCAATTACTGTTTTCATCGAGTTTTGAAACTTACAGGAACTTGATTATTAGGTTAGTTTGGTCATTTCAGTGTTTTGAAAATTGAATGAAATTGTTAATAATGAAGTAGGCCTACATTAAAAATGTTCTCATTTGCATTGTCTATTTATGAAATGGCGTTCAAATCCCTATTCGTTTTTGAACGGGATCATATCAACTTTCAGCGTATGTGCATCACAAATCGACAACTTGCGTTCTGCGCGTGCTGCGTGCATATTTCACTCGGGCGTTGCCCTCGTGAAATAAACCACGCAGACGCGCGAACACCGTTGTCGATTGGTGATGCACGCACGCTGAAACATGATTTAATCCATTATGCTAAGTCGAAAACCAGTTTGACTGACAATTGCGGTGCTGCTGTGGAGCCCCGTTCACCACTCATATATTCATCCTGCAAAGCAACTAATATTTTTTTGTGCTGTTGTGGAGCCATATTCACAAGTGAACCTTGCGATTAGGATTGAAATAGCCATATTTTCGCCATTTGTATAATTGAGTACAAACATGGCACTTACTGGGAGAGCCTTAAAATCTTCATATTGTACCGGAACAAAAACGTAAACAAAGATAATTATTATATCAGATTTCAAATTACACATGATTAAAGAGAAGTATGTCAATAACATGTGTAAAACCATAATATCAGAATTTCAACTTGCAAACGGAACGTCCCTGGTTCAATTTCCGATCGAGGAAATACATTCATCATTCACCGACAATCACGAGTGAAAGATTTATTATTTACATTAATTATTGTTGCAGTATTTGGATAGACGTTACAATAGTACACTACGTATAATAGGAGCGACTATCTACATCTGTCAGACATGTTTCTATATGGCAATAGTCACCTACTCTCCGGCACTGGCTATTGAAGCAGGTAAGTCACCTGCTGTTATAGTATGGGTAACAATGGCGGAGAATACTGTGCAAGATGTTGTTCATGTAAAATACCTTATAAGTTAAAACATTACGCTACAAGGCCCGCTTAGCAGCGCTATAAATTGCTGCCCTAAAAACCGGCACCAAATTTAAATATTCGCCTTCCATCAAAGCTGGTTGCTATATGACATAATTCTTGTGTGCAACCAACCGGCTGTATTGCAACGCCCATTGAGTAGTTTAAACGCATGAGCGTGGATGTAATTTGCAACATAATGGAAACTCATCCATGCAGTTAGCAAGAAGTACTGCTCGTACACGCCCCGAATTTAAATTTACAACCAGGCAATCCTCTCGTATAGTAGTTAATTATAACAATAGGTTTACCAGACCGAATTAATAGCGCTCCTAAGCGGGCAATTTATGTCATGGTATGAAACAAGTTATGAATGTTTATTCATTCAGGCAAATGAGAAACAAATATAATTCGGTTAAAGATAAAACCACATTCAACTCGACTTCTTGTGAAAGAGTTAATTTCACCATTCCCGTCATGAAAATGTTCGAACGACAGCTGTTGCACTTGCACTAATAAACGTTTTTACCATTGCACTCATAAAACATTCATAATTTATAACGTTGACATAATACACGTGCACATAGGCAAATCATTCCATTCTTGGTTTAATGGACACAAAATGAACTCCTGTTCTCTGGCTCATGTAATACTTTTATACTTTTCTCTCGTGTGTATGCATCAGTGAACATGTGACAGAAATGTGTTATCTTTTTTAAAAGAGAGTCTTTTGATATCTAAGCCCAGTTACATCAGTAATTTATATCTAAGCCCAGTAACATCAGTTATACCATGGTCATACTAGGAAGGTGTTACTAGGGAACATCTCTCTGGTTATACAACGTTTATATAACGTTTTTTCTTAATGTTTTGTTCTTGATACAGTAACTGGGTTTGCTTTATGGAAGAGCATTCTGATTACGGGCATAATATGTATATTCTACACTGCTATGGTGAGTGTAAATGTTTTGATCTTATCCAAATATAGATTGACCTGGATTGTTGATTTGATAGAGGATCGATTTTCCCAGTGAACACGTGAACATATTGTTAGTATTGTTAACGTTTCACTCCTAAGCCAAAAGCTTCATCAGACCTACACCGTTGACCTATTGTATGCGCATATTATTTTGTAATTAATACGAAAGCCGAACGATATATTTGCTATTGCATTAAAACTGTCTACTTTGACTCATCCAAGGTACGACTATGGTAAAGTAGTTTGCACAACAGAAGAGGTAAACCAGGTTTTTCGTTGAAACACCTGGTTGTACGACAAAAAAAAGGTTATCGGTCGCGTCGAGAAACCTGGTTTTTCGAAAAACAAGGTTTATTAAATAAAAAACCCAAGTTTATCGTTGATTATCGTAGTTATTTCTCTCTAAAAACCAGGTTTCTTGACCGATAAACTTAGTTTGTTTTTCAAAAACTATGACAATCCAATCGAAAAACCAGGTTTATCAAATCGAAAAACCAGGTAAATACCGTATGAAATGTACAAAAAGAATGATGGTGTGACTCTTGTGATCAAAAGTTAGTGTGTATTCCAAACTGCCTTTGCCCGTCAGGTATTATATATTACTCAGTGTTTTAAACCAAAGGACCACACTCCGCCGACCACTTGCAATAAGGGTGGGAGGGTGGTGAATTTGTTATGAACCTTATAGTATGAACGCATTACGATATGACCCGCAAATGAGGATCAAGAAAATGGGGCTGTGCTGAGCTAGATACACGCAGCTGAACAACAAAGCGAAATTCGCGGGTTGGTGAATCCAAACTTAGGATTGGTCCAAGAAAAAATCCTAACAAAGGCCGTCTGTAAAGCCAGGAAAATTGCACTGGCAATCCTAGTGCATGAGCAACTCAGAACTATGTTAGACAAGCAAAATAATTCCTTTAATCATGAAACTGGTGTGTCTTCTTTCTGAAATCTTAAACACATTCATTATTCTCGACAAGATTGCAGCTAATCCGTTACATGAATACCTCTATATAATAGATCTCTACAATTAGTAGGGCTTATATATCTAAAACTGGTTTTTGGTGATTTTTTGTTCCAACCTGACTTGTAAGCCTTGAACATGACATAATCCTTTTTTTATGTGACTATTTACCATCACCATAACCGTATTTCTTCCGGCTTGTTAAAGGGAGGACTGAAGGCGGTAATATGGACAGATGTGATCATGTTTGTCGTAATGTTTTCAACAACAATAATGGTTCTTATAATGGGAAGCATCAAGGCTGGTGCTTTTGCCTATGTGTGGCAGTTCAACAAAGATATGGGACGACTGGATTTAGGATAGTAAGTATGCTAAACATTAGGGTCCGTATGCACAAAAGAGTTAGACCGGGTCTAAAGTTAGACCTGGTCTAAGTGAAATTTATTTATGCCTCAAAATCTGTCTTCCTCTGCATTTTCATGAGATATTTTGTGCTATTTTTGAACTTTACATCCAAATATTTACAATTTGTTAGCTTATTTGAGAAGGAAATGTAATTAAAGGTGTGCTTTTACAAAAACTAAAATTCACTTAGACCAGGTCTAACTTTAGACCCGGTCTAACTCTTTTGTGCATACGGACCATAGTGCAGATGTGATAGAAAAAGACCTAGCCATATCGTAAGTGCAATGCTGATGGCTCGTAAGATTACACATCGCTACGCGCAATTTCATTTGACTCTATTATTATACAGAGTGGTCCCAAAAAAAGTTTACACTTTTTAAGATGCATTTTTCTCAAATTGGACAAGAAATCTAATAATTGTTTTGATATTATCTTAAACGCCATTATCTTAGTGATTTATGGTGAAAACGGCGTTGAAAATGAAGCATAGGCCCTAAATAAAGAAATGCCGACGGTTTAAATACAAATTGTCAAAAACCAGTTGGTCCCCGTGTTACGCAAGTCTATGGGATATTGTCAACTCAATAGTACTGCGCTTATTTGGAAACATCCATGACCGCCATAGACTTACGTGGACGTGTGGACAAACTTCAATAGTTGACAAGTTTTCTTTAAATTGACGCTATTTCTTAATTTGAGCATTAATTTCAACGCCGTTTTCACCATACATGCCATATACCAACAAGATATTTTAGTTTAGGAATATCTTTAAATAATTTAAACATGTTTCCCCAATTTTGATAAATTTGCCTCTAAAAATGTAAGAACATATTCTTTTTTAATTTGAAAAAATTCTCACCCAGAACACATTTTTCGGAAATTTGTAAACATCTCAACGAAAGGCCTCCTTTTTGGGTATTTTTTTAGCATTCTCGTAAGTGAAAGGGGCCTTTAGGTTCGAGAGAGCCCGCCTTAGACCCCGGGCCTTAGACCCACCAAGGCAGGGCCAGGGCCGTGTGTATTAAAGGGTGAAGGTGAGATGGATTTGGTCTAATATAGGCTACATGATTTAGACATGGTTTTATGTCATGCTTTATTTTGCACGATTGAATTACTCTCTTATATAGTTGCCCACTTGACGTTACAGAGCGAATGACTCTTCCAAGCGCAATAGCGCAGTCGACCATCATCAAGATGTCATTATGGGCCGTGAGTCAGACTGGAGTCCAGCGATTTCTAGCAGCAAAAACCAAACGACAAGCCCAAATGTAAGTATTTAACCGCGCCTAAATATGAAAGAGACGGAGCACACCCCTTCCCCTATAAATACGCATTTATACGCCACTAAAATGGGCGATTGTAATAAGGGTATGTGTTCAATGGTACACGAGCGGTTGAGTATGAGTGGGTGGTTAGTCCTTATATAGGCGATATAGACATGCATAAACTGGAATGTTCCTTTATAAAACTAGCAACCTCAACCTGGGCGGTTCTACATATTACCAAAAATACACAAACCATACCAAGGCATTCCACCTGGACGCCCCATCATTAGTGGGTCTGGCACTGCAACAGAAAAAATATCACTCTTTGTTGATCTGCAGTTGAAAAACCATGTGACAACACTCTCTTCATATGTTCAGGACAGCAATGATTTTCTGAGGCGGATAGTTGCAATAAACGCACAACAAACTCCCCTCCCTTCAAATACCCTTCTGGCTGTGATGGACGTGTCCGCTTTGTATTCCAATATCCCTATGGATGAAGGCATCTCATCAAGTCTCTCATATTATTTACAATCCTCTCACACTCCAGCACAGCGGGCGTCCATTTCCAGTCAATATCCAATTCATTGTATTACTGCCACTATATCAGTACTTCAGCTTTTTAATCTCTCTCACCTCTTATTATTTGTTCTTTTGTATTTGCCCTATCACCATTGCAGTTTGTTTTTAACTCTTAACAGAGTAACATCTTGCCCTTTTTACTGTATATTCTGTACATATAAAAAAAAGCTATTTTTCTTGATAAAGGCAAGTATATCTTGCCGAAACGTCTTGTAATCTCTTTTTCTTCTTCGTATTTTCCTTTCCCTTTTGGTGTCTTCTTGTATATATTGTCCCCACCATTGCAGTTGGGTTAGTAATCTTTTACATATGCTACAATGATTTGAATAGCATTTATTTCATAGAGACATTTTTATAGATAATGCAATTTAAATTTGGATTATTATTCTCCTAATAAAAGTGAATTCACTATAAAATACCTATACCTACTAGCTATATTTGTTTCAATTTGCAATCCAAACCTCCAGTGGCATGCGCAGGATATTGTGACTGGGGGGCACTGAAATAAATGAAATTCCCCGACTCAGATTCTTCTCAATTCCCCCGATGTACCAACAAATAGTAAATGGTAGCCCCAATCATACAGTCACAAAATCGCACAGTAAAAAAGACAGCACAGTAAATAACTAATGGACAGTTATGAGCGTTTTCATCATTTTTTCTATAACATTTCGGGTACCCGAAATATTTTTCGGGTGGGTACCCGGGTACCCGACTCCCGCCCCCTAAAAAACCCACAAAAAACCACCATTTTTTTCTTAAGTCAAAAACAGGACCTTATATGACTCGTATTTGACTCTTAATAACCAACATAATACCTCTTGACCCACACCATTAGGGATAATAACTCCTAAATTAAGATCTTATACTAAATTATTTAATTAATTCTTATCAAAAGTATGATTTTTTCAACACTGAAAATGAAAGTGTACATTAACATACAGGTTTAGTTGTCTTAACAGTGTGCCCCAGGAATGGCAAATCTACCTTATTTTTTGTTGATTAATGTAGATTTGCCATTCCTGGTTCACCCTGTAATACATGTACAACTAATTACATTAACATACAGGTTTAGTTGTCTTAACAGTGTGCCCCAGGAATGGCAAATCTACCTTATTTTGTTGTTGATTAACCCTAACCTCCTAAGTCACATTTTGAAGAATTTTTTTTCCAACGACAAAAACGCGGACAAAAAGAGTGGCGCCGCCACCGGGGCTCGAACCCACAACCTCTCGGTTGCCAGACGAACGCTCTACCAGTGCGCCACGGGGGCCAACCATAATCGGGCCAGTGTATTGGCCAGACTATGTAGCCTGGGGCCATCATCGAAAAAGTGCCACGCCAGCTAACACAGACAGACTTTACCGTGCACATTTGCGGCATTGAGGATGGTTAGGGTTAATGTAGATTGCCCCAGGAATGGCAAATCTACCTTATTTTCGTTGTTGATTAATGTAGATTTGCCATTCCTGGTTCACCCTGTAATACATGTACAACTTAACCTGTATGTAATTATAATGTACACTTTCATTTTCCTGCATCTCCACCTAATTTAATTAAGATATTGTTGATTTTGAAATAAATTGGATTTTTACATTTTACATTAAATTTCGGGCGGGACTCGATTACCCGGGACTCGCTCCCAACCTTAAAACCTGGTGCATACATTTTTCGACTACATGTACAAATTTGACGACTATTTGTCTATTTGGATAAGGCCTACACCCACTCCCCACACAAAAAACACTCGAGCGATGGCCCAGCCCCCGACTGGCAGTAGTTTCCCCCGACTGATAGACCAAACTGGGGGCCTAGCCCCCCCCCCCCCCCCCCCCCCCCCCTTTGCGCACGCCACTGCAAACCTCCTGTTAATCGTCGATGTTTCGATATATAAATTTGAATCTAATGACTGGTAGCGCGCCAAAGCTTTGTTTCTTTTGATAACCTTTTTACGTTTATTTTGTAACCAACAGTTCCGTTCTGTTGAATTTACCATTCTATGGAATAATATTCCTCATGGTGTGTTTCGAAGGATTGGTTCTTTACGCATTTTATCATGGTAAGTTGTTTTACACGCATTTAAGTGATATGTAAATCAAGTGGCGTGACGGTACCAATGAAGTTTCATACTTTCTCCGGATCCAGATGGTTTGTCACCGTATTGCATATAATAATGTATGTTCTGGTACTATCAATGTAGCCTAGCCAAAGAGTGCACCGGTATAACAGTAATACCTATATAGGGATTTTTGTTATTTTTTAGTTTAGTACCGCAAAAATGCTTATGCTTATAAAATATAAACCCTCTAATGGATTGATTTCAAAAAGCAGGTTGAAAAAAGGAAAATTGTCACATGCCTAATTCTCCTTATAATAAAATAGTTTGTCTTGTATCTTATGATGACGTGCATGGATGTTTTTCTTTTCCTCTAGGTGAAAGATCTTCTACTTACTCAAATGCTACATATAATTCAGGTAAACTTATTTGGAACAGCATATAATAATATTTTTAATTATTGTTATATATAATAATATTTTTAATTATTGTTATATATAATTATATTTTTAATTATTGTTATATATAATTATATTTTTAATTATTGTTATATATAATTTTAATTATTGAATACGAAGTATGAAGTGCTTCATGTGACATGGCTGCGCCTCGCAAATCGAAAGGAATATATTTCACTTTATACACAATCATTATTTGTTTAAACTTTTAAAAATTGTAGTAAATATTAGATACCATATATGAACAGAAACTTAACCATGTAGTTATTCGATATTGCGTTCAAATTTCTTCTTGTTTTTTCCTCACTGATGAATAATATCTGGATTTAAGCGTCTTTTTATGGCGCCAATGTTACGGAGTTTAACGGAAGCAGACAACCACCGAATTACACGTCCCCTGATCAGGTAGGATTATACAAGGAAAACAATCCGTTTATTTTAATTTTATTTATTCCTAATTTCAACATCATATCAAGGCTTCCTTGAACAGCAGCAGATATATAAAGGGCATAAATGCTTACTGGTTGGCGCGAATTTCGTATGCGAGTCCATTTTATTCGTGGATGTTTAATAACTATAATTATAAGTTGAAATTATTTTACCTGTTCATAGTACAAAAGCACCCATCATTCGAAATATACTATAGGTGTGGGCTTGTGTAAAATCAGTCACTGGTAAAATAGAGAAAAAACATTAACAGTGAACATTGGTGAAGGTGGGAATCCAGGGACACCAGTTATACTAACCACGAGTATGTTACATTTGTGATTGATATTGAGGGTCGTCTGCGACACGTTTATTTCAGGTCTTGATCTACTTCATCAGTCAAGAGTTTGGTCATATTCCTGGATACCAGGGACTTTTCATAGCATGTATATTTGCTGGTTCTTTAAGGTAATTCATATGTTAAGTAACCATATTTGATGCATGATCCTTGCCCCAACCACCCGGCATCTGAGCAGTGCGTAATATAGCTAGTAGACAAGTGCAAAACACGATCTACATCGTTCGTCCTATAAACAGGGTTATTGGTCTTGGACATGCTATGGAGTGGCCTGCTCGCTCTCTAGACCTTACACCATTAGCCTTTTTCTTTGGGGATATGTTAAGTCTCAAGTCTTCCAGACACCACCAACTAATCTCCTAGATCTAAGAAACTGCATTACCAACGCTGTTTAGGGTTTAAGGCGCACACGGATGACACGTCGAGTAGTGCTTCTCATGCAGAAATGTGCTCGTCGATGCGTCTCGAAACAAGGACAGCATTTTGAGGGTCGAGCTGCACCATAATCAGTCCAGGCAAATGACCAAATCTGGAAATCGGGATTGATTTCCAAATCTGGAAATGTAGTGATCAACTTATTTTGCAGGTAGTTATTTTTGTGAACTACCAAAATGCTTTAATTGTGTGGATACTTAATTTTGCGAGTCGAAACCAAACAAACATACCATTATAAATACACTGCCATTTTTTAAGGCTATTATTTTCGCGAATTTGAGCAAGAGCTATTTTTGCGAAATTAAATTGTTCACGAAATTAACAGTTTTCTGTACGGGGACGACCTTATTTTAAGTTTGGCGACAAACTATTTTTTGGTAAATCATGCTACGATAATAACCTAAATTATCACCGTGGCGTTTTAATTTTGATCGGGGCATTTTAAAAATAAAGGAATTAATTGATTAATTAACTAATTTAATTAAGCATTAATTAGTGGAGAAATGGTCATCGGGTAATAATTTTTGCTTTTCATTAATTGATAGGTATGTCTAATTAACTTTTAAATTTAAAAAGTAAAAATAATTGCTGAAATCTATGTTTTAATCAATTTTGTAGTTTTTGAATCTAATCACAAAGTGTACAGCATTGGTTTCCAGATCAGGCAATCGATTTCCAGATATAGTACATTTCCAGATTTGGTCATTTGCCTGGACTGATAATGTCACCATCACAAACTAACAATGAATAATTCATACAAAAGAATTCCTACCTTTACTGGACTACTTCATTTGTTCATCTTTTGAATAATGAACCATACTTATATGTTTAAGAGAGAAAGAGGGGAGGGGATTTGCCTCAACAGACTTTGTAATTTGGATTTTCAAGCTGTGTTATTAACTATCAACTAATATACTAACTTATTGCAAATGTGCTCAGTTTTTATATGATATGATACTGAAATAGCAGTTGTAGCCAGATTTTATCTTTAACATGACATATTCTTCTCAGAATTATGAGTTTGTTTCCCATTATTTAAGTACAATGGGTTATTAAAGTGTCTTGCTAATATTGACCTGACAAGAAAATCAGGAATACAGGATAAACAATGTAACACGTGTTTTGCACTTCCTTACTTATATCCTAAGTATCTCCGTCAATTTATAATCGATATTGCTGTAATTTTACTATTGTACCATACTATTTGATAGCCAAGAAGTAGCTTAACAGAATATCTAAGTTTCAGGGCGATATGTGATTTGCCGTAATCGCACCGCTCTTGGCAAAAAGTGTTGCGTGGTTTTTTTGATACACCCTGTATCTAAATCTAATCTAAATTGATACTTAATAAAATTGCTTAAAGCAACATCTAATTGAGAAAAACAAAATGGCGAATGATGAAACAGACATAATGAACTTAACCCTAACCCCGAGGCACCTTTTCTAAAGATTCTTTTTGCGCGGCCAAATAGCGAGGGGAAAAAGTGCCCCCACTCCCCCGGGGCTCGCACCCCGGACCTCTGGGTTCAGAGGCAGACGATATACCGCTAGGCCACTGGGGAAACCATACATGGCGGAGTATATTCCGCCCTGTATATACCATGGGGCCATACTGATACCCATTTCTTTGGGTGGTCAAATATATCTCCTATTTGGTTATCTCACCATTTAACATTTAAAGAAAGCCATATCAATAATTTTGTTATAATAGACAAGCGCCCTCTTTTGCAATATTAAGATATTTCAGAATGTTCATACAATTGTTATATTTATGGATTATACTCACTTGTTCAAGACTTTAAATTGTCTATGGTTTTGAAGGAAATCCTACATTTTAAAACAAAATTGTAATTATCATACTTATATATTATTTGTCTATCTGCTTTTATTTCACAGCACTGTATCGTCTGGATTAAATGGCCTTAGTGCCGTAACTTTAATTGACGTCATTCGGCCATTCAGAAAGTGGCGGCAGAAAGATCTCACTTTGGTGAACGCAAGAGATCTAGAAGAACGAGATACCAGAATCAGTAAATTTCTTAGTAAGTGGAAATCTTCATTCATTGACATTTTGTTAAACTTAATTATTGACCGAAAATGTCATTACGACGTCCTCGAAAAAATAATTTAGTGGAGATTTGATAAGTTCGACCAATGTAGCTTGCTGCAATCATCAATCATAATCTAATGTTTGGCATTTCACAAGTTTGACACATCAAAATGATTGTTTCCTCCATCATTTTGCATTAATTTGAGCAAACGCAACTTATTCTCTAAATATAAATTAAGTTCAATTCAGTCATTTGATTAATTAGCGAGTTTATTTTGTACCGATTTATGTTGATTTTAATTCTTTTTGTAGCTGCTTTCTATGGAGTGATCGGTCTGAGTCTTGCGTTTCTGGCTAGTAAACTGGGTACACTCTTGAAAATAACATTCTCTGCCTTAGGTGCCTTGGGTGGTCCACTGGTCGCCGTATTTCTACTCGGTATGATATGGACTAGGACAAATGCACGGTAAGAATTTACTTTGTGTTGGTTTCCTTCTATTTTCTCAGAATTATCTGATTTATACGCTTTTGAGCGAGAAAATACATTAGGATGTGTTTGAAATTACTCACAAACCATTCAAGATGATCAATTTTCTTTGTTTTTCACAGAGGTGCACTCGTCGGTGTCACAGTAGGAGCGATACTAGGACTAGTTATGTGTATTGGAAATTTTAGTCACCAAGATAACCTTGACGACTCGTTTGTCTTATATCAGGTACCGTATTTTTTGTTATTTGATTTGAGTTTTAGCGTGAATGACATGTTCTTAAATATTATAATTAACTGCGCCAATTAGCCCGAAAATCTTTGCGCCAATTAGCCCGAAAATCTTCGAGGTGATGAGAAATGGTGTGGACATGGCTCTAGCCTTAGAATATGCCAAGCTCTGGCACAAGGGAGGACTAGATTAGGTCCTATTTCACCACAGATAGTCAAATCTGTGATTTCACATGCTAATCCCTGTCAATCACCCGCCGAAAAAATCACGTGGGGCATTTTGAATAATGGCTCACTGTTACAAGATACAGCTTGCCATACCAAATGCATCTTGGTATGTTGTGGTCGACATGTTTCATGTTTCGAGTGCATTATTTGGGCATTGATAGACGATACGTCCGTACGTGTTACACAAGACCTAGCATACAATGCATAATGTACTTTGTAGACAATTATATGAACAGTTTACGAGTCTTAATGAACAGAAGCTTCTTGCCAAACAGAGAGATCTGACAGCCGGCAATAATGGTCAGGCAATGATACCCTTTCGAGCGACTAGAACGACATACGGTGTTGGAACATGGAAAGCTGCTAAATCTTAGGGCAGTTAATGGTTTTGAAGAATGTTATTGCTAATACCTTATCTATGACAGGTTGCAGGCTGGTATGATGATCCTTTGAGAGGTAGCAGTCATTCACTACAATAACTTAAAGTGTCTTCTTTTGGATATTGTCGAGGTTTTTTTTCTTTCTCAAGATACTTTAGATGATTTATTACGGTTGTTAAAATCTATCATACTTTAGCATGATTTGGTATAAAGAACAACTGTGTGGCAATTGATTAAGTTTCACAGTTTCATTAAATTGTATATTTGTTTTTAACATTTTGCATCTGCTTGCATTAATGATCAGGTATCGTTTTACTGGTACGGACTCTTCACCCTTTTAACAACCGTGGCCTTTGCGGTACCCGCTAGTGAGATAGTACGGTATTTTTCAACTGAGGAGAGGCTGAAATTCATAGACCCCGTATTACTTCTGCCTTGCCTGAGGTAAAGTTGCAATTTTAATTGTTCACCTTATGCTAAATGTGTACCTTTGACATATTGTATGTAGACTTATAGCTTAGGGCTGTCACTCCTACGGCGATCAGGCCTTACGACAGCGATCAGGCCTTACGCTTGCATTGCGCTGAAAAAAGTGACGCAATGGACACGAGATAGGACGGGAGCAGCGAGGTTACATGGTCGCCTTTGACTTGAGCGCCAGAAAGAGCGCCGCGCTTGTTCTCACTCTGCTGCGATCGAGCCAGCGCTTGCATTGTGCGGAAAGTATCAACATATGAATAACATGCAGGAAGAGACCGGAAAAATGTCCACAATTGTCAAATCTTTAAAACAAGGTAGCACCTATCCCGCTTATCACGTTTTCATTGTGCTCTCGACTCTTTGTGTTTCTACTTTAAGTATCACTTGGATAAATATCATAACAAGTGCTTGAAATTACAAGAGCATGTGTGGTCTAGTGGATAGCACGCAGGGTTCATGATAAGGTTGTGAGTTCTAGCTCCGCGATAGCCAACATGTTTGTATCATTGGGCAAGGTACTTAGTTTCAATTGCCTCGTCGACCCAAGCGATATTGGGGAACTGTTAGGGATATTACATTACAATCGAAGTGCAGATACATTAGCCGTGTCAGTAGCCTGGTAAATGAAGCGAAGTGATTCTGACGATTTCCTAATGGCAGCAAAAACCAGTGGTACGGAAGTCACGTAGAAATGGTGGTCCCGTGCATCGGCAGAGCAACGTCAAAAGGTTACAGACTCTTTCGTAAAGAGAAGGGGATCATCTCGGTCTGTATCTGTTCACACAATTAACGGACCCCAATGGAAATAAGCTAATAAGCTTATTAGGTATTATCCAGGGTCGTAGGACCCAAATAATATCAAATCAAATCAAATCAAATCAACTTCAACTCTCTCTACACACTATAACTGGTCATGCAGTGAGACGTTGTGCAATGATGCAACATGCAATCTGATTTAATTTAGGAGGCTCTCCTTGCACCGAGCGGATCTGTCCATCGACCCTCAAAAAAGAGCGTATAATAAACGGAGCCTCATGCGTGCTCAGTCATGTTTTCGGGGCTTGACTAGTGAACAATTGAACAACATAGAAAACATGGCAAAACCAAAAGGCAAGGATTAAGCACCCAAGGGCAGAGGGAGGGGAAGAGGAAGGCAGTCTGCTTCACATCCCACCTGTCCTACGCCATGTGCGCAGAGAACGACATTTTAGTTTTTACTGTGATCTCAAGTAGCTGCTGTGACCTCAAGTAGCTTGTATGCAACCTTGCTACGTCAACGGAACGCTCACATCGCTCGCTTTGCGCTGCCACAGCAACACTGCTGAGTCATTACAGCGCTGGTCAGAACGCCGAAACTCCGCGCTTCTATAGGGACCCTCTCCCATCCTAGCCAGTGCCCACTGTGTCACCAATGCGTTCTTGGAGACCTTGATGCGGTTTAGCTTGGCGTTTTGATTATCTTTCAGTGCAATGCAATCGCTGGTCTGATCGCCGTAGGTGTAACAGGTCAATACACATATTTTCCTTTAGAGAATTAATAAGTTTTCCTATGAAAATGTTATATGTTACATGTTACTGTTACTTTTCATCCTGTTTGAGCATTGCCATATTTCCCCGGTAACAAGAACTAGCGAGTGGTGTCCAATACACCATCGACGGTAAAAGTATCGTCTATGAATACACTCTGCACATAAAGAAAACACCCATTTCATACATGTAACTCTAAATATGGTAAAAATGTCGTTATTACATTTATGTAGCTATATTTTAATTGATACTTCGCTTGCTATCAACGATAGTAAATCGTTCAAGATTGAAAACCGTTTACGGACGTTTATGAAAACCTTTCATGGCCACCTTTTAAAACATGTAGCATCTATTTCGTCAGTACTAAAACTTGCTTATTCAACTCCATTTAGTCAGAATGTCATTTTATTATATCTTAATTGCACAATATTTCTATTTGTCGTTATCTACACGATGTGAAATGATATCACGTGGGATTTACGGGCGTAGTAAATGATTGATCCTGACTTACATTCTTAAGTTTTCAAATAACATAACATTATACTGAGCTATAATAGAAACATGTCACTTCTTTGCAAAGATGAAATTGAAATTCTAAGCACATGTCTATATTATCAAGAATGTGTAGCCTTCTGCTGCTTCGTGATTGATTGTTAACTAAAAACGTTCTTAACAAAAGGTGTTAAAGTATTTTAATTTATGTCCTTGCAAAGAAGTGATAAGATTATTTTGCAATATTTCTGTATTTTTACAGGCCGAATGAGCATCAAACGGCGGGGAAAGAAGAACACAACCTCGACGTTCTGTTGAAGGAATCTGATGTCGGAGCCGAAGAAGACAAGGCGATATAATCCAAATCAAACTGACTGTATAGTGTACGATAAGATATTGATCGGTGCTATTTGTACAGGATTAATTAAACACATTTACGTTCCAGTCTCACCTAATATTATTAATTGTAAAAGCTGAATTATGTATCAATATAACTATAAGGCATTTCAGATGAAACATTGTTTTTCAAATGATTTAGAACATGCTAGACTTCACCTTGCATTCTTGTAATTGTCAATATCAAGTTATCAAATGACGAGAAAGTGATATTGTGGTTTTGTTCTTTCAAATTTATTTTCATTCGTCATTTACACATTTTGCATCGCATGATTATACATATTCACAAATTCAGAAATTAATCCATGTTTGCATCCCATAACCACATAATACATTATAACAAATAGATTTTTTAAAGATTGGTACATTCAAAACATCTATAATTGTAAAATCTCCTATATTCAAAACAGGCATATCACCTATAATTAAATTTCTTCTACTTTGTAAAACATTTCATAAACTGAATGGTTTGCTAGTTTTCAACTTTTTTTAAATCATTTCTTTTAAAATCATTTCTTGTGTTCAATTCTTTTAAACAAATATATCAAAATCGGATGTTTCAGAGCTTAAAATTTGCAATTGGGACTTATGTATTTCTCACATTCTTTTAAGTAATATTTCAAATAAAGAAAATAATTTATCGAAGCTCAATATGTTTTTTCTATGTTTTCTATGCTTTTCAAACTGGATTGGAGTTGGATAACCAACTCCAGTCTAAGTGTCCTTTCTTTTCATTTCTGCATGTTAAATAACAGCTCTTGCACATGGCCGGTATTAATTAGTCACATGTTATATCTCGAAATTTCATATTATACACTTCAATTTTGAAGCGAAATGTTAGAAAAGGGATATCCATATAGGCAATCATATATATACGAGGGGGTATCAAAAAGTTCTTGAAATCACCAAGAAATGAAGGAGCCAGAAACTTTTTTTTGATATGTGACCCTTCAGACATCTTTAATAAAAATTCCATTAAAATGGGAAGTTGGCGGTCAAAAGGAAATTGCGATATATGGCAAATAGAAAGAGCAATAATAGCTACATTTGTAAAATACGGCTTTTAGTTGCTAAAATTATGTGGCAGAAGAAGCAAGCGCATAGATGATAATTGTGCAAGATTCTTGCATGGCATTACTAGAAAGCAATATAAATTACAGCCATAGTTTAGTGATAACGGTTTTGGCAGCATAAATAAAAAATAATAAACAAAATACTGAATCAAATAAACAAATGAATAATTATGCAAATAAGTAATATTATAAATAAATAAATAAATAAATAAATAAATAAATAAATAAATAAATAAATAAATAAATAAATAAATAAATAAATATGAAATGGAATGGGGGCGATCCAAGAGAAAGAATCATGTTTTGTAACCATTTTCTGAAGCAGCTGTTCATTCTGTTGCATACCAAAATACCAGGGATATGGTGTATGTATCTTTCAAACAAACAAAAACACCCCAAATCAAAACACAACAGTCTAAAAATAGTACAGGAAACCAATAAAGTTGATGTGTGTGTGCATGGAGGGGGGGGGGGGGGTAACATCTGAAGAACAATCTAGGTATATATGACATCCACAACTCATTAAACAGCCCCAGGACAGTTGGGAGATTTCCCCTTAGTCAAACAAGATAAGCTATTATGTCTCTCTGTTGGGAGTCTAATAACATCTCTCTGATTGAATTATCAAGGCTAAACAAATATATATAGCTTTGACTCCATCACAGACTGCAGGACTGTTAAAATAAACTGCATAGGTACATGTAATTTACAAAGACTACAAAATAATTTAGACAATTTTCCATATACTAAAAACAAAATGGCAGCCTCCATGTATATGTAGAAAGACCAAAATGTGGAAGAATATGCAATCCCATGCTATAAGGTTGGCGGGCTTGGCCCGCCAACCAAAAAGTCACTGTGCAAAAAGTCACACATTTCTCCCACTTTTTATTATCTGTCCACAGACCGCCATTGTAGAGATCCTCGGATTGACCGCCATTGATTGATCTTCAGATTACCTCAGATTGCGTTATTCACCAAAACAGCAATAAATAGTTTAAAGTTTTGACAGAAAGGGGTCAAAGGTCATTACAAACCAGCTTGGTGACAATAATCTTATGGGTAACATGGGGTGTACACAGATTGACCCCTAATGACCCTACATGACCTTTGACCCCTTTCTGTCAAGACTTTAAACCATTTATTGCTGTTTTGGGAATAACGCAATCTGAGGATCAATCAATGGCGGTCAATCTGAGGATCTCTACAATGGCGGTCTGTGGACAGGTAATAAAAAGTGTGACTTTGCACAGTGACTTTTTAAAGATTTCTGAAGGGTCACATATAAAAAAATGTTTCTGGCTCCTTCACTTCTTGGTGATTTCAAGAACTTTTTGATACCCCTCGTATATACTTGACGATATTCTGGCCTCATATAATTATATGTAGTTTTATGATTTAATATTGGGGATATAACGACAATTTAAAATTGCTCGGTGTCCGAATGGTTAAAGGCATTGGATTTTAATGTCAGAGAATAATTTGACGCGTGAGTTCGAATCTCACTGGGGGTTTTATCTTTTTTCTTTAGTCTTTATTTTTTGTAACAATTGACGTCGTTTTATCAGTTAAACATTGGAATTTTGATTTATACATAGATAATGTGACTTGTGACGTTGTGCCCGGCGGTATGCGTGCGCTCCTACAGGGAATGTGCTTTGTAAATTAAATTCACACTTGATTGATCATTACTTACGTTGTAGAATACGAAATATTTAAAGATGAAAATAACACATGGCCCCAAAAACATATTCTTCCTATAACTGGCACAAACCGATTTTGAGTGCTCGGGAACACCCTGTATATGAAACGTGTAAAAACGTGCGAAAACGTGTAAAAAAATCGCCATGGGGCTCTGCCCCCTTCAACACCCGCAAGGGGCTGCCGCCCCTTGCCCCCCGCTTTCCCCCTATTGAGAAATCCTTGATCCGCCCCTGGTATCGTACCAGTATCGAACGATACGATACTGGTACGGTCCAGAATGGGACCTATTAAAGTACACTTTCCCCAGATTTCCATTATGATTTATGCGCTGTGATGGTTTTTAACAGTCAGTACGCAGGTATCGCTTTCAATGAGTGACCTTGCCGATTTCTAACCCACGCAAAGATCGATTTCAGGATGTCAACCTTGCGCTAAAACCTTACGAAAAGTTTGTTTTCCTTGAATTTATTGAGGTAGGGTTAGCTGGCAGCTATGATGGTGAAGTAGGTGGATTGTTCGTAATTTTCTCTATAATATGATGCCAAATCTGACATATTTGGTCAACAAACAGTGATTTTATCGCTAATTTTAGAATTAAACAACTTTCGTGACTTTGCTTCTTGTAACTATTCACTTGACCGGACTAAAATTCGTACGATATTTTAAGAGCAATTTCCGTAGTAACGGAATTTTAAGCTTCAATTTCATATCAAAAACATTGATGCCCGACTTCTTTTTTGATAAGAAAAACCGAGTCTGATTTCCACCGATTTTCGGTCAGAAAACGAAACTTACGATCCCCCGTTAGGCCTCGCCAACTTGATTTTTAGTTTCCCGTAACCCGCCCGCGCTTCATTTTCATGCCCGCGTTTGAATTCATTATTGAAATTTTTGAAAAAAAATACCGTTTTTGCAATGAAAACGTCCGAATTCATGCATTTTGTGTGATGAAATTGATTTTGACGAGAAAAAAAAAATCATATGTCATTGTGCAGAGCAAAAGGATTTCGAACCCCGGACCTCCCGTTCTCAAAGCGAACGCTCTACCATCTGAGCTATCAAGCGAAACTGATAACATACGTGAGATTTAAACACTTGATTAACCCATCGACGCTACGAAATGAATTTAGTTCGAGACAAGATTCGAGGAGCTATTTATTAACCATTCACTTGACTGGACTAAATCATTTTAAAATATTTTAAGCATGTTTCTAGTTACAAAAGACTATGAATATTATGATACCATGGATAAAATTGATGCCTGATTGATTCTTCAGAAGTGACTTTTTACGGTGGATTTGGCTTTAGTTTCGTCAAGTTTTTCTTGAATTCGGGTTTGTGTGATTGCAATAATTTGCACCGAAAATACAACATGTCATGAAGTTCACAGATAATATTAGATATATTATTTGCATCACATGCCTTTTTATTTTACAATTTCATGGCGAATGTGTTTGAAATGTGTGATTATAATCATGAAAAGAGCTCATTTACATCGTGCTATTATGAGGTCAACTATGACTGCGAAGCCGTAGCGCTACGGGTGAGTACTTCCGGGTCGCTTTGCTGGGTTAGAAAAGGAACGGCTTTTCGCGTGGCTGCATACTGACTGTTAACTGACACTTTTAACCTACAGGGAATGTGCTTTATAAATTAAATTCACACTTGATTGATCGTTACTTACGGTGTAGAATACAGTGCAGTAGTCATGGTCTGCATCCCTACAGTGCAACAGAGCATAAATTAACAAAAGTGCATGTTATTGAAATTACGCTCTAATTCAAAAAGTAACATATGTAAGACAAAGAAACGGTATTATGTTATTGCATACAACTTCGTGATCCAATGTCATAGAGAAAAAAATAGTTTGACCTTATTTGCATATAATTAGCATATTATAAAGAAATACATTAAAAATGTTGTTTTTTGTAATTTCCAGCAAAAATTATACATGCCATTAACACCAAATTCACAGGATATGAAGTTTCCATCATTGTCAACAATTCTGTCTGAGAAAAAGTTAACATTTATCTTTACTTAAAACAAAAAGCCCAAATCTGTCTTAATTTAGCTTAATTAATGACCAAACTCGTTGAAATTATTAAGTAGTACTATGTATCCAAACCATACGTGCAAGGTATCAAAAAGGTAAAGATGTGCCCAAACCAATGGTCTGAGCAGATAATTCAATATCCTTTTAGTATTTAAAATATTATCCTCCAAACATGTGGTATATTTTTAAAAACCACAAATGGTGTTTTTGTATTTTTCTCATGAATTTAACATGCAATAAACACTATAATCACAGAAAAAGATGTTTATGGTTAGCAACACAAATCTGTCAAGCCATTCATTAACATGTTTGCTGTGTAATTGATTTATGCGCATAATTAATCAATTAATTAGGCCTTAAATGGAATAATTTTGAACCACTTTTTATATACCCAATTAAGTTATGTTAGGTTTCAAATTAATCCTTAAATCATGCTTAATAAAATGGTCAAGCCATATTTCTCAATTTCATTTGTCTTTTTCTGTAATATTAATCAAACTTTAGACACATTCATTTTGCAACTTTTCTTACAATAACAATGTATTTCATACAATTGTACAACTGTGCACGGACTTGGCAAAATTATATTAATATTTGTCCAGCCATGCACGCAAACAATAGAACCAATCTTCAAGGACATGCTCACGCTAAGGGACCAATGTTTTGAAATCCACGCTACAAACAACTTGAAATGCCATTCAGCAGTGTGCAGTCAAGGGTTTTAAGCATAATGGTGTATGTTACTTTAGGTGACCGCGTGCTGACATGCAAGCCTGTATATACAGGCACGACCATAAAGGCCTGTAGTAAGTCTAAATAGTCAAGGCCATAAAAGCAAGTAGCCAGTAGCTGGTTGGATTAGCGTGTATGGATAATCAAGTATTGATCAATCCGAAATCAGGTTTAATAAGAAATGTAACAATGCTGATAATCATACAAAGCCAACATAGAGAACTTAAAACAAAGCTATTTTGATTATATATGATACACATACTTAGGATAGGATTGAAATTGTCATGGTTGTACAACACTCAGGAGGCACTATATTTATAATTCAATATTTGGTAATTTATGCTCTGTTGCACTGTAGCACGATGAGAGACCAGGTACTAAATCTGGTTGCCCGGCAGTAAGCTTAGCGGCACCATAAGGGCATGTGCTTTTAAAAATGGCGCTCAGTGATGAGTATTTTTGTAAACCTGTGTCATGATAACCACGATATCAGCATTGACATTTTCAACTTAATAATAAACAGTGTGAGTAAAAAAAATGTACCCAAAATAAAATAGATATTTAGAATATTTCTTACCAGAACATAAAGGCAACCATTGATTGAATGACCAATGATTGAATCAATAGCTGCATTTATTTACTTATATCAGCATAAGGAATCACAACATTTCATGGTACCGTTATCCAGTTATGATTATTTTGGTAAAGGTACTGCATTTTTGAAACCGAACAAAATATGAGTGTTGTACTCAATGACGCATGACATTTATGAATATGTGGGTACATGCATGAGAAACAAAAGATAATTAATAAGACGAAACAAATTTTCCTCAGATTTTATTTTTATACATTAATTGCAAAATATTGACAAAAGAATGTCATTCGTGAATTCAGCAAAGCAAAGATAAAATCGGATGATCGGAAAAGAATAGTGAAATTCAAAAGAGCTTAGATACATATCACAAATCTTGTTCGAATTTTAAAATTAACACGTTCATCTAAATGCGAAGTAGATTTTAAGGTATTCCCACAATGCATTGCGCGAACGCCAGCCAACTAAGCTTTTTCACAAGATGCATTGGAAAAAGGAACACTGATAACTAATTTATTCATTGATGTTAACTAGAACCTAAGATTAGGCATGGCACAATGCACACACACAGAGTCTGCCACACAACAACATGAAGGGGTGTGTTGCAAAAGGGCCTACATCCACTTCTACCTGTTACTCATTTTGCATTATTGAATGGATGGCTATTCATATGTGGAATGTGGTTCCTCAATTGGCGTGCATGGATGCACTAATCCAAGTCATGAAGAC